>JAFMOC010000024.1:370000-932500 GCA_019802505.1 Corydoras sp. C115
AGTGAAACAGTTGTGACTACTCCTCACAATTTGTTGATTCTTTCCCGGTAGTGCTCACCCTGGCCTGAGGTAACATATGTCAACAATTCTCCGTCGCCAGGTTTCAGCAGCACCCACAACAACTTCCCTGTAAATGAGGGGTAAAGATCATAAACCATTCAATATTTCATTATCTACTCTGATTAATACTAACTCTATAAATAACCTTTTTATATATATATATATATATATATATATATATATATATATATATATATATATATATATATATATATATATATATATGTATATATGTATGTATGTATGTTATATGTATATTATATTATATTTGATGAAACATTTTGTCTAAAGGAATGGATCACCAAATCACCAGCCAGAGCCCGTGGTGCAGGTAGCAGATGTGAGTGCTCATTATTCATTCTAATTGTATTGTTTTTATAGTGCTGCCGGTCACTGCATTTCTGTAAAATGCATTAGAACATTAGTTGATAAACTACACCTACTCTGCCAATGGATGCTTTTAGATCAAATAGTTCTAATAACTTATTTGAAGAGAACTACTCATTTTGAAGGGGAAACTACTTAATAGTAGGGACTACTTATGTTCTGGATTCCATTGGCACCACCAATAGGAAATAATGTAAGCGAGCTAATAATGTAAATTCTGTTTCAGCTTCTTGATTTTCTTCCTAATTCTTTGCTGTTTAGATTTATTATTGTAGGAATGAAATATGAGAAAGCGTGTTACAGTTTATTTATATAGTCAAATCTTTGGAAACACCGTGTTATCAGTTCCACTTCTGTAAAAATGGTCTTTGTAAATCTTTGTCATTAATTGAATATCATGCCAGCTCAAATTAATTTAATTTAGTGTTTTATGTTTATTCAGGGCGGCATGGTGGCTTAGTGGTTAGCACGTTCTCCTCTCAGCTCTAGGGATTCCCGGTTCGAATCCCCATCTGGGTGGCGTTTCCATGTTCTCCCGTGTCTATGTGGGTTTCCTCCGGGTTCTCCGGTTTCCTCCCACAGTCCAAAAACATGGATCAAGTCAATAGAATTCTCAAAATTGCCCCATATAGAGTGTGTCTGTGTGAGTGAGTGTGTGCCTAGCGATGGATTGGCGCCCTGTCCTGGGTCTATCTGCCTAGTGCTTGAGACGTTCTCCCCTGGATGGGCATGGGGAACCCCACCGCGACCCTAATAGAGGATAAAGCGGGAGATAATGAATAAATGAATGAATGTTTATTCAGCAAGTCAACCTTTAACAATTTAAATGATCCATAAAGCTTTGCAGAAAGAAAATGTCATCTGATTGTTATTTTTAGTGGATTTGTTAAATCAAAACACAGTCCAGACATTTGTATTATACTGTATATAATCTGTGGCTGCTTGTGTAGTGTTTTGCATGCCAAAAGATTACTAAAGTATGCACCACTTAAGCGTGCTAACACAAGCTGAGTAGTTTTTATTGGTTAAATGTAATGCAGTTTCAGATCACTTACATGTTTAGACTTGGCTCTCACATTTCAAAGACAAACCCACAGTGTGTGTGTTTACTGTCTCAGTTGTGATGGTGTTACTTGCAACGTGCCCCATTACTCACCTAAGATTTAACAATTAGTCAGTAATTAGTTGTAATTTTGTGGGAATCTAAACTAGAGGATGTACTGACTGGGGAAAAAAAAAAACTTTTTAATGACTTTATGATCGTAATTTTAAACGTAATCTGCACTCTGTCTCTCTGCCTTAAACAAACAGAATCTGTTGCCCACTGCAACGCCACAGGACGCGCAGCAATGGCTCCTTAGAAACCGGTTTTCACCGTTCTGCCGTCTCTTTACAAACTTCTCAGGTAATTTGATGGTTCAGTTCACAGTGAGTGCATAATGGGATGCACAGCGCTCATGGCTGTCTTGTCACTCAGCAACTGTATAGCACGTACTGCGAAGATTTGGTTTCATGGTAACAAATGTGAAAGTGAATATTTTATGCGAGGCATTACAATACATAGTAGTGTGTGTGTGTGTGTGTGTGCATGTGCTTGCTTACACATTCTTTTGTTGGAATGGTCACCAGGGGCAGACCTCTTGAAGCTTACCAGAGAGGATGTCATTCAAATCTGTGGTCCAGCTGATGGAATCCGACTTTTCAATGCACTAAAAGGAAGGTGAGAACTTGTCTTAAAATCAGCTATGAGGTTTGGTTATATAGCTACACATACTTGACTTCTGTAACATCATTAACACTATAAAGCATAATAAATTAAGTATGTGTCTCTTTAATAGTTTAGAATCTTATTGTGTTATTATAATGGAAAAATATACCTTTTTTTTTTTTGGATTAGCATAGTGGTTAGTGTATTGGACTATCAGTCTGAAGGTTGGGGGTCTCAAACCCCTGCCAAAATGGTTACGACGTGGGTCTTTAAGCAGAAGAGCCAAATTTAGCTTCTTGCAAACATTGCATTTCATTCATTCATTCATTATCTCCCGCTTTATCCTCTATTTTTTATTTTATTTTTTTTATCTTTTTGTGGGCATTTACAATCTCTTTTACATATCTTTTATGTCTTTGTTCTATTTTTTACTTGTCTTACATTTTTACTCCATGCTATTGTTATTTTTACTTGCTGTTTATTTGTATTTTTCTTGTGTTTGTATGTATGTCTTTACTGTTAAGCGCCTTGAGTTTTTAGGAAAGGCGCTATACAAATAAAATTATTATTATTATTATTATTATTAGGGTCGCGGTGAGGTTCCCCATGCCCATCCAGGGGAGAAAGTCTCGGGCGCTGGGCAGATAGACCCAGGACAGGGCGCCAATCCATCGCTGGGCACACACTCACTCATACAGACACACTCTATATGGGGCAATTTTGAGAATTCAATTGACTTCATCCATGTTTTTGGATTGTGGGAGGAAACCGGAGAGCCCGGAGGAAACCCACGCAGACACGGGGAGAACATGGAAACTCCACCCAGATGGGGATTCGAACCGTGAATCCCTAGCGCTGAGAGGCGAACGTGCTAACCACTAAGCCACCGTGCCGCCAACATTGCATTTATTTTTAATATTAAAATACAAACGTTTGACTTAGATTCTTAGTGCATTAGATAGAACCTTTCTGAAAAGTCATTACACTTTGTGCTCTGTTAAGTGCATTACCTGTTAAATGTACTGCAGCTGTTTGGCTTAATCAGCTACCTATTTCAATCTTTAAATCTTAAAGAAAACTGCTTTAACAGCCCCTAGAATTTGGCCAAAAGTTCAAGTTAAAATAGCTTTTGAAAGAAAAAGCTAAGGTATGCGGATTTAGTGGCTGAGGTGAGGGAGCGTGGTTGGCAGGGATATAATGGGCCAATGAAGGTGCAGGGTTTTGTTTTAGAAAAGTTCTCACCTTTGTGCTTTGCCAAACTGAAATAATTTTCTGAAACATTGGTTAAGACTTTTGGATGTGTTGTGGGCTTAAGTCGGGCAAAACACCTATAAAAAAGTGTTTGAGCACGAACATATCTCTACAGTTGTAATGTGATTCAACCACAGTGAAATTAAATGTGTGAAACGTACAAAAGTTTCAGTACGAGACTAAAAGCAGACTACAGGAGACTCAAGTTTCATGTTGTGTAACCTGCCTGCCAGACACTGAGGCACAATAGATCTGATATTTGATGTGCAGGCCAGATCAGCTATTTCTTACAAACAGTGATCTCTACTGGTTGTTCATGACAAGGAAATAAAAGCTGTTCTCTGCCATGTCCAGAGCTGATTTGCATTTTTCTCATAGGTAGAATTGCATAATGCCACTTATCTGAGCAGGCCAAACTGCACCGTGCCTGCTTTCGAACATGCTGAATGATGTCAAACATTTTACTTTTTTGTTAGCCCTTACTGTCATTGGTTGGGTTTATTTAATTTTTTTTTTTCATTTGTGCTAGAGCCTGTCTTTTTTTTTTTTTTTTTTTTTTTTTACAAACTCAAGTAAGGATGTTGCTTGCTGTGTGGCATTATAAGGATGTCATCTAAGGCTTCGGGACGGAACTAGGGTTCTGTATAAAACATGGCACAATACATTAATCACAACTGTGTCATTGGTTTTTGAACACACCCTGAAAAAAAATGCTGCCCTTGTTATAAGGACATGCAAATTCAGACTGACAGATTGTGTTACACTGTGCCACACTGCTCCTTTAGAATAACAACGAATAGTTGGATTATTTCTTCTTCGTGCACCTTATGCAGCTCCTGCCGAACAATGCCGTTAGGTTGTGTAAAAGATTTGGATGATGCAAGTGGGATGAAGGAAACATGTGACCATGGTAGCTTTTTTTTAGCCAGTGGTGGGAGGAACCGTTCTGGTTAGATAATTGGATATGAATGGGTTGGAATAAAGTTTATTTGTAGTATTTTTAAATGTTATTATAGTGTTGCTATATGATATTTGTGTTACATTGGTGTACATTTCTTTTTACACAATATTAAGATAATAGTTCTTTTGCACATTTTTGGAGTAAGTAATTAAAGTCAGTTGCAGTTCCTTACGGTCATGTAGAAATGTGGTTGTATCGACCCTGGCATGATTGTTGGTGCCCGTCATCCTTTCAACATTATACCTACATTAGCTTTTGTGCTGTACTATTTTAAGTAGGTCTCCATTTTGCTTTCACTCTATAATGTAAATACTTTCTACAAGTGTGTTTGTGGGAATCTTATGCTCATTTATCCAGAAAACATTTTAATGCTCAGATATTAAAATAGGCTGAGACTCAGGTTAGTCAAGGTCCTTTTACGTCAAACTCACCTGGTCCTGTTTTTATAGAACTTGTGTTGTGTTGGAACATGGCTTTTTTAAAAAAACGTTTACACGATGTTAAACATTCATTCTTGCAGTTCTATTACATTCCCCCGTGGCAAGTGTCCATATATTGTCCATTTTTGTTATACACATACAGTACATACATACATACATCCACTGTATGTGTGTGTGTGTATATATATATATATATATATATATATATATATATATATATATATATATATATATATATATATATATATATAAATAAATGAGTGTTAATTAAAGTATGTGTTTTTCTTTATATTTAGGGTGGTTCGTCCAAGACTCACAGTCTATGTGTGCCAGGAGTCTCAGCAAACCAGAGAACAGCAACAAAAGCATGAAAACGGTGATGGTGCAAACAACACTTTTTTTGGTGTGTATTATTAAATGACATGATGTCATTACTTTCTGAAAGCTTATGCAGTTATTCTCCAATTTCTGGCTTCAGTTTACCACGCTATTTACCTGGAGGAGCTAACGGCTATTGAAATGACTGAGAAGATAGCTCAGCTTTTCAACATTTCTCCACGACAAATCAGTCAAATCTATAAGCAGGGACCCACGGGCATTCATGTGCTGGTCAGCGATGAGGTGAGAGTTTACTGTGTCCTGGGATTTTATAACTCTTAAAAAATAATAGGCTGTAATTGCAGGTATTTAAAAGTTTACATTTACAGTTTGTTTCTCATCACAAGGTAAAATACTAAACATGGTTTATATAAATAGAAGCCGTATATGTGTGTGTGTGTATGTATGTGTGTGTGTGTGTGTGTGTGTGTATATATATATATATATATATATATATATATAAAAACTCAACTCAATAGAGCACATTGTGTGTGTGTGTATGGAGACATCTATTATGTCATGTACTAAGCCGTGCTCATGGTTTGTTTTGGTCTTGCAACTGGAGGTCATTAGGAAGTTGAATTGTAAATAAGTGTATTAAGTACACACGCGTACATATGTGGAAAATGAAATAGAAATCGCATCAAGTAAAACAACATGGTGTGCAATGTATGTCATGCATACATTACAACTGTGTTACTTTTACACAGTCCCAGTGTCTAGTGTGACTTTCAATCAATTGCCCAACTCTGTTCTAAGTTTATTAGAATGTGATGTAAGACATTACTAAAGGTTGGTGGTAAGCAATAACAGGAAGATGATATTTTGTTTGTGGTTGTAATATGTTGCAAATGCAGATACATTTTTTTTTTTTTTAACTCTAAAGAGGTTTGATTTTTGAGTTTTCAGTCACTGTAGCAGTGTTCAGAAGTTAAATGTGTTATTTATTGAATAAGTATATGGACACCCAACAATCATACATGTTTACTGGTGATTTGGTATCAATAATGGAGTTTCCTCTGCTTTATTGCAAAGTTGACTTTTTTTTTTTATGTAGAATGCTTACAGCATTATAAAATACGTTTTTTGTTTGTTTTTTTTTTTGTTTTTTTTTTATAGAGTGTTTGTCAGACCCTAATTCTATTGGTTGGCAGTAATGAGAACCTTCACATGCTGCCTCATCAAGTTTAATAGTGTTTTAAATTATCAAGCAAACGTCATGAAAGAATATTTCCTAGATGATGAGCCTTGGATATATTTTTTTCCTCAATAAACAGTGAACATGTTTATTCTAACAACTAAAAAAACTGCACTGTGTAAGTGAAGCTCAAGCACTTAAACTTAATGAAATGAACTTCTCAAGAGCCAACGCCAATTCGATAAAACTATTTAAGCTGAGACTTTTTAGTTGTAGGCAAATCACCAGCTGCTGCACTGGTGTAATTGAAGACTCTGGAGCTATTTATTTAGAACAACCTCTGGGGGGGGTGGCATTATATTTTATAACATTTAGGTTATAATGCATGTATTACATTTTCTGCATTTTAAAAGTAACATATTTCTTTCCAATATCCCACACAGAAGAAGATCGCAAGAAGAATATGCTTGTGTATATTGTTTATATGTTAAAAACAAGCTAACTAATAACTTTTGCATTAAAAAATGTGAGAGAGAAGTAAAACATGGTTTGGCTTTATGTTTAAAAACACAGGGTTTTAAGAACATGGATGAAATATTATATGGATATTTTGCCCAAAGTTGCTTTAAATAAAAGCTTCACTTATTTAGATGTATTTAATGCAGTCATGAGAATCATAATACAAATTAGTCATTTTATCAGAATCAGAATATCTTTATTGTCATTATACCAGGTATAACGAAATTAAGGTGCCACACTTTTCGGTGTCACATACTTAAATTTACACAGATAAAGAGATTTAAAAGAGAACACTATAATTTACAATTTACAAAAAAATTTAGCACGTTCGCCTCTCAGCGCTTGAGATTCGCGGTTCGAATCCCCTTCTGGGTGGAGTTTCCATGTTCTCCCCGTGTCCGTATGGGTTTCCTCCGGGTTCTCCGGTTTCCTCCCACAGTCCAAAAGCATGGATCAAGTCAATTGAGTTCTCCAAATTCCCGCATATAGAGTGTGTCTGTGTGAGTGAGTGAGTGCCCAGTGATAGATTGGCGCCCTGTCCTGGGTGTATCTGCCCAGCGCCAGAGATGTTCTCCCCTGGATGGGCATGGGGAACCCCACCGCGACCCTAATAGAGGATAAAGCGGGTGATAATGAATTAATGAAAAAAAAATTTGAAAGAAAGAATTTATTTACAAAAATGTACAACCTGTGTGAATTTGTATTTATATATTGCACGTTTTTTTATTGCACGTTCAAAAAGTGAATTATGACTGTAAAAAATTTACAATGCACCATTTAGTGCCCGAAAAGCGGTTGGGTAGAAGCTATTTCTGAGCCGGTTTGTTTTTGTTTTAATTGCTCTGTAACGTCTACCTGATGGTAGCAGTTCTAGGAGATGGTGACCGGGGTGAGAATTGTCTGTAATAATTTTGTGAGACAATTCTCGGTCACCATCTCCTAGAACTGCTACCATTATGCATTAGCAGTTATGTGGCGTTTGGATAATGTCAGCATGGCAGCTAATCTTTTTAACAACGTTTTAAAGGTGTGCTAAAATGTTTTGCATTTAAACTTGAAATGGTTGGAATTATTGTTTATTAAGAACTCCTTTTTATTCGTTTTTTTGCCTCTAGATGATTCAGAACTTTCAGGATGAGGTGTGTTTTGTACTGGACACTATGAAAGGTATAAAAATCTTGCAATGACCTTGTGTAATAGAACTCTGTGTTGTCTACTGTGCATGTAAACCTTTGTCTTTTCCTGTTTTGCAGCTGAGACAAACGATGGCTATCACATTATCCTCAAATGAGAACTAAGGGAAAAATGGCAGCCGATTCCCACCAGATTCAACCCTATCAGAACACGTACCCACTGTCCCTGCCCTCCAGTGAACCTTACAATTCCAGTAGTTCATACAGTTGTATTGCTCGACACGGGTATGGAGGCTGCAGTGTTGAAAGGGGAGACACCTCTGGCCCGGTCTGAAAGCTTCCTGACATGTCTACAGAGTGTACTGCCGGTGCTGCCTCTACCCTACAGCTTGATTTTATTTAGTGGTTTCTTGTCTTTAAGTGTCTTTTTTTTTATTAGCTGAAGCTCCTGGTGTGCCAAAGTCAGTTGTTCAAAAATGGCTGACTTGGTTGCAGGCACTGGTAGATACTGTCTGAAAAAAATCCTTATACATTGTTTACTATCCTTCTATTCATCTGAACAACAGACTTAAACCCTCGGCATGTACACTCGCTGCAAAAGAGATTGTGAGCGTATGAATTTATATGTAGCAAATGGTAGCTTAAGAAAACCACTCCTCCATTTGGTAGTCATTATTCCCCTTTTGAATTGTCAGGGAAGTATTAATGTAGCGTAAGTGGTTTAGAGACCTTACGCGGGTCATTCTGATTTATCGTGTCGATGTGTTCCTTTTAAGTATAAATTTGTCATATGATTGGAACCCTTACTTAGCTGGCTAATTGTTTACATTTTTTAACCTAAATGAATTCATTTTATTTGCCAAGAGAAAAACAGCAAGTTCCCAAGTGTTCTTTCAGTTTGTTTTATCGAAGGGTTTTATCTTTTAATTTGGATCGGATTCTGATTCAGAATCTAGTGTCCTGATTTGCAGCAGCAGATGCACACTACATTTTTTCGTTCTGTTATTCAGACAGTGAACCCCAATGATGACACCAGGCAGTTGTGTTTCAGCTTCTTATTTGCATTTGTGTTACAGTCAACCTTTTTTGCCTCTCGTAAGACTTTTTTTTTATCTCAGTGCTAAGCTTTTGTATAAGAAAGGGAGAGCAGGTCTGTTTCTTTATCAACAAGTTGATCATGATATATTCCAACAGGTTTCCGCTGTACCATGTTAGACAGTGCAGATCTGTTGGACTGATGCAAATGTTTAAATGCTTGAGAGGGTAAGGAGGCTTAGCTTTGCTAAATGTAAACAAGACTGATGAAGTGATCACTGTGGCATTCTGTCTTTCACTCGTTGCAGCTATTAAAGCAGCTTATCCATTAAAAGACCTTTGCTCTGTGTTGACAGTGTGCACAATCATTTTGGTCTTTTTATCAGAATGGTTTTGAATCAGATTCACAGAAAGCCTTTAACCTAGGAAATGAGCTAAATGTAATGTACTTGTTTAAAAGTATGTTGGCAATCTTATAACAGAATTTAGGTGCTTCAGTCACATACAGTAAACAGTTATCACACATGAAGGCAGCTTTCATGAACAATGGCAGTGGAAATCATATTTAAGTTGCTTTAAATCTATTTTCACACTGTCTGCTATAATGGATCAAACTTGAAGTGACTCAGCCATCAGGTGGTTGAAAAGTAAAGTCAAAAGTTTACCCACCCTCTCTTGCAGTAACCACTATGTGTAATTTTATTTTATAACTTTTTTATATTAGAAAATATATTTTAGTCATATGAAAAAGGTCAATGTTCTGCAGTAATCTCAGAGTGGGTTGCTACAATACTACAACAGAACACAATAAGTATTTGGGTTTTAAAACTGCCTTTGGAATGATGATTATGATGGTGATACTTCTTCACCAGCCATATTCTTGGTAAGCTTATATATATATATATATATTGTAAGTGTGAAAAAAATACTATGATGTTTCCTTTAAGAACACAATACAATTGTGATTTACCAATACATGTTTAATAACAACCTCGTATTATTTAATGTTCAGGTACATTTTAAATATGAGAGATTTAAGTAGAATATCTGTATATATCTACTGTAACTATACAAATGTATAAATTGGCTAATTGTAACCCATTTTCAGCACCCTTACTAAAAGCATTGAGAATACTTATGAGCAGATATTTATTTAAAAGGTTTTGTTTAGTGATGGTGTAAGTTTTAATTGGCACAATTGCCTCAGCTGGTAACACACCATGAAGGTCATGAATTCAATTACTTATGCAAAACATGCAAGCATCTTTTATTTGAAGATTTGCACTTTGCATGTTCCCCATGTTTACTAGCTTTGTTTTTTCTTTAAAGGTTAGCTAACTAACTGGCCTACAGTTAAATACAGTGATAATTAGTAGTAGTTATAGATTGTTATTTGGTTATTATTAAATATTGTCATGGCCTTGATTTCAGAAAAGCTTCATTTACTTCATATGTGGTGTTCAAACCCAGACTTCCCTCCAACTGAAGCATAAAAATCACTTTGTAGACTTTCTGTCTATTGGTTGGTTAGTTTCTATTCAGTTACCAACAGTTGTTTTTAATTATGCCTGCCACAAATCTGAATATGCACCCATAAAATATTTGACCAGCAAATGACACAGTAGGTACCATTTAACAGGCAAACTCTTTAGCATAGATTTTATATAATCAGACATTACAAAGAATTTTGCAGTATTTTTGTTACAAAAATATAAATCAGGGCGGCACGGTGGCATAGTGGTCAGCACGTTGCTTTCCCAGTGCGAATCCCCTTCTGGGTGGAGTTTCCATGTTCTCCCTGTGTCTGTGTGGGTTTCCTTCGGGTTCTCCGGTTTCCTCCCACAGTCCAAAAACATGGATCAAGTCAATGAGTTCTCCAAATTGCCCCATATAGAGTGTGTATGCGTGCGTGTCTGTGTGAGTGAGTGTGTGCCCAGCGATAGATTGGCGCCCTGTCCTGGGTGTATCTGCCCAACGCCCGAGACGTTCTCCCCTAGATGGGCATGGGGAACCCCACCGCGACCCTAATAGAGGATAAAGCGGAAGATAATGGTAATGGTAAATATAAATCAATAAAGTGATTTGTTACAGATTATAATGCACTTTATGCTATAAAATACAATGTCTTGGTATTTTAGGTAATTATTTAAATACAAGATTCATAAATACCATTTATTACTGCTGAACTAGTCTATTTGTCTGCAGTGTCAGTGTAAATAAATCTTACTGAACAGAACCAGGCGGCACGGTGGCTTAGTGGTTAGCACGTTCGCCTCTCAGCGCTAGGGATTCCCGGTTCGAATCCCCATCTGGAAGAAGTTTCCATGTTCTCCCCGTGTCCACGTGGGTTTCCTCCGGGTTCTCCGGTTTCCTCCCACAGTCCAAAAAGATGGATCAAGTTAATTGAGTTCTCCAAATTGCCCCATATAGAGTGTGTGTGTGTGAGTGAGTGTGTGCCCAGCGATGGATTGGCGCCCTGTCCTGGGTGTGTCTGCCCGGCGCCCGAGACGTTCTCCCCTGGATGGGCATGGGGAACCCCACCGCGACCCCTAGTAGAGGATAAAGTGGGAGATAATGAATGAATGTATGAAAGGAACCAAGTTTCTAAGTATGTCTAAACAAAAACAAAGTAATACTTGAAACTTTCTCCATTTCTGAATTTGAGTGTTGGCAAACGAGTTACATGCATTTTAAAACACCAATACATTAATTCATTCATTATCTCCCGCTTTATCCTCTATTAGGGTCGCGGTGGGGTTCCCCATGCCCATCCAGGGGAGAACGTCTCGGGCGCTGGGCAGATACACCCAGGACAGGGTGCCAATCCATCGCTGGCACACACTGACTCACTCACACAGATACACTCTACATGGGGCAATTTTGAGCATTCAATTGACTTGATCCATGTTTTTGGACTGTGGGAGGAAACCGGAGAACCCGGAGGAAACCCACGCAGACACGGGGAGAACATGGAAACTCCACCCAGATGGGGATTCGAACCGGGAATCCCTAGCGCTGAGAGGCGAACGTGCTAACCACTAAGCCACCGTGCCGCCTAACACCAATACAATGAGAAATATTTTGAATCCTGATTAATTAATAGGTAAAAAAAAACGACGTTTTTATTTCCCTTCTATTTAAGGGCATCAAAAGGGGGCTTTCTGTGGAAACTAGAGCTGTGCGGATCGATACAAATATCGATAATATCGATACCAACGCTGGTATTGGTATTGAACAATACTTGCGTAAAAATATCGATACTCAAGTTTTTTGTGTGTGAAAATTCCTTTTTTATTGTTTTGCCTAAGAACAATTCTATTTGAAAAAAAGAAACAAAGAAAGAAAAAACTGTCTAGTGAGGGGAGTATTTTTACTTTATATTTGTATTGTCGTTTCTCCTTTTGTACCTCAAAAATATACATTTTCCTCACGTTAAAGCAAACTTTGTTTTATTACTGTTCCATTGTTTCTAAACAAAGATGTTGATTGGGATACATTATTTTGTTGTCACCTACAATGTTTGGCGAAATTCTATACTAGGTCTTTTGGATCAATGAAGCCTAAATATTAAAAAGTATCGGTATCGAATATCGCGATATTGGCCCTGTATTTACTTGGTATCGGATCGATACCAAAATTCTTGGTATCGCACAGCTCTAGTGGAAACATCATCATCATATCATGGAGTCTCTGACTCGGCAAATAAATTCGAACTCCATTTCCCATCAGCCTCCACAACAGTTTTGCCGTGACGTCTCACGGAGTATAAATGGCCTCTGTGTAGCATTCTTTACTCTATTGTTACACTGTAACAAACCGGGGCAGAGCGGAGGACCGCTGGGTCCTCTAGCCAAACTATAAAAAAAAAACGATTTCGACATTTAAATAACGAGACGTTTCTTGATTATAAAGACTATTTACTTCTAGTTTCATTGGAGGACGTCGGTGCGTAGAACACCATTAAAAACAGGACTGTCCTGTCTGCCCTCGATTTGCTTCTGCTTTTTTATTATTGTTTTTTTTTTATTTTTTTTTTAAAAAACACAGCAACAGTGGAATCCGTCGTCGACTGTTGATTCGTCCTGTTTTCGGTTTAAACCGCGTTTTGTTTGGCTTATTTCCTTTCCAGTTACACGTTTTAAGGTTCTAAAGCTTTACGTGCTGAATTTCGCCCGAAGCTTCACGTAATAGCGAACCGTGTTTGGTGTTTTTTTAACCCATTTTAAGTCCAATTCGGCTCCCAACAGTCACCATTCAGCACTATATGATTAACAAGCTATAGAATAGCAAATGTCGCGGTCCGGAGAAGCTGAGCTCTGCGAACCGGCGTTTTCACACTGAGGAGAGCTCCTTTCTGTGGGCTGAAGTCGCCTTTGTGTAGCTCATCTGATAACCTTGTGGACCCGGGTGGACTCGCTTCTTACTGGGACGGGACCGAGAAGGCGAGGGCAGATCGGTGGTTCCGCTGGCTAAACTATTGGCTTTGCATTTCGACTCAAGGTAAGCACTTTAAATGGGTTTAACGTTTCGCCCAGGCTTCCGACGTTCTGTAGCTTAGCTTTCGAGGGAAGGAGGGGGGTGTTAAGCAACACGGAAATGATGGTCCTCTCCTGGTTGCAAAGCTAAGCAATAAATGCCTCGTCATCGATCCATCATTATGGATACTGTGTACAGAACTAAAGTGCTCTGCTGGCTTAACTGGCTTCCCTTAAATTCATTATACCCCGTGCATATCGGCCCTGTTCGCAATTGTTCTCCCTCTTCAGCTCGCCACCATATTGTACCCTTGATCAATCCCAAGCTGTGGGTTACAACTAACCAGGTCTACAGTGCCACCCCGTAGGGAGGTAGGTAAGCTTGGAGAACTTGCTACGTCACCGATACCACAGTGACATTCTGACGTAGGCGTGTTTTTTACCCCCCCCCCCCCCACGAACGGAGCACATGAGCGCCGACCTACCTAAATACTCCTCCAACCCCCCCCCCCCCCCCCCTTACCCTACTTGTTTAAGTCCTGTAAGGGCAAAGTAGTAACGTGGGTTTTTTTTTTTTTTCCATTTTCATTTTCAACAAGGGCAAAGTAGATCAGTGTTTAGGGCATTGGATTATCAATCTGAAGGTTGGGGGTTCAAATCCCAGGTCCACTGAAGTTACCATGTGGGTACTTGAGCAAGACCCTTAACCCTCATTGCTCCAGGGATGTTGTGATTAACCCTGTGCTCACCTTGTAAGTCGCTTTGGATAAAAACATCCAATAAATGACCAAATGTAATGAATGTCATTTATTTCAACTTTCTTAAAATCAGGCTTCACCTTGTTTTAGATATTAATGATCTATAACGAGTGGCGGCACGGTGGCTTAGTGGTCAGCATGTTCTCCTCTCAGGGCTAGGGATTCCCGGTTCGAATCCGGAGAACCCGGAGGAAACCCACGCAGACACGGGGAGAACATGGAAACTCTCACAGTCCCACAGTCCAAAAACATGGATCAAGTCAATTCAATTCTCAAAATTGCCCCATATAGAGTGTGTCTGTGTGAGTGAGTGAGTGTGTGCCCAGCGATAGATTGGCGTCCTGTCCTGGGTGTATCTGCCCAGCGCCCGAGACGTTCTCCCCTGGATGGGCATGGGGAACCCCACCGCGACCCCAATAGAGGATAAAGCGGGAGATGATGAATGAATGAATGATCTATAACGATGTTTGTTTACATCCTTCTAACCCACTACCATCTACTAAGCCAAAAAGTTTTCATCATAGTCCCTGTTAGAAGAAAACAAATGTTGGGATATTGTTTGGTTTATTTTTGTACATTACTTCACATGTTGTTGAAATCTAAAACTACTATGCAGTATTTCAGGGCCAGCATGCTGGTTCTGCCAGAAAATGGATCGAGCTTGGATAATATTCCACTGAAGATCTGTTTTTCTCCCCAGATGCCACTATGTCGCAGTGTCTTATCATACAGTCTGCTTCATTTTTCATCATATCTCTGGTGTTGTGCTGAATACCTGATTAAAAAAAAAAACTAAAACCTCAATACCCTTCACTTCATTAATGTGTTGAATCATCCTCATGGAACGACACAAGAAAATTGACCTTGGTGCTACCAAATATTTATATCCTGAAGAAACAGAACGTTTTACACCATTAGATATTAAATCTGTATGAATATACCTCCCATTTGACACATTTTGAGTTTGTGCTCTTTGTCTGTATATTTTTATAAAAAAGCTTTATAAATATTTAGTTATCACACATGTTGCCACCCACAAGCAGGTAATCAGGATCAGGCTATAACCTGAGCAGAATGTTGCTTTTCTGTAAGATATTATTTTTATTTCAACGCAGTTGCTCAGCAACATTTCTTGGGTGAATCAACTGATCACATTGTTAGGACAGCAAACCTAGTCTAAAGCCTACCTATGAATGAGTCAATCTAGCATCTGACACTTCACTTGGTATCTTAGGACTGACCACCTAATGAAATAGTTTTAAAAGAGCAGCTTACGATTTATTCTGTTCAGGTCATTTTAAAATCTAACCACCAGTGCGTCAGCTGGAGCAACATTTTTTTTTACTTCTTGAGGTTAATCTTAAAGCTGTGTGACCTAGATTACTGATACATTTAGTGTTACATTAGTAAATGGAACAAGTAGACCAGATCATATCTGTAATTGGTGCATACCTTTGAATGTAAACATGATGTTCAGCAGGACAGTGTAAATGAAAAGTCTAAAGATTTAAGATAAAATAACTGTGGAATCAGTGCAGTGGAGCACGAGCAAGGTCAATGCCATTTATTTGCAAATTATAACAGAACTCTTTATATATAATTCAATATATATATTTAAAAAAAATATTTTAGAAACCTGCAGATCCCCGACTTGATCTTATATAAAAAAAAAAAGACATGGACACCATTTTTAATTTTTTTAATTTATTTATTTTTTATTACTATTTTTTTTCTCCCTCCTCTCCTAGCAATATCAGCCATAAAATAATTAATAAACAATTTTTTATAGGACTCAGGACTTTTCTAGGTAAAAGATTCACTTTAATTCCGTGTAAGAACAACTGCATCCATTCCGAATCTGAAATATTATATTATAATTTTATATTTGTGTGTATATAAAATGTGTATGTGTGTGTTTCAATGTAGAAACTGATTTGTTTCTACAAATGCGTCGAATGCTTTTGAGTTTTCTATTCAGTATGCGTAATAACACTATCAATGTTATAGTTGCTGGTAGGGAGAGCTGGCTAAAATGAGCTTATCCTGACCAGTAAGGAAGGAATAAATGATGGAAGAACACCCATAGAAGACCTAAAATTGGCTGAACCATCTGGAATATTAATGGTAGTTTCTTTTCCATTTCCTCGTTGAACAAATTGTGATTGTAAGGTACATACTACATATGGTACTGTACTTTAGTTTATTTAGCAGATGCTTTTATTCAACGCAACTTGGAAGTATTATTTGCATGTTTACTACTAGACATTCACTAAAAACTTAAATATGAAAAAGCTCAACATTGTATGTGTAATTTCTCCTGATTGTCCCGGATTTTTAGGGCGTCTTTTGTTCCCATGGTAACGTTGCAGCCAAAAGCACTGTGATGAGTCGATGCTTGCTTTTAGACGGCACAATTTACCAATGTCTTTTCCTTGGTCTCTTTTGATGACTAATGATTATGCTTATAACTGCATTTGGCAGAGGTTATTGATGTTCTGCAGTCTGTCATTAGCATCGGCACAAGCTTGGCTCTGCGCATGAGAGAATGAATGAAGACAGATTTAAGTACTGTGAAGTCAAATTGATTATTCATCCATGTATTTCAAAGCTATGGCTACTATCTATAGTACATAATCTAAAAATAAGGTATTAACCTGATTTAGATACAGAAGCGTTTCATGATGGTTTACAAATATTGTGCTGCTTTAAAAGGCTTGAAAGCCCAACAAAAGCATTGCTAAAATAATCCATGCCTAATGCTGGTGATGACATTTGCTGAGGAGCAGCTTAGATGATGGGCTTTTAAAATTTGCATAAGTTTAATGATTAAGACTAACTGTTTTAACTGATTAATTAAACTGAAGGATAGTTTTACATTACTATGCATTGACGATGGGTCTTATTTAAACCATACATCTGACAATCAAGGATTTTATTTTTTATTATTATTATTATTATTTTTTTGTTAAAGGTTCAGAATTTCCTTTTTTGCTTATGAGCACTAAAGTGTTTTTCTTTCCTTTTATCACCCAAGTTGCTATTTTTGGATTCCTCACATGTTCTCAGACTGAGCGTGGATTTGTCTCACTGCAGCTGCTGGCTAGATTTATTTAGTTTAAAGTGTGTTTAACTTTGTTGAAGGTTTTCTTGAATCATTATTTTAAATAACAGAAAAAATTATTTCTATTGAGACAGGGATTTGTTTAATTTTAAATAAAGAACTACAAGTTTGATTAGGTGCTTGATTTTAAACAATAGGTCTGAGATGGACTAAATTCTGACTTTTGTGTATGTAATGCCTTTGTCTTAATGTAATGTAATGTCTTAAATGGGGAAACCATTCTTTTCTATGGTTTCCTCAACATAAACAGTCTTTATCATGTACGGTAGTGAAGTGGAATAATAAAGTATGAAAAGAAACCGATGGAACGGATCTGCATATTTTATCCATCCATTATCTTCCGCTTCATCCTCTATTAGGGTCGGGGGGTTCCCCATGCCCATCCAGGGGAGAACGTCTCGGGTGCTGGGCAGATAGACCCAGGACAGGATGCCAATCTATCGCTTGGCACACAGACACTCTATATGGGGCAATTTAGAGAACTCAGTTGACTTTATCCATTATTTTGGACTGTGGGAGGAAACCGGAGAACCCAGAGGAAACTTACACGGACACGGGTAGAACATGGAAACTCCACCCAGATGGGGATTTGAACCGGGAATCCCTAGCGCTGAGAGGCGAACGTGCTAACCACTAAGGGACCGTGCCGTATTTTGACTATGTATAAATAAGAACATGTAGGTGAAATGTCTGGCCACTCACTCTTAAAAGGAGAAGTTGCAAATAAACAAATAAGCAGTCATAAGTATTATATTTAAAATGACAAGAAAAGGGCGGCTCGGTAGTTTAGTGGTAAGCACGTTCACCTCTCAGCACTAGGGATTCCCGGTTCGAATCCCCATCTGGGTGGAGTTTCCATGTTCTCCCCGTGTCTGCATGTGTTTATTCCTGGTTCTTCGGTTTCCTCCCACAGTCCAAAAACATGGATGAAGTCAATTGAGTTCTCCAAATTGCCCCATATAGTGTGTGTATGCGTGCGTGTCTGTGTGAGTGAGTGTGTGCCCAGCGATAGATTGGCGCCCTGTCCTGGGTGTACAGTATCTGCCCAGCGCCCAAGACGTTCTCCCCTGGATGGGCATGTGGAACCCTACTGCGACCCTAATAGAGGATAAAGCGGTAGATAATAATGAATGAATGAATTACAAGAAAAGAATATCAATTAAATTCCTAACTATTATATGACAGTCTTTGAGATGAGGTGATGTGTAATGCATAGAAGCTATGCCAAATAAAAAACACATTACAACCATGTATGTAAAATGCTAAAGGATTAAACAAAGCTTTATTTTATTTTATTTTTTTTATTTTAATGATTTTTTTATATTATATATGTCCATGCAGTTATAATCCTCTCAATGCTGTGTGTTACGATGCATTTAATGTTTCTGGAGAACTTCTAAGCATTTAAACATTTGATTAGTGATGAGTGATGTTTAAACTTTACATCAGACTAAGGTCTGGATTTATTTTTGTTGCTACCCTACTGTTTGTAAATGAATGTTCGGTGTCTGATCTGGACCACAACTGTACAATCACACAATGGAAGTGAACATGTATTATCTGTCCTCAACACAGTGCGTTTCCATGGAGACAGTAGCAACTCTCGGCCTGAAGCGCAAATTCGAGGAGGTGGACAGCGGTTCACCATGCTCCACGCCAAAGGACTCAGACGACGACATCTCCAGCAATGACAGTGTGGATAGCTGTGACAGCCTCAATGCCCCTTCCAGCTCCCTCACACGTAAGAGTCCAGTTTTTACTGAGCTGTTGTTCCTCAAAAAAGTTTAGGTTTTAATATTTAGTGGCACTTGATTAAAGCAATGCCAATCAACCAACATGTTAAATAATTCACCTTACATTTCAACCTTTCACCTTACCAGGGTTATCTTTTGTTTTCTTGTCTTTCTTATTTTTAGATAGAATCTAGGTAAACGCTTGTTTTAATTTAGTTACCTCTCGTGTAGCATTTATTTATGAAAATGTGTTCTCGTCATTTATTCTAGGAGTGTAAATATGTGTTCTGACATTTTTCATTATTTTGATTGTCCAGGAAGTTCAACCAAAGGAATACTCCTTGGAGATTATCATAGAGATTACATTGTGGCAACAGCATGGCACCTTTTATTAGTATCCATTTTAAGATGCTTAAAGACGCTTATATGAAATTATTATTACTTTTTTAAATCAGGACACTGATAGTGCTGCATTTATGACTCTGAGTTGCTTTTGGGCTAATCACACTATACAATACCTGTATATATTATTAGTCTCATTCACTATATGGGTGTATTTTAATTTTTTATCTGTTTATTTTTAAGTCTTGTAAATTTTACCTTGTCATTTTTGCCCTTCTATCCCTCATTTTTTAACATATCAGTGAAACTATATAACAACAAGTTCAATAAATGAAGAGGAGTGAGTGTAAAATTTTCAAATTAAGATATTTATAAACTTCAGTATACTAGATAAAAAAGCAGGATCAGGCCTTGAAAAAATAAAAAATTTTTTTTTAAATTACATCCATCATCACTAACCACCCACATTCTCCTCTTAGCCACCTCCATCCTCAGACGGCAGAAAGGCTCACTGGGTCGTAAGCAGGTACGTTTTGATGCGGTGACCGTCTACTACTTCTCTAGAAGGCAAGGCTTTACCAGTGTACCAAGCCAAGGTGGCAGTTCATTGGGCATGGCACGACATCACTGTGCCATACGGCAGTACACCCTGGGGGAGTTTGCACAAGAGCAGGAAAGCAGCCACCGCCATATTCTCCGCCAACACCTACGTCAAGAGAAGCTGAATGCCCGGAAGATGAAGGTGAAGACCTTTTTAACACATCGTTTTAGAATTATACATATAATGGGGCAAGCTTGAATAAATAAAAGTCCCAAACAATCCTGAATGCACCGTTAACACGGAATGACACTGTGCAGTGTGCGCAGGCTGACCTTCTAACCTTGGATGATGTGTCCGATGAGGATCTGGATGTGGAGGGTGTTGAGGTAGACGACTGCTTCTTTCTCCAGCCATTACCCACCAAACGGCGACGGGCGCTGCTGCGAGCCTCTGGGATTGCCCGCATCGATGCCCGGGAGAAGATGGAGCTGCGAGCTATTCGACTGTCGCGAGAGGAGTGCGGCTGTGATTGCCGCTTTTACTGTGACCCACACCAGTGTGTCTGCAGCCGAGCAGGCATTAAGTGCCAGGTAAAGGGTCGCTCCCATGACGGGAAAAATATCAGGACATCTAACATTTTTTCCACTACTGACTTCCCACTAATTTGTAAGCTTTGGATAAAAGTGTCTGCTAAATGTCAAATAAAACTCTTGACACCCAAGTAATTAAAAACCAGAATGGTTCTTCAGAATAGTGTCTGAAACCATCAAGATCCATCCATTATCTTCCACTTTATCCTGTAATAGGGCTGGGGGGTTCCACATGCCCATCCAGGGGAGACTGTTACAGGCGCTGGGCAGATAGACTGAGGACAGGTTTCCAATCTATCGCTGGGCACACCATCAAGATCCCAAAATGTTCGTTGTTCTATAGAGAGGAATATGTTTCTTCCAAGCCAATACACAGGACTGATCAATAGTTACTGGGAACCTTTAGTTGCCATTACCTCTCTACAAGTTTGTCAGACCAAATATAAAAAAAAAGACTTTATGCATATAGAAAAGACCACTTTATTTGATACACCATATTGTTTGTACACTTCCGAGTGGTGGCTGTTCCTTAGCATTGCAGTTGCTTTGGTGTGGTGGTATTTGTATGTGTGGCACTGGTACAAATGGGTTAGACATTAGCAGTGGTGCTGTTTGAATTTTAAAATGCCACTTCACTGACTTTGCTGGGCTGAGAATAATACACGAGCCAAAGTGATCCAGGCACCAGCTTGTGGTAGGCAGTGAATTTGCTGGCAATAGTGAAGAATAAGCAATGACCCACACAAAGTTTGCAACTATAAGCTACTGTCTCTGATTTTACATGGACAAGATCAAATAAGTTTGGAAAAACAATCCACAGTGAGAGAATGCACTGTTTAAAAACTCCAGCAGCAATGTTGCCTTGTTGGTGCAGGATATTCTGCACTTGTACAATTCAACGTAACACCCACGTCAGAGTCACTGCAATGCCGAAAATAATCTACCACACGGGTGTAAAATCAGCTTTATGATTCTAAATAAGGGCGGCACGGTGGCTTAGTGGTTAGCACGTTCGCCTCTCAGCGCTAGGGATTTCCTGTTCGAATCCCCATCTGGGTGGAGTTTCCATGTTCTCCCCGTGTCTGCGTGGGTTTCCTCCGGGTTCTCCAGTTTCCTCCCACAGTCCAAAAACATGAATCAAGTCAATTGAATTCTCAAAAATTGCCCCATATAGAGTGTGTCTGTGTGAGTGAGTGAGTGAGTGCCCAGCGATGGATTGGCGCCCTGTTCTGGGTATCTGCCCAGCACCCGAGACATTCTCCCCTGGATGGGCATGGGGAACCCCACCGCGACCCTAATAGAGGATAAAGTGGGAGATAATGAATGATTCTAAATATTAGATGAAAGAGTATAGGGGATTACCAAAGTTTGTAGAGAAACAGTTGGGCTACAGTCTGAGGCTGAGAGCAGCATGTTCTCCTCTCAGCGCTAGTGATTCCCGGTTCGAATCCCCATCTGGGTGGAGTTTCCATGTTCTCCCCGTGTCCGTGTGGGTTTCCTCCGGGTTCTCCGGTTTCCTCCCACAGTCCAAAAACATGGATCAATGTGAATTGAATTCTCCAAATTGCCCCATATTGAGTGTGTGAGTGAGTGTGTGTCCAGCGGTAGATTGGCGCCCTGTCCTGGGTGTATCTGCCCAGCGTCTGAAACGTTCTACCCTGGATGGGCATGGGGATCCCCCCGCGACCCTAATAGAAGATAAAGCGGAAGATAATGAATGAATGAATGAAACTAATGAAATGGATACTGAGTGTGGTAAAAGGATGTGTACCTAATAATGAGGCTGGTGAGCGTATCCTGTGCTTTTTCTTATTTTTTTTTATTTTTTTTTGGAACGCAACTACACAATCAAAAGGATCTGTGATTTTCACCATAAGCATCTCTATGAGATTTTTTTTTCACAATGGATTTGTGAAATTATTATTCAGGCAAGGACAGCATGATTTCAAAGCCTGTGACTCGATTTTCTAAAGTACTCTTTATAAACTGTGAATAAATAGCTAATTCGGAGCATGTTGCAGAAATGCTGTAGCAATTGCAGATTTGCATCAAAATTAAAATGCAGTAAAGACTAAATTCTGTTTCATGCCTCTTTCCAGGTGGACCGCATGTCGTTCCCGTGTGGCTGCTCTCGAGATGGCTGCCATAATACCGCAGGCCGCATCGAGTTCAATCCACTTCGGGTTCGCACACACTACCTGCACACCATCATGAAGCTGGACCGAGAGAAGGGACATCTGTCCGGCTCTGGCTTAGGAGAGGACCATGTGGAGGAACCCAAACACAACCCCTCATCTCCTCGCTCTCCCACTGCCCTTGACTCGGCGGCAGAGTCACAGGTGGAGGCGCGCTGTGAGCAGGCGCTGGTGGAGGATCAGTGCCATAGCCTGGAGCATGAGAATGAGACGGCGGTGTTACACTTACAGAGTGCTGAGGAGCAAGAGCGAAGAAGGGAGTGTGAAGAGGAGGTGCGCACTGAAGAGGTTCAGACCCCCAACCCAGCCCTGTGTGTGCTGCATGAAGACCTGCACAACCAGCCAGAGGTCGCTGGTATGGAGGAAGTGGGAGGCGTGTTTCTTCAGGAGGCTTTTCCGGATGGAGCAACCCTGCTTTGTGTCAAAGACAACCAGGAAGAAGCTCCCACCCTAAATGAGCAAGCATCCATCCTCTATTATCAGATAGGCCATGTGGACACGGAATCATTAAAGGCAGTAACCATGCATGATGGGCAGCCCAGAGAGGGTGGTGAGGAGCCAGCAGAGGGCGCCAAGGAGCCTGCAGAGGATAGATCCGAGCCAGAAGCAGATGGAACATTGTCTATAGAAGGAAAGCAGGAGAGTAAGCATTGTAAATCACAAACTTGCAAGCAGGATCAGATCGAAGGCCCCAATTCTGATCAACCTCTTTCATGCATGGTGAGCACTGATGGAGTTGACGAGGACCAAAGCACCACTGAACACAACTTCAGTGCCATTGAGTGTGAAGGAACCTGCCCCCGAGTGGAGGCAGGTGCAATAAGACTTCCTCCTGAAGTTTAGAGCCTAGCAATGCTGCAGATATTTTGCACAGTAAAGGTTAAGAAGGCCTAATCGCTATGGGGTAGAGCGCTGACGGTTACTGACAATGAGTGGTATTCAGAGAAGAGCATGCACTGTATTCTAAGTAGGTCTTTTATTGGGGGAAAAAAATAAGTTATTGAAAAAAAAAAAAACTAGAATAATTAATTATTTATAAGCTAAATCTAGTTAAGAGGGCAGAAGGCTGGACGTGTGTGTGTGTGTTGGGGGGTGATGCGTGTTTCGTTTCGTTTTTCCCAGGCACTGTTTTAGTGTTGGATACTGAAGGAAAATGTGGCCTTTATTGTTCTGTATGAGCAAAGAGTTTCAGAATGGCCCAGGAAAGTCTTTGTGACTTCAAAAATGCCTTGATTTTTTCCAGTGCTGTAACGTACTCATTGATTAGAACTATTAACTCCACATTATGTAATGCGAAAGGAAACAGTAAGGTTTTCTAAAAAAAAAAAAAGGAAAAAAAAAAAAAAAAAAACAGACCTAAATCTGGAAATACTTGGTTGTCACATGTACTGTACAAGTGGTTGCTAATCACAAGCAGCATAAAGAGAGCCTAGTTTGCTTCACGCACAAAGAAGACATAACTATGGTCTTTAGAACATCATTTGCACAGAGATAATTATTTGCTCTATTACTTGACAGGAATGTTTGATGAGGCTACCAATCATTTGGCTTGGCATATATATATATATGCACACTCAAAGATTCTATACAAACATCTTCTGTCAACTAACAACAGGATAGTGTTATTATAATTCTCTTATTATTTCTTTACACAGTAGTAACCTTGCACACACAAATTACAAACTCTATTTAGTTTCTTGTGAACTTTTGTTTCCCGTCCATAATGCGCAGGTCCAGAAGAGCTGAAATCCAGATACTCTTTTAGATTTATGCTGCATTCAAACTTGGATTCCATCATTTAATGATGATATAAATATAGTAGAACATGATTTGTTTTCCTCTTCTCAGCCTTGCAGTTTGGCTGTAAGGAAGCTTGTAACTAAAACAAGCTTGTCCTCCCTGAAGAATGAGTCACTTCTTCACTTTTGCAAACAACATTATATTTAAACATTGATTTTAACCTCTTATTGTCTACAATGCGTACTCAATTAAAAAAGAAACTGACTTCGCGATACACCCCTGTATTCGCCACGGTGTTAATCTTTTACACAATCAGGAGTAATATTCTCACCGATTAGAACCTATAAAAAGAGCTCAAAAAATGTGTAAGAGGGTTGTCAACAAACTTTTTAACAAGTTGTCTTGTAAAATTGTTTTGTAGATTTGATGTTCTCCTTAATCCAAAAAGACAATGTCCGTTATTATTTGATGGTTTTGCTTTACAAGTTACTGATGCTATATTTTATGACCTTTAGCTGAGCAGGAAAATCACTGTGCTGGACCCCAGCCCCTGTACACTTAAACATTTTAGTATACTAGATCCATTCAAATGAAGGCACAGCCATTCTTGGTCACTGCTATTTTTTTAATTATTTTTAACAATGCTTTATTATGTAATCTTTTTTTTCCCTTTTTCTTTTTTTGATCATATATATTTTCTTTAAAGCTTTTACATTTCAACTTTTCCAGTTCAAAGACACCTGTGAATGATAAACGAATATTCTTTGACTGCTAAAGATTTTTCCTTGAACCTAACTGAGCATGGTCATGTAAACATCAATGGTCTTTACAACTTTAAAAAAAAAGAAATTTGTAAACTACGACATCGAAACTTTGTACATTTTAAAACCTAAACAGTTTCATTAGTATCACGCAGCACATCTCTGCCACTTAATGTATGTTTATTACCTTTGGCAGATGTCAGGTTGCCAAACGTCATTTATCTGTTTTATTTCCATGACTTGCATTTGCACTCTAAAACTGCAGTTTTTCTCTGTTAACTTGCTTAAAGTCAATAATGTAATCTGTCCTCGCGGCCTTGAACACAGCCTATCAGACATGCACACTGGCCGCTGTATGCGTTTCAGTCCTCTCAGCTTGAGCGCCACATGATGGCGAGTAGCACTGGACCAAAATGCAAGTTTTGATTTGCTGTGGCAGCATTCATCACGAGTCAGTTAATGAAAAAATGTGTCCACCTACAGCACTTTCAGTGCTTGGCATGTTCTAAAGCAGAGAGGGTTTCGATATAGGAAAAGAAATCTTCTAATATCACAAGAAGTTTATTTTCATATCCGTTTGCTCTGGTTCTTCAAATGTTCTTTGTGTCTTGACATTTATATTGTTGCAGCAAAGTGCCACTTTGCTGTTAAATTAGGTTTTGTGCTGATTACAGAACACTCACTTTACATAAGAACTCCGTAACAAATGTGATGTTAAATTATCTATATGTAAGATAAAGTATCATTTTAATGTGTGTACATTGCTATAAAGAGTATGATTGAGCTTTTGCATATACTCTGAATGAACGAATGAGTCTAATGTATGAATGATGTGCAGATTTTAAAGAGGTGCTCTTGTTTTAGGTTTACATGTTACTCTAAATGCTGTGTGAAGCATTCTGTTCCTGGTTACAGACTTGGTTTAGAAAAAAAAAAAAAAAGTTCAGCTCATGAGACGATGTCTTGCTCTCAGCACTGCAAACCGTTTCATAGAAAGGTTACCTTTTGCAAATGCCTCCATGTAGTTGCTTCGTTCATCCATATGGCGATGTTGTGCATGGGTTATTGTGACTGTATTTCAACTTTCCACTCACTACTTCATCGATGCTCCAATCACGGCTTCTCACCACTATAATGAAGCAAGCGTTAAGTTTTAGGCAAGAGCCGCAATAATATCTGTTTTGCAAATGACTAATCAACAAAACGAAAGTCTCCTTGCTTAGTAGCATCGCCATGTAAACGGGAACACCGACACGTCCTGGTTCATTTCGTCAGTTGTTTGTGACTGCTCACCGAGAAGGACTCCTTTTGGGTACCTGTCTCTATCGAGTCGAAGCATCATGACCTAACATTCCGTTTGTAGCAGAAACTAATCTGGAACGGTGGAACCTTGATGATAACGTGGCGAACTGCTACAGACCAAACTTTTGTGTCCTGGGAATTGGTGTTTATTTTTTTTATTTTTATTTTTTTTTGGGAGGGAACGGGAGGGGGAGGGGTGTGTGGACTGCATCATCAACCCCGTGGTCTCGCACCGGTCCTGAAATGAAACGATGAGTGGTGGAAAGGCCTTCAGTGCCTGAGATGAGCTTTCTTTTTGTTTTTCATTTACACCTGGTTCCTTTTCTTTTGGCATGCTCTAGTTTGGGACCACTGCACTAAATGTTGTCCAACTCACTTTATGATTGATGTGTGTGTGTGTGTGTGTGTGTGTGTGTATGCTTGGTAAACATGACTGACTGACAGGTCGCGGTTTATTGCTGCAAGATTGACTCTTGTGCTAACTGTTGCCTAAAGGAGAATACATTCAAATTTTATAAAACAAATGTAAGTGGAGAATAAAGTTCATTTAAAAAGATGTTCTGTGGTCCAAGAGTCTTTTGATGCGCCTTTGTGTCTTTTGATGCGCCTTAGTACCATGGGAGGTAGAGCCTTCAGTAGCTCTGCCCCTAGACTATGGAATGCTCTGCCTCCCGACTTAAGGAAATTGGACTCCATATCACAGTTTAAGTCGAGTCTCAAAACACACCTTTTTAGAATTGCTTATAATCTCTGATTTTATTTCCTCTATCTTTTAATTTATTTTTTACTTAAATTTATTTTACTATGATTGACTGATTGCCTTATTTATTATTGTTGTTTTATTGTTTTTTCTTTGTAAGGTGACCTTGAGTGTCCAGAAAGGCGCCATCAAATAAAATGTATTATTATTATTATTATTTTGAAAACTTTGTGGTGGAAAGGCACCTACACATTTTACCTACTGTAGTTTTATGACTTCATTCTAAGTTGATCCTCATGCCAAACACATTTTTGGAATGCATCTGTGACTTTCATCCATTCATCCAGCGATCAGATACTGTTCATGGATGAAAGGACATGAAAGTTTTTAACCCAGATGTGTTTAATGGGATTTAAGTCAGGACACTTGGTTTTAAGCCAGACAGTAACCTTCACACTAAACTCAACCATCGTGAATTACACTTGCAATGCTCAAAGAAATGTGTAATCACCACAGCTGGCCCAGATCACATATGTGTAAAAAATTATTGCTTATTGCTTTAATATACATTTTGTGGCCAAACCTAATGGGACTTGATTTAATCATTGCCACGTGTGTCTATACAAAAAGCTATGGATGCGTTTTGGAAAATTGTATGCTTTTAACTTAAGTCAGCCAGTAACCTCCACACCAAACTCAACCATGGATCTTGCTTAGTACGGTTTTATTCAGTCACAATGGTAAAAGCATACAAATTTCCAAAATGCATCTCTAGCTTCTTGTTTAGACACAAAATGTGGCAATGATTAAATTAAATCCTGGTATGTTTGTGCAAAAAATGTATATTAAAGCAATAAATCATGCGAAGCGGTATTATTAGGCACAACACATAGCTTAGTACAGTACAACCATTTTCCCATGATTTATTAACAATAATGCACAACCTCGAGGCCTTATACACACACATGAGCAGGGGCAGTTGTAATCACCACAGCTGGGCAGTTACTGAAGTAATGTCCTTGAAATGTTTAGAATATATTAGTCATTTCTTTTGATTGTCCACATTTTTTATCGATATATAATAATTTATAAAATCCAGTAGCTAAAAGGCATTGGTATTCCACATTCATGTAGGTAAATGTGAGATTGGAAAACTCTGTCTATTATTATTTGTAATTGTTCCTGTTTGGTGATGCGCAGTGATGTTCTGATATAAAACACAAAACAATTAGTCAAATGGGCGGCACGGTGGCTTAGGGGTTAGCACGTTCTCCTCTCAGTACTAGGGATTCCCGGTTCGAATCCCCATCTGGGTGGAGTTTCCATGTTCTCACCGTGTCCATGTGGGTTTCCTCTGGGTTCTCTGATTTCCTCCCACAGACCAAAAACATGGTCAAGTCTATTGAGTTCTCCAAATTGCCCCATATAGAGTGTGTTTGTGTGAGTGAGTGTGCTCCGCGATAGATTGGCACCTTGTCCGTCCTGGGTGTATCTGCCCAGCACCCGAAATATTCTCCCCTGGATGGGCATGGGAATAAAACGGAAGATAATGGATGGATGTAATTAGTCAAATTTGACTGATAGATGAGGATGCTCATTTGTTCGTTACCATAACGCCCTGTTTTTGCACTTAATAAGCTGAGAATGTTACAGTACAGTACATGGCACCAAGCTATCGCTGGGTACACACTCACTCAGACACACTCTATATGAGGCAATTTGGAGAATTCAATTGACCTTAATCCATGTTTTTGGACTGTGGGAGGAAACCCACGGGGAGAACACGGAAACTCCACCCTGATTGGGATTCGAACCGGGAATCCCTAGTGCTGAGAGGAGAACGTGCTAACCACTAAGCCACCCAATGTAGTTTTTTATTATGTAATATAGTTTCACAGAATGCTTAAGCAGTAGCAATATGTTTACATTTAGTCATTTAACTGATGCTTTAATCTAAAGCCACTTACAAGTGAGAAAGCAACACAGGGCAGTAAGTTAAGTGTCTGAAATGCTATATGCACCGTGTTTGTGCATTGCCATTTTTTAGTATTCCCTCTTTTTTGGCAGCACAGTGGCTTAGTGGTTAGCATGTTCTCCTCTCAGCACTAGGGATGAGAGGAGAACATCCCGGTTCGATTCCCCATCTGGGTGGAGTTTCCATGTTCTCCCCGTGTCCGTGTGGGTTTCCTCTGGGTTCTCTGATTTCCTCCCACAGTCCAAAAACATGGTCAAGTCAATTGAGTTCTCCAAATTGCCCCATATAGAGTGTGTGTGTGAGTGAGTGTGCTCCGCTATAGATTGGCACCCTGTCCGTCCTGGGTGTATCTGCCCAGCACCCGAAATATTCTCCCCTGGATGGGTATGGGGAAATTTCCCCCCCCCCCCGTGACCCTAATAGAGAATAAAGTGGAAGATAATGGATGGATGGAATTAGTCAAATTTGACTGATAGATGAGGATGCTCATTTGTTCGTTACCATAACGCCCTGTTTTTGCACTTAATAAGCTGAGAATGTTACAGTACTGTCTGATAACTTGAGAAGCTGTTTTACAGGACCAGACCTTTGAGTGTGTGTGTGTGTGTGTGTGTTTCAACGTGTTAAGAAACCGTAAAATGACTGTTTCTGCATTTAGTCTTTTGTTTTGCTCCTGTCTGAGTTGCAGCAGACCATGTAAATCGATTACTGATGAGACGTTGTATTCTGATTTATGCTTTAGCAGAAGTCGGGCAGCAATCGTGGAAAAATAATTATTCTGGAAACTTACCACAGCTACCTTTGTCTTTGATTTGGATCACAACAAGCACAACAGGCCGTGGTAAACAAAGTAACAGCGACAGGTGTTAACGGAAAAGACCTGTAGTTCTCTGTAATGTGCGTTTTCTTCGTGAGCGTGTAAGCATTGGTGTGGGTCAAACCCATGTTGGGGGAGAAAAAAATAACCACAGGAAATTTGCACAGTGCTTTGTGAAAGTTCTGTGAATGGAAACGGCAAGATTGAGGTGTACTTTAAGAGGTCTGTGTTCAAAAGTGGAAGGAAATGCATCAGTTCTCAGTGGGTTCTGGGCAGTTTGTAATCACTTTAAAGCCAAGTTGCATTGAGCAATTTCACAGGAAGGTTTCAGGGATTCAGTCAGATGAAGCAACTACATTACGAGAAAAATGATACAATATTTAAAAAGCATCATTTTTTTTTCATCCTTAATGTGTGTGTTGAAATAACCAGAACTAAGTTCAGATGAATTTGAGACGTGTTTTGGCCTAAAGAGAATTGATACAATTGAAGATATTGTGCAATCTGATTATCAGATACAGGCATTGCTAAAGCTCCACCACATCCAATAATACATAAGCAAGCAAAAGAATAAATTATTTTAAAGAATATGCCATAAAAAATATATATATATATATATATATATATATATATAAAAATATATATATATATATATATATATATATATGCTACATTTATATAATTTCTGGCCCTAATTTAAAAATAAAAATAATGTGGCACGGTGGCTTAGTGGTTAGCACGTTCGCCTCTCAGCGCTAGGTTTTCCCGGTTCGAATCCTCATCTGGGTGGAGTTTCCATGTTCTCCCCATGTCTGCGTGGGTTTCCTCCGGGTTCTCCGGTTTCCTCCCACAGTCCAAAAACATGGATCAAGTCAATTGAGTTCTCCAAATTGCCCCATATAGAGTGTGTGTGTGAGTGTGTGCCTAGCAATGGATTGGCGCCCTGTCCTTGGTGTATCTGTCCAGCGCCCGAAACGTTCTCCCCTGGATGGGCATGGGGAACCCCACCGCAACCCTAATATAGGATAAAGCGGTAGATAATGAATGAATGAATGAATGAATAAAAATAATACAATACAATTATATTCACATGTTCACTACCATTAACTGTGATTATTATTTGCATTTATGACTTTATGGTAAAAAGACTGTGGCCCAGGTTTGAATCCACTGGGCACATGGATAGTCAGTGTCCAGAATTACTATTATTTCTTTTAATAAGACTTACCTTTGTCTATTTTTATCTATCTGTCTGTCCAAATTTGGTATTTGTGGCCAAGAATTTATATTAAAAGGTTAGAAATTTGTGACGCCATTAAAAAAATATTAACAAATAAACTTTTTTGCTTCCTGAGCCACACTTTTACAATTTAGGTTTAATGTCTTGCATCCTGCAATATTCTAGTCAAAGAATTGTTTCCTTCTCCCACAGTACAAAAACATGGATTCAAGGTGAATAGGTTGCTCTACATTGCCCTTATATACTGTTATCCCCTCCCCCCAATATTTTTATAGGAGTACATGCACAGAACCTTGATGGTTACATCTGTTTTGTGAATTGAATTTACATGAGGTAAATTCTAGACCATATTTTTACATAATCCATTTTATTATTTAAATGATCGACATCTTTCTACTACTTCGACTACTTTCATCCACTAGAGGGCAGCACTGTTTTATGCCCTTAACTGGGTGCATTAATAAAGGCACTGTAGATCTTATGGCTTATCCCACACTCTTATACTAAAATAAGTCCAATGAATATAAAATAAATAAGAAATAATGTTTTAATGTTGTTTTTGTATAGTGTTCGATGTCTTATACCTGCTGTCAGAGTAAATGGTTGAGTTTATATGAGTTAGCGTTTGCCCCGTCATTAGATTTTCAGAGAAAACTGCCCCTGATTTTACATCGATTTGTTATTTATTTAGTGTTTTGCTTCTTTCTGACCATTTTTGACCTATCCCACAGATTAGTTCTTCGAGGGTCACCCTGGGTTTGTTATTCTCTGGACACACTGAGTGAATTTATCCAGTGTCACTCCCTGTGTGCCATATATTCCTTGTGCTCTTGCACTATTACTAAGAGGTCACCCCCCCCCTCCTTCTGTTTTCCAGCATTCCACAATCATCTAACAGCTACAATATTCCACTATCACAGCTCAAAAATAAAGAAAAACATTAAGCCTGATTTAAAGATTGTAATTGTTGTTAAGAGAATCTTGATTAACAGATCTGAATGTACTGAATCAGACAAGCATTCATAGTTCTATTAAAAGAATAGTTTAAAGCTTTGGACTAGGTGACTATAGTTTTCTTTTTTTTTTTTTTGTTTGCATTGTTTCCCTCACAAAGTATTGAGACTGTGAAGAGAGATTTAATCCATCTATTCATTATCTTCTGCTTTATCCTCTACCAGGATTGGAGGGGGGAGGGGTTCCCCATGCCCATCCAGGGAAGAACGTTTCAGGTGCTGGGCAGATATACCCAGGACAGGATGGCAAGCTATCACTGGGCAGTCTTACAACCACACAATATATATAATCGCCAATTTAGCGTATTCAATTTACCTTGAATCCATGTTTTTAGACTGTAGGAGGAAACCGATGCTGACACGGGGAGAACATGGAAACTTCACTTGAATTCCTAGCACTGAGAGGTGAAAATACTAACTACACCAGACCAAATGATAAATATCATATAAATATTTAGATTCCTTTATATTTGTCTTTGTATTTTAATGTGATGACAACGCATAGTGCATTTTGTACAGCGGACTAACAAAAATACAGAAATGTGAATGACGGGTGTTTTTTTTTTTATGTTAAACAGATGTTTCCTGTAAGAATGAAAATATAGACTCTATAGCTCTGAATGTTGAATATTTGCTTTAGCTTTGTGTTTCACATGTGAAGAGTACATTTGCTGTTAAAAAGCTGTCTATTGATGGGTGAAGGTGTGAAGGTCTTACAAAAGCTATAATATAGTTTTTCCATCCATCCATTATTGTCTTGCTTTATGCTCTACTAGGGTTCCATGCCCATCCAGGGGAGAACGTTTCGGGAGCTGGGCAGATACACCCAGGACAGGGCACCAATCTATCGCTGGGTACACACTCACTCACACAGACACACTCTATATGGGGCAATTTGGAGAATTCAATTGACCTTAATCCATGTTTTTGGACTGTGGGAGGAAAACGGAGAACCCGGAGAAAACCCATGCGGACACGGGGAGAACATGGAAACTCCACCCAGATTGGGATTCGAACCGCGAATCCCTGGTGCTGAGAGGAGAACGTGCTAACCACTAAGCCACCCAATATAGTTTTTTATTATGTAATATAGTTTCACAGAATGCTTAAGCAGTAGCAATATGTTTACATTTAGTCATTTAACTGATGCTTTAATCTAAAGCCACTTACAAGTGAGAAAGCAACACAGGGCAGTAAGTTAAGTGTCTGAAATGCTATATGGACCGTGTTTGTGCAGTGCCATTTTTTAGTATTCCCTCTTTTTTCAGCTTCCCTATTGATTTACATTCAATCCATTGACACTTGTTTTGGAATTCATGGTAACAACTGATATTTAACGTACAAATTTACACTGCATATGAGATTTTGCTTAAATCTCAGTTGTCAAATATTTCGGAATGTTACTAGGTTCAGTTCACAAATCACAGGTAATCAGCATTTTTCGATTATTCAGCATCTCCATGTCCATCTATGGGAGAACATTTTAGGTTCTGGGCAGATACATAGGGGCAAATAAGGGCAATTTAGAGCAGCTTTTTTGGCTTGAATCCATGTTCTTGGACTGTGGGAGAAACCCGGAGAAAACCAACACAGATTCAGGGAGATTAGATCACAGATTAGAAACTCCACCAAGTTCAGGATTTGAACCTGAATTCTTAGCACGGAGAGGCAGACGTGCTAACCAGTGAGCCACTGTGCCATCCTCCAGTGCAGGAAACAAATGATGTAAAATTACTTTTATTGCAGGAGAAATCATAATTAAGGAAAATAGTTCTAAGCTTTACATTTTCTCCAAAACAGACCATGTCATGCCTTTATATCATGCAATGAACCCCAGTTTAAGAATGCTACAAACATTTCCAATGTATAAAATCAAAATTGTACAATTGTGTAATTGCGGTGGTGTCTAACCAGCAGCAAACAGTTTACATAGACAGAACATCTGTGTGTTTCTTATTTATTTCTTTTCCATTCTCTTAAACAATGCTGTATCTAGGCGAGGTCTGGCTACTCAGCTCTGAGAGTTATTGCGGCCAAGTGCTGGATACGATCACTAACTGAAGAAGGAACATTACGCGAGTACTAGAATGAGTCAGGATCCAGGAAACAATCGTAGCCAAGCGTCAGGCACTGTGGGTGTTATTGCTTCGTAGTTCACCCTTTCCTGTTTCTGTCTTCACATTGTGCTGCATTCCCAAAAGCCGGAAGAGATAGCATTGGAAAAGTTCGGGCTGTATAGAGAGACTTAAGGGATTTTCCATTTTGTAACTGGTTTTAAAAGGAAAATATAACTAGCATTTATTATACAATACATTATTAAATTAAAATGGTAAAAAACAATGACTTGTTTTACATTTTACAAAAGAGGTAGTAGTTAGATCGGAATTCTGATGATTATTAGTCATTAACTTTATCAAGTAGTGATTTTCTCCCTAAATTTCTCACATGGTTTCAATCAGAATCTGAGAAACAGAACAGTAACAGAAGATGAGATCACAATAAAGAAATTAATTAGAGTAGGAAGCACATAACATAATCAACCATTTAAATTTTTATAATATTATTAGGAATAAATGCAAACAAACCAAATGAAATTAACCAGGAATAAACCAAGAAAGTTTCTAAACCAGAACACAAAAATAAACCCATATAAAACCCAAAAACACTACTTTAAATAGGGGTAAGTAAATAATAGAGAACCCCACAAAGAGGTAATACAGCATGGGGGTAAAAACAAAGCGGAAAACTACCAATAGAATGGAAAGCTAAACAAAAGCACTAGGAGCTAACAATTAGCACGGAATACTAAACAATAGCACTACCTGCTTAACAAATAGCACAGAATGTTTAACAATAGCGTAGGATGCTTAACAATAGGACAATATGCTTGTTGTGGACCAACAAAGAGTACATTTAAAGTAAAGAAGGCAATAGTTAAGAAACTAAAGGGAGTTTTTCACACTGGCTAATGTTAATGTTTGTTTGTCCACCATCAGGGGAACACTAGATGACAATAGATTGCAGGGATGTTGGGGAAAGGCATTGCTGTCCATCTAGAGTTTCCTTAAGAACATATGGACAAGCCAGAAGGTTAGTGGAACATTGTTTTGTGGATTGGATATTGGATAATTTAGCTTAATAAATAAGTGGATTTGTTTCATTTGTTTAATTTAGTTCTCTTAACCTATTTTTGGAAATTGTTTAAATATATAATGTTATAAGCAACATTTAGAATGTTGACTAAAGTTATGTTTAATTTTTTTAAATTATCTTCATTGCTTATCTTCAATCCTCTACTAGGTTTCAACTAGTTTCGGGCACAAGGCAAATACACCCAGGACAGAGTGCCAGAGTGCCAAAACTGGGCAAGCTCATTCATACAGACACACACAGAATTTAGATTGTAGGGCAATTAAGCGCAACCACATTACCTTGAATCCATGTTTTTGTGGAATGAAACTGGAGAACCCGGAGAAAACCCACACATATACAAAACGAGCATCGAACCAGAAACTCCACCCACATTGGAATACATAGCTTGATCCCCAGTGCTGAGAGGAGAACACACCAAACACTACACCACGGTGCTGCCCCTTTGCAAACCGATGCCCAATTAAAATAATTTTTGTGTATTGCAAAAAATTAAAGGAAACATTGGTCCTAACTATTAAATATAAGAGTATGTTCAAGTTCTCATTAAAGTACTTTATTTATATAGCGCTTTTTATAATAGTACATTGTCATAAAGCAGCTTTACAGTGTTATAAGCCTTTAATAACCCAAAGGTCAAGTCGAAGTGACAGTGACGAGATAAAACTCCCTATTATGTTGTTATTTTAAGGAAGAAACCTTGGGAGCACCAAGGCCTGGTGGTGGCCGGCAGCATCAACAGCGTAGGACAGCTATATGTGTGATTGTGTGGTGATCAGGTGACCGTATTTAACAATTGGAAACTCTATAACAATTGTAAAACTATATACGTCCATTATTGGCATCCTGCAGGACTGCTATTCTAATAGAAATTCAGGTTCCATCCAGTAATTGTCCTAGCCGCAGTGCTTGTGCAGAGCCATGGATGAAGAGCTGACGACACCTCATCGCGTGAAGAGGACTAACAAAGTATATAAGAAACAGATGGACTAATGTCTGTAATTTTAAAACTACTGACCATAGAATCATCTAATTTCTATAGAGGTCAGAGCTATCTGAAAAGCAATTCCCAATATGCTTTTAATAACTAAAAATGGACATGCTAAAGGAACTCTATGGTTTTGGATCTAACACTACTGTGGAACATTCAACCCGTCTGCCACGTGTGTCATCTGGAAAGGAATGAACAGCTAATTCTTTTCTCTAATCCCCCTTTTTTTCTGCGCTCCACATCTTTCAAATTCAGACCCTGGTGCTTTTTTTTCCATGCCGATAGCAAATGAGGTGTCTCCTGATCTTGTGTTATACAGACAATACGGATGGAATAATGTTTTTAAACGATTGAGCGTGAACATCATCTATACAACCCAGCATCAGGACTCTAATAAGACATTATTCAACTCCAAAGCTACTTGTACTTTTGCTCAAAGGCTACTGTTAATAAACTGTTCTGTGTTGTGGATCCTCCAAAGGTTCAGAAAATGACCTTTTTGGCTCAGACGACACACTAAACTTTCTCCTTCTATTATTTGAGAGATTCCAGCACACAGCCCACTCCCTGTTATTAGCTCTTTGGAGGCACTGATTGGGTTTGAATCGTACCATTCATAACTGCTGCCTGAGGCTGTCCTCTGCTCCCACTTTCTTTGTGTAGCGAATGACGCAACAATTTCTTGTAAAATGCATAGAATTAAGGCCTTTCACCACAGAATAGATTTTATGTTTCCTTCTGGGGCAGAGGAAAGAATTCAACAGTGAAATGCGAGGAAAGATGAAGAGCAATAAAAGTATGAGTCATGGAAAGGAAAGGTAGCTGACAGGACGGTGCATATACATAAAGTTAAACGTTTTGAAACTTAAAATGTGACCTTAAGTTAGGTACAGTGTGTGCAAGAGCTCTGATGTTTGTAACAGCCGATACGGTCATTATCCTCAAACAGAGGTTTGTTTAAGATTCATCAAGAGAACTTTCTTCTGCACTCTGACGGCAGAGTTTGCTTTCTGCTCCAGTGAGACTCACTAATCACAAATCAGAGTGAAAGTTCCTGCAAAGTTCCTGAGCAGACGTTTCAAAATAATGCAGCCTAAGCTACAGTATATTTTTGGAATTTCCCATTTAGTGTAATATGGCCTGGTTGATGCAAAATACAAATCGGTTGTCATAACAATTGACAAGAGCAACTAGGTGCATGCAGCTTTTACACTGCCATCACTATCTGTTTGATATCTTGCATATGCTTAATCCTTATGTTACTTTAAGTGTGTTATTAAAACAATAAGGTACCTGAAGGCGTCATTGTTTTGAATAAATAACAGAAAAAAAGGTATTATTAGGTATGAATTTATTAACAATAATGTACAAGCTCAAGTGATTTATTGATTTTATAAAACGGTTACGGACACACTATAATAATTAAAAAAAAGGGTTTAATTCATAAATGTAATCTAACCCAGTTTTTGAAGTGAACACTGACACTGAAGAACAGGATTCCAGTTTCTCTAATGCTCAAAAATGACCATCTAGTGGCCAAATTACAGAACGCCATTTATGAAAATCATTGGGGAAAATAATGTATTGTATATCACGCATTGATGTGAATGTGAAGTGATCAGAGGTGTGTGTGTGTGTGTGTGTGTGTGTGTGTGTGTGTGTGTGTGTGTGTGTGTGTGTCTAAATTATTGTCAATGAACAGCTCAGCCAATCAGATTTCAGGACCGGAACTACCCATTTTATAATAAGTATTAGGAGAGTAATGTCAAGCAAAATATTAGCTAATATGACAATTATGTTGACAATTTCTTCTTCTTCTTACTGTGTGCGACACCTTTCTCTTATAGCCTGCATGACCTTCAGCATTTTGTGCTTCAGGGGCTGTACTGTGAAATCAAACCAGATGGGTTTACTTTTACTCTCCACCTGTGTGAGTGAGTTTCGGGCACCATGACCCTGGCCCTTGATGTAAAGCTATGTCTGCTCTTAGGGACACTTTAGTTTGATGGGTAAAAATAGTCAGATTTATGTTTAAGCTAAATGTCTTGTCATAAAAAAGAATATGACACTGTTCCAGCATCCTGAGGACATCATGGCCATTACATAATATTTAGTTATTTTTATTTCAAAGTGACTTAGAAGTGAATGAACAACACTGCTCAGTAAGTAAGGTAGTATCAAATAGAACTACAGTATTGTCAATCCTTACAATATGTTGATAGACCATAGTTTAAAGCCTAACCCCCACATGCACCCTACCATTTTTTTTATTCACAGGTAATATATTCAGCAGACGAGCAACAGAGCAGAGATTTGGATTAGAGGACCAACACAAACGGTGAAACAGCAGGTCAGTTACTGTCTCTAATTTTACATCTACAAAGCGATTAGTGTTAAATAAAATGGACACAGCGTTTCATAAAATGAATGTAGAAACAAAGCAGTATACCTTATTTATTGGCTTGTGCGGGTCCTTTAACTTAAAGAAGCTTCTTTTTGTTTCAGCATCAATGTACATGTGCATGAACACCATAAAAGTCCATGATAGTGTTTCAACAAATGGTGTTTTTGTTCCACATCATAACCTTCAAGATGCTCTTTCTCTCTAAATTGTCACCTTGTGGAATTTCTCCCAGGTAAGTGGAGTCGGTTTTAATCAGATCAAGAATCATTCATTCATTCATTCATTCATTCATTATCTTCCGCTTTATCCTCTATTAGGGTCGCGGTGGGGTTCCCTATGCCCATCCAGGGGAGAACGTTTCGGGCGCTGGGCAGATAGACCCAGGACAGGGCGCCAATCCATCGCTGGGCACACACTCACTCACACACGCACACATTCTATATGGGGCAATTTGGAGAATTCAATTGACTTGATCCATGTTTTTGGACTGTGGGAGGAAACCGGAGAACCCGGAGGAAACCCACGTGGACACGGGGAGAACATGGAAACTCCACCCAGATGGGGATTCGAACTGGGAATCCCTAGCGCTGAGAGGCGAATGTGCTAACCACTAAGCCACCGTGCTGCCCAGATCAAGAATCAAATTCATACAAACGTCTATTTGTATGAATATAAAGTCCAATGTAAATGTACTTGGGGCAGATATAGCTATGTGGTGTGAAGGTCCCTGGTTCGGTTCTCTGTCTCACCTGAATGTACTGAAAGTACTGAAATGCCCTTGGGCAAGGCACCTAGCACCAATTGCTCCCCAGGTGCCGTATACAAGTCTGCTCACCGCTCCGGGCATATGTGTTCACTTCATCAGTGTGTGTATATGCGTATATTTCCCAGCTCTAAATTTTTAAATGTAGAGAACAAAAAATCTCTGTGTAAGTACAGTAGACAAAACTGATTTTTTTTTCACTTAAAAGATATAGAAGGTTTAATAATATGACAAATCTGAAGCCTGGGTTAATGCAATAATGTAGTGTAGTGTTGCAATTGCAGCAAATAGGCTTCATATTATGGCAGCTCTCATCAGTATGGAACTAATATAAAAGAAAAAATGATGGAATAAATATTTTTAGGGTGATTTAAAGAGACTCTCTCTGTATAGAACTCCAGTTGAATGTTAAACCCATATGAAACTGATTATTGTTTGATGGAAAAGTGATGTAAAGCTTTTTTGTTAAAAACAATCTGAGTTAGAAAATGAGAGCATGATTTTCCACAAAAATAGGAACTCAGAAAATATTTCTTTCCCCATGTAGAGAACTTCCTTAACAACTAGGGGACATTCTAGTGTGATGTATACTGTAAAATAATTCTCTACCTCTGAAATCTCTGTATAAAGTCCATGAGAAATGTTTTATTAGAAAATTTTGTAGTTTAAAACTTAGTTTGGGTTATAGAATTATCCTAATTATTATTATACCATGGTTTCCAAACCTACTTTCTTAATTTAAGGTGCCATAAGCGACCCGAATGCTTGTATTTGAATTCAGGATGTAAAAATAACACCTCTAATTTGCAACTGTTTAAGGTTAAGCATATTGAGTCTAAAGGGCATTCTGTATGGCACCATCTGAAGACGACCCTGTTTTATTCCAGCTTTATTATGATATGGAAAATCTGAATCCACAACATTTCAAGTTCTTTAACAGATTAAAACTACTTAGTATAGTCTAATGACTAATCTGACCATGTTGTTTATTAGAAGCAAGTCTCTTTAAAATAACAAAAAAAAAGATCAGGTTGGTTTTAAAAGACCTTTAAGGACAAATCACTTTTAGAGCTATGTGTGTTCTAAACATTATACATTAAGCGACGGATTAAATAATAAGCAGTTAAAATTATTAAACAGGGCTTGTTTTAGTTTGCATCAATATAGATAAGGATCAAATCTTTATTATTTGGAGAAACATTGTATTTCATTAAACAGGACTGTTATTTGTTAACACAGTATTTTCTTATAAACTCAAATTTCGAAATCTCATCATTAGCAACTAAGGTGGTTGTGTTGGTCTAGCGGTTAGGTGTTAGGCCATCAATCTGAAGGCTGTGGGTTCAAACCCCAAGTACACTAAAGTTACCAATGTGGGTCCTTGAGCAAGACACTTAACTCTCATTGCTTCAGGGGGGGCTGTACCAAACCTGGGTTCTGACTCCAACCATCAATTTGGGACACTTTGTACTGTAAATCGCTTTGGATAAAGAAAGGCATATCATAAATGTGCAAGGTGGCATGTTCCAACTAAACATTATGTGCGTGAGTATAGTTTGAATTCTCTGCTAATACTAGATCTTGTTCCTAAGTAGCTAAGTACACAGTACAGCTTTTATAAAATATGTGTTAAATTACAGGTTGTAATTTTCGTTGCAGTCTCGCGCCCCATGTTGCAGAATTATGATGGTAATGTCAGAATGAAAGCGTAATTTAGGAGTATACATTCATTAATGATGTTTATATTTTAATTACGTTGGTGAGATCATACTTTTACTGCTTAGAAATGAGCTATGATGAGGTGGACAGATCGTTGTATGAATTTAATGATCTCAACTTGTGGATTTAGAATTACACTTACTGGACCACTTGGTTTCATTATGATAAATTAAACAGTTATGATTAATCTGAAAAGCTAATCATTTAAATCATATTATTGGAGCTTGACCACAATTAAAGGTTCACAGTGTATATTTACAGATATTATAATAAAAATATGTAGTATCTGCTACATATTTTGTAATAATCCGGTCCCTTCAATGTTTGATGGGATTCTCAAATGCTTTTTATTGTAACTTACACATTGCACTAAGATACAGATAGTAAAATATTTGACAGGTTTTATTTTACACTTCTATTTCTATTTCTCCTTAGTCTTTAGGTCATTAATGATGCAACACTATACTACTGTTCAGCACAAAATGCTTCCTTGTCCATGTACATTTAATATAACTAAGCAACCCCAGAAAACAATATAGTCATAGACCTTGGATTTTTGACTAAGCCTAAATGAACAGCGATAAGAAGAATGTCATGACTTAAACATGCAAATCTAACTAAGGTTTGCCAGAAGCATATGGAAACATTTATTTAGTTTGATGAGATCAAAATGCAACTTATTGATGTGGCAACAAAGTAAAAAGGAATCAAATGAAATCATAAAATGTCAAAATCCAGATGTGCAAATCTGATTCATAATTATTCCAGTTTACTGAAGTGTTTTTTATTACTTTAGCCCAAAACTGTTAGTAAAAAAATTGCTGGTAAAATTTTGTGAAAAAACGAATAATCTGAACATGTGATTGTTGATAAGTGTACTGTAGATGGGAATGGCTGGAAATTCACTGTTGGTTGTTTATACACCCAGGACAGGGCACCAATCCATCATTAAGTTGCCATATAGGGGCAATTTAGATCAGCCAGTTTACCTTAAATCCATCTTTTTGGACTGTGGGAGGAAACTGGAAAAAGACACTCGAAGATACTGGGAGAACATACAAATTCCACCCAGATCAGGACTCGACCCTGGAACCCCAGCGCTGATCTGGCAACCACTACGCCACCATTCTGCCATAAAAGGACAATCACTGAATATTTACATTTATTATATATTCATTCATTCATTATCTCCCACTTTATCCTCTACTAGGGTCGCGGTGGGGTTCCCCATGCCCATCCAGGGGAGAACGTCTCGGGCGCTGGGCAGATAGACCCAGGACAGGGCGCCAATCCATCGCTGGGCACACACTCACTCACACAGAAACACTCTATATGGGGAAATTTGGAGAATTCAATTGACTTGATCCATGTTTTTGGACTGTGGGAGGAAACCGGAGAACCCGGAGGAAACCCAGGCAGACACGGGGAGAACATGGAAACTCCACCCAGATGGGGATTCAAACCTGGAATCCCTAGCGCTGAGAGGAGAACGTGCTAACCACTAAACCACCGTGCCGCCCATTTATTAGATAACCTTATATAATATAACTAGCATGCTTTTTAATATATTTTTTTAAATTTGTTTTTAAATAACTGCTCAGTCTGAAATTTTACCCAAAAAACATAAACAGGTAAATACTATCTATTTTCTTAAGTTGCTATGTAGGATTTACAGTAAGGACTGCACAACATTTGGCATTTTGCATTAATGTTGGCTATATTTTCCTCCCATTATAATAATATATTCAGAATTTAAAGGCGTTAAAGAATTCTTCAGTCTTAATGTAAAAACCCATTTTTCAGCAGATCAAAAAAAAAGTAAAACAAGAGCACAGCAACAGCCGCCTCATGTCTTCGAACTGATCTGACCAACACTTCCTATAGAACTTGTTCCTTTCCTGAACATGGCTAGGTATTGGGTTACGGGTAGGAAAAATTGTTTAACACACTATCAACAGGTGACGGACATTCTGGAAGAAGTCGGGCTGTCACAATCCTCTGTCTGGTCGTCAGTAGGGATCTCCAGTCTGTAATTAATTACCGTTTAGAATGAGCTCATACCATTATTTATAGGACTCTCTAGGGTTTAGGGGGCTTATGAAAGGGAAGTTGAGATGAGCTTGGAGGATGGTTAATGTTGGGTTTTGAGCTGATGAAGTAATATAAATGCTTACATTTATGTACTTTTATATTGAAGTTGATCACTGATTCATGCTACTGTTTGCCAAAACTAAGCTTGTTCAACCTGTGGCTTTCTTTCTAGACGTCTGTTTTCAAATAGTTTTTTACATTACTAGGTGGCTGGACATTTTTTGTTGATGGGTCATTCTTAACTCACTAAAGATCCACTGATCAAATGTTACTGCAGTTTTATACTCCACCACCTAAATCTGACCTGCTCTTTAGTGGACCCTTGGGGGTTTCTTAATGAGAACAGAGTAGAGAGAAAATATGAAGAAACAAATTATAAACTACTGTCTGTACTTGTGGAACTACAAAATGTATTTATTAATGCACTAAATGAAACTGCTAAAAAGGAATAATACATGTAGAAACAAAGAGACATAAATAATAAAGTGAGTTTACATGATTAAACCATACAAATTATAATAAATATTATATTTCAAATACTATACTATTTATATATTATTATATATATTATTATATATACTATATTTATTTCCTAAGTGGAAATAAGTTATTAAGTCATGAACACATTAGACATTTTAATGCACTTTTATTGTTAATGTACAGAATGTAACATAGCGAAAATATAAACATTATATATATTCAGAATCATAATGTTCATATCGATTATCTTAAAAAAATGTCATGGCAATAAATTTTACATACAATATATTTCATTAATATTTACCCATACCTAGTAATAGGGGCGGGTTAGCTCAGTGGTTAGGGTGTTGGGCTATCAATCTGAAGGTTGGGGGTTCAAATCCCAGGTCCACTGAAGTTACCAATGTGGGTCCTTGAGCAAGACCCTTAACCCTCATTGCTCCAGGGATGTTGTGATGAACCCTGTGCTCACCTTGTAAGTCGCTTTGGATAAAAGCGTCTGCTAAATGACCCAATTGAATTTAATTTAATTTTAATACCTTAACTGTTAATGCTACTACTTTACCATTAACCATGACCTTACCCTAACCCTAACCATAACTATAACCAAGCAGGAAGTTTTCAATTCAAAACTGAATGAGTTTCATTATGGGGACTTTCTTATAGTCACCACATTTAAACCGGGACCCCACAGTGTGAGTGTGTAAACATATTTTGGGTCTCACAATGTTAATGTCGTAAAATGGGTTGGCTGTAATTTGAGGTAAATTCTGTTCCTGTAAAAATTTAGTGAGTCATCCAATGGTCTCCTTTTCCCTTTCATCATGAACTCGTTAGCTGACCTTGTGCCTTTTTTCATGACAAACCCCTATTTTTCTGCTTCATCATCAGAAACCCTTCATATAGCTCTCAAAAGCTAAATATGACAAACATATGGCAAAAATATGACGAAAAAAACGAGGCAAGAGGCTCAAATAGCAAGTGGAATATGTGACTCCCTCACTTGCTTCTAGCTAAAGGAACAGATAAACTAATAATTGCCATTACGTTAACCCTTACTCATAGACGTAGGATAGGAGGAAAAGAATCAGACCGTCACAACCATAAATTATCCAGCCACATTAAGACAGAAGATTATGTGCTTGAGTATTAGTGCTGCTGGGGTTTCAGCTGTAAAGGTTTTGAAGATAAACACTATCTTAAATGCTGCCATATTTTAATATTTTTGAAAAAAATTCTACATCTAATGCTTAGGTTCAAAACTGGGTCTGTGTAAAGGAATTTCATTTGCATTTCATGTACCACATTGTTACATAAATGACAATAAAGTCTCCTTGAATCTTACCATCTTAAAGAGAAAGAATGTAGCTTTTTTAGCTAATAAACCTAAGGGCCATGATGCTTAAGTCTCATATATGTAGATTATCTTGGCTGTTTAGAGGCATGTAATGTCTTAACAGCCAGATGTTCTTTAATTTATTTTCCCAGTGTCTTCCTCAACAGCTGAGATGGCACAAAGCCTGGATAGTTTACACGTTATCTCATGTTCCATCCTTTTTGCAAGTCGCACGAATAGATGACATCAGTCATACCAAATGGGATGACTATAGAATTAGAAATCTAAGAAAACTGTACCTTCTGTTCCGTATGCACTTTATATCCTTATATCATGTTCATACTATGTTTATATCATGTATATATTATATCATGCTCATATTATGTATCTTCACCTCTCCATGCACCAGTCACTGTTACTACTGCACTTTATGTAAATTATGTTTATATTGCACTTCTGGTTAGATGCTAACTACATTTCATTGGCCCTGTACTTCTACTCTGCACAATGACAATAAAGTCTAATCTAATCTAAACTAATTGGTATGCAAAACGTATTTAACATGTTCTTAAAGGTTCACATCACAGCCGAACAAAATAAGAGGTTCCCTTGGAGTAGCCTTTCCCTCAGGGCTGTCTCTCATCTACCTGTCCCTTTATTAAAACATCTTTAGTTTGTCAGGACCCCACCCCACACATGCATCCTTCCCTGTAATCTGTGTTTGCACGCTCTGCAGTTAGCAGGTAAATCAAAGCGTGTCTTTGTTAAACACTGTGAATGCACGTTCTATGCCTCAGCCCCTGATGAGTAGCTGTTAGAATGGACACGCGTGCCATGAGAGCTTTTCTTTGTTAAGCAGAAATTACTGCTGAGCACCTGGGCCCAAGTTGGAAAAAAGTAACAATTATACAGAGGCAAAAAGAGCTTGAATGCAAACATGACAGATTTTATAGTAACTGGACCATTTCCATGGAATACACCAGGTATAAAACAATAAAAATGTGAGTAAAACAATAAGAGGTCTTAGCAAAATAATGGGCACAATGAATCCTTAAGGCATATTGTTTTAATAAAGCTACAAAAAAAGGCTTGCTGACAAAAAATATGGGTGGACCCCTGTTGCGCTAGGCTGCTGAGAATGTTTGGCATGGTGAGAAGTCTTCTAGAAGCAACTGGAAGAAGAATCCTGAAATAGCTTTTAGACCTTTTTGACTAAGCAGACTACTGAACTCCACACCCTCATGCTCTTCAAGCTTCAAACTTCTTTATCTAATCCAAAACTCCACAGCTTGCCTGGTGGTGAATACAATCAACACCCAATCGAGTGCATGTAACTCTATTACTTATCAATTCCATTGGTTTCCAGTAGTTTCCCACATCCCACAGAACCTTAAACTGGCCTACAGTCCAATTACTGGATCTGCTCCATTTTACCTTCACTTTATTTTTTTAAAGATTCACGCACTCTTGCTTACTAACTTCTAGTGATGATTGACGGCTGTTTCTTTAACCTCACTGCAGTGCCAATTCTCACTGCATATCTTTCACCACTGCTGAATGGTGGAATGATTGTCCTAGCTCTGTCCATAATGCTGCGAAATTTCTATGAACAAATAAACCTTAACCCTAACCAAAATGATCAGACTTGATAATACTGCTATTCAGTTTGTTATTCCTTAATTTACTGGCTTGTGTTCTTCCTTTACTTGTAAGTTTTTTTGGATAAAAAGCTTTGGCAAAATGGTTAAATGCAATGTCAATATTAAATACGTCCTGATCTTTGGCTAAAAATACATGATAATTTCATTCAATGCTTAAATACATCCATGAGGATCTCGATGATGGGATGAATTGCACAGAAACTACATGTGTCGCAGGGGGGTTCCAAATTCCCATCCAAGGGAGAACATTTCAGGGCGTTGCCCAGATACACCCAGGACAGGACGGCAATCCATTACTGGGCAAACACTTTTTTGGAGCAGCCTATTATCATAAATCCATGTTTTTAGACTGTGGGGGGGGATCCAATAGGACACGGGGAGAACGTGGGAACTCCACTCAGATTAGGATTTGAACCTGAATCTCCAGCACTGGGAAGTGAATGTGCTTACCACAGGTCACCGTGCTGCCCCTATTTGGAATCTTAACTCTGTGTCGTGTATATTGCAACCTAGCCAGAAACAGATTCTGTAGAATATGATCTACTCATTAAAAAAATAATTCATTCATTCATTCATTATCTTCTGCTTTATCCTATATTAGGGTCGCGGTGGGGTTCCCCATGCCCATCCAGGGGAGAAGGTTTCAGGCGCTGGGCAGATACACCCAGGACAGGGACAACACGCTGGGCACACACTCACACACACACACAGGGGCACACAAACACACTCTGACTGGGTCAATGTGGAGAACTCAATTTTTTGGACTGTGGGAGGAAACCGGAGAACCCGGAGGAAACCCATGCGGACAAGGGGAGAACATGGAAACTCCACCCAGATGGGGATTCGAACTGGGAATCCCTAACGCTGAGAGGAGAACGTGCTAATCACTAAGCCACCGTGCCTAAAAAAAAAATAAATAAATAAAAAGCAATTATATTCATAAAAGTAGTATTTAAAAGGAAAATTAAGTGCATGCTACTACTGTTAATACTACCCTCTTATTCTTATGTAATGCTTAACATGTACTGTATTATATTGTTTTTTTATTGTATTATAAACTTGGTAAAGTAAATGTAATATTTTTAAAGCTCAAAATGAGTCATGTATTTGAAGGTTACCGATGAATCATTTAAATGCTTTGGAGATTATTACTTCAGCTCCATTGCCGATGACATTTCTTTCAGCCGTGAATGTCTGCAGTTTGATCCTGAGCAGCATCAAAATCAAAGTTAACTTTTATGTAATGATGATGCATTAAAAGATGAATAACCTCATGTGAGATTGTAATAATTGTCAGATATTAATTCAAAAGAAAATATTACAAACATGACATAAAACATGTCACTGATTAGGTCACTTACTAAAAGGTTTGGCAATTTAAAGTGAACGTGATAACTGATTTGGTCTATTTAAAAATGCAGCTGAGTGGTTTTTGTTCCCAGCAATTATTACTCTGTGTCCTGTTATGTGTCAGAGCAACTTAGAAAAACTGAACAGTTATCATAATGCGGTACCTAAGTTTTAGAATAGAATAGAATAGAATTCAACTTTATTGTCATTGCTCAATATGAACAACGAAATGCAGTTTGCATCCATCCAGAAGTGCTTTAGCAGATATATAAATATATACATTACAAGTGGTACGTATAATATACAGATGTGAATGTACAGATTATAAATATGAAATATACAGCTATGGTGTACAGACTAGTGGAATATACAGATGTAATGTACAGATTATAAACAGATTATAAATATGAAATATACAGCTATGGTGTACAGACTAGTGGAATATACAGATGTAATGTACAGATTATAAACAGATTATAAATATGAAATATACAGCTATGATGTACAGACTAGTAGAATATACAGATGTGAATGTACAGATTATAAATATGAAATATACAGCTATGATGTACAGACTAGTAGAATATACAGATGGGAATGTACAGATTATAAATATGAAATATACAGCTATGATGTACAGACTAGTAGAATAGAATAGAGACTTGAGCCTTTTATGCATATATTTAAAATATCAAACCAAAAGATTGAAAATGTTTTCTTTCGGATTTTCACTTTCCACTGGTGGTCTGGTTTATGTCACATTTTAATGGAATCGGTCTGTCTTTATGGGTGGGAAACGAGACTTGAGCCTGAGTTAGGGAAAAGAAAATTGATACAAATGCTTTGTCGGTTGCTATTTTACTGAGAACCACTTCTATAGTGATTAGTGCGAATTAGGTTATTTGGGTCCAGTAGGGAGGCTGACCTTGCAGAGGAAAAACAACACAGATTGTATCTTTCAAACAAAATCCCCCCACCCTTCTTCGTTCCGTTAAACATTGTATCACAGTCATCGCAGTCATTACAGTGGGAGACTAACCCTCTGTCTGGACCCAGTCATGAAGGACACATTAGTGTATGTTTGTCTGGGTCCATGAGTAACACTCTTGCTTTGTCAATGGGCATCTGTTTCCGATCTCAGCAATCTCACTGGGAACGTGCTGGTGATGAAGTTGGACCTAAAGGCATGTAAAGTGGGGGAGGCAGTGGTCAGTGACTGTGGGAACTCTTTCTTCTCGAGCCATCTTAAAGCAGCCATCATTGTGTAGTGTGAGGTGAACCTGGCGTCATGCTGTTTCTGTCCAGGTAACAGAATCGTTAACTCAGCTGGCATTCCACTAAAACAGTGGGGGCTGAATGGGTGTCTCAGGGGGTTGCACTCTTCATATTAGGTTTGGAAAAGTACGTCACAGCCATTTTCCCAAGCAAAGGCCTGTTTGATTTAACATTAACAAAGGAGTTGGCACAGAAACTGAGAGGTTGTTTTTAGAATATAATTGTGATTATTTTCTCATGACATGCTGCCAAAATTGTGAAAGAATGCCATTTGGAAAAGCTAATTACGCCATGGGCTGTTTATCTGCAAACTGCAGGAAAGGTCCTTTTCTTTTTGAGAAGACACATTTTTTTCAGCATTTTCACACAAACAGTTGAGTTTTCTTAGTTCACATTAGACAATGGAGCCAATATCTGTAACCCTAATAAAGTTATGCACGTTCTGCATGTTCAGTCATCCCCTAACAATTCTTAGCACATGGCCCTGGCACAGTTTTAGAGGAAATGGGCTCCTGCTGCATCTCAGGCAGATGTTGGTGCAGCAGAGTCAGGGTCAGAACAGTATGCATTCTTTTTCCCTTTATTTCTTTAATTTTTATATATATATGTCTGTGCGCATGCGGTAGTAAAAGTAACGTGTGAACTAAGGTATGGTTTGGGTTGCAAAGGTCATGTTTGCATTAAAGGTATCGTTTAATGCCATTTGCAGTATGATGCGCATGTGTCTATTATATTGCATCTATTATCTTCCTCTTTATCCTCTATTAGGGTCACGGGGGGGGAATTCCCCATGCCCATTTCCAGGGGAGAACGTCTTGGGCACTGGGCAAATACACCCAGAACAGGGCGCCAATCCATCGCTGGGCACACACTCACTCACACACACTCTATATGAGGCAATTTGGAATATTCAATTTATCCATGTTTTTGGACTGTGGGAGGAAACCGGAGAACCCAGAGGAAACCCACACGGACATGGGGAGAACATGGAAACTCCACCCAGATTGGATTCGAACCGGGAATCCCTAGTGCTGAGAGGTGAACGTGCTAACCATTAAGCCACCATTCCGCCCCATTACATTTATTATGTTTATTTTAATAGATTTCATAAACTATCGTCTTCTTCTTGTGACTCTTCAGATGCTTATTAAAAATGTCTGCTATAGTGATAATACAGGCAGAGCTAACTTAAAAAATATCCTCTTGTAAAAAAAAAGAAAAGAAATAAAACCAGCTCTAAAATCGAACCAGGGCCATTTGCCAAAACTTATGATTGTTGACTGAACACACAAAACGTGGACGCCCCTATGAGAGATCGCAAAATTATTGTCCCAATAATTAGCTTCCGGTGCATCCAGAGGTGGAACAAATTGCGTGTGCACCTGCGGCTAACTATAACAGCAAAGCGCATCACTATGCTGCTGCAATCCTAATGGCAAGAGAAAATACAGTAATGGATTATGATAGATTGGTGCTCTCTGCTGGGTATCTACCCCATGCCTGAAACATTCTCCCCTGGATGGGCATGGGGAACCCTTCCCATGACACTAGTATCGGACTAAGCGGTCATGAGTTCATGAGATGAGATTAGGACTTTGGGACTTTTCTATACCACAGAGTAGGTAGTTTCTACAAGTAACACATTTGATGGGTACGTAGGGTTACCGGTCCTGATGCAAGCACACAGCAGCAAATGGTGGTTTGTTTTGAGTGACTAGGGAGAAAAATGGCTCCTGCTGCATCTCAGGCAGATGTAGGTGCAGCAGCTTCAGGGACGGAACAGTATGCATCCATTTGTTTCTTTCATTTTTGTGTGTATCGTACATGTAAAGTGTATCGTTTCCTCCATCCATCCATTCTCTTCCACTTTATCCTCTATTAGGGTCGCGGGGGGGGTTCCCCATGCCCATCCAGGGGAGAACGTCTCAGGCACTGGCCAAATACATCCAGGACAGAGTGGCAATCTATCGCTGGGCACACACTCACTCACACAGACACGCACACAAACACACTCTATATGGGGTTGAATTGGAGAATTCAATTGACAAATAGGGTCGGGGGGGGGGGGGGGGGGGGGGGGGGGGGGGGGGGGGGGGGTTCCCCATGCCCATCCAGGAGAGAACGTTTCGGGCGCTGGGCAGATACACCCAGGACAGGGCGCCAATCCATCGCTGGGCACACTCACTCACTCAAACACACTCTATATGGGGCAATTTGGAGAACTCAATTGACTTGATACATGTTTTTGGACTGTGGGAGGAAACCGGAGAACCCGGAGGAAACCCACGCGTACACGGGGAGAATATGGAAACTCCACCCAGATGGGGATTCGAACGGGATTCCCTAGCGCTGAGAGGAGAACATGCTAACCACTAAGCCACCGTGCTGCCCTGTATCGTATCCAATGCCAATTGTTGATGTCTGTGCGCATGAGCAATAGTAGTGTGCCAACTAACATATGGTTGGGTTGCAAATGTAATGCTTGCATTTATTACTGATTAATGCCATTTGTGTTGTGATGTGGGGCGGCACGGGGGCTTAGTGGTTAGCACGTTCACCTCTCAGCATTATGGATTCCCGGTTCGAATCCCCATCTGGGTGGAGTTTCCATGTTCTCCCCGTGTCTGCATGGGTTTCCTCCGAGTTCTCTGGTTTCCTCCCACAGTCCAAAAACATTGATCAAGTCAATTGAGTTCTCCAAATTGCCCCATGTAGAGTGTGTCTGTGTGAGTGAGTGTGCCCAGCGATGGATTGGCGCCCTGTCCTGGGTGTATCTGCCCAGCGCCCGAAACTTTCTCCCCTGGATGGTCATGGGGAACCCCCCCGCGACCCTAATATAGGATAAAGTGGAAGATAATGAATGAATGAATGTGTTATGATGTGCATGAGACTTGAGGTCTTTTATATTACTTTATTATGTTTTTCTCTTGTGGCTTTCTGCCCACATTTCCTTGACAACATAGGCTTTAAATAGTGTGAAGACAAACTATTCACAATCGTTTGAACTTGTATGAACTTGCAACACAATTTTCAATTATACTGATTGAATAACATTTCTTTTCTGACCTATGTTATGATGACACTTTGTGGTTAGCACGTCCACCTGGGGTAGGTTCGAAACCAAATCTGGGTGGAGTTTCTCTGTGTCTGTGTGGGTTTTCTTCATTGTTCTCCTGTTTCATCCCACAGTCCAAAAACTGGGATTCAAGGTAAACTAACAGCTCTAATTTGATCCTATCAAAATTGCCCCATATATTGTGTGAGACTGTGTGAGCCCAGTAAAGGATTGGTCCCCATTTCTGGATGAATCTGCCCAGTGCCCTGAATGTTTTTCCATGGATGGGCAAGAGGAACCCCTCTTACACGGGGAGAATATGGAAACTCCACCCAGATGGGGATTCGAACCGGGAATCCCTAGCGCTGAGAGGAGAACATGCTAACCACTAAGCCACCGTGCTGCCCTGTATCGTATCCAATGCCAATTGTTGATGTCTGTGCGCATGAGCAATAGTAGTGTGCCAACTAACATATGGTTGGGTTGCAAATGTAATGCTTGCATTTAAGGTACTGATTAATGTCAAAATTGCCCCATATAGTGTGTGAGACTGTGTGAGCCCAGTAAAGGATTGGTCCCCATTTCTGGATGAATCTGCTCAGTGCCCTGAATGTTTTTTCATGGATGGGCAAGAGGAACCCCCCTGAACAGCCTTTTGAACTAGTCCCTAGTATAGAATTAAGTGCAAGATGATGGGATGAGATGAGACTTATGTCATACTCATGTGCATGCATTTGGGACAGATGAATGACAGAATATGATATTGTGTTACAACACTAGGTGGGGTTTGTCAGAACACAAGGACAAAATAATGGAGCAAACCACTGCAATATGTTTCTCATCAACATTTTGCCTTTTTAATCTTGATTAAGCAAAAGACATGAGTTGCTGCAAGTTTGTCTGTTCCCATATGGGTTTTAATTTCTTTTGCCCATTTCTTTTGTACATTACACATATTTCTGGTCTTGTACTGCTGGTACACATGGCAAGATGAAAATAAGAAATAAATCTAAATAACTTTGGACATAGAAACCAGTGGGCATTTCTCAGAGATATGTAAAAAAAAGCAAAGATCAAACTGAAGGACCCAACCCTTAGTGCCCTTTCCTCAGTCCCGCACTCTTCCCAGGGAACATTTTCAGCACAGCATAGCTACACTGACTCTGAAAGATGGAAGCAATTACGTCCGAAGTCAGGCACGGGAACATTTAGTGATTAAAAAGCCGAACAGAGTGGAAAAAAAAATCTTCCCTGTGGCTCTGTGTGCCAAAGCATTGATCAATCATTAACAGGCCTTGTAGCAAGGACATGTGTAGTGAAGGTATGATAATATGTGCTTTACTGTGACGGGCCTCATTCAAATACTTATCAGTGCCCAAAAAATCAATACTGACATAAACCAGGTGTTAAGTTTCATGCAAAATGTAACATTTCTGTATGATTTTACAATTTACAATGCCTTAATACAGCACATTCAGCATCGTATCTTCAGCACTGAGATGTTTAACAAGTAAAAACGTGAAAAAAAGTAATCGATATGAGCTGTATGTTCCTTTACAAGTACATATGGGGCAGCATGGTGGCTTAGTGATTGGTACATTCGCCTCTCAGCGCTGTGGTATCCAGGTTCGATTCCTGATCTGGGTGGATTTTTCATGTTCTCCCTGTGTCTACGTAGGTTTCCTCTGGGATCTCCGGTTTTCTCCCACAGTCCAAAAACATGGATTCAAGATAAAGTGGCTGCTTTAAATTGCTCATTTTTAAATTGCCCCTATAAAGTGTGTGTATCTATGTTAGAGAGTGTGTGACCAGCGATGAATTTGCTCCCAGCACCCAAAACATTCTCCCCTGCATGAGCATGGGGAAGCAGAAGAGATGAAATAAGGAACATAGAAAGTTGCAACCTTTTTTTTATGTTTCTTTGCAGATTGTTTCTGAAAAATGATTGACTATTGTAATTGAGGTTTATATATATATTGGGCGGCACGGTGGCTTAGTGGTTAGCACGTTCGCCTCTCAGCGCTAGGGATTCCCAGTTCGAATCCCCATCTGGGTGGAGTTTCCATGTTCTCCCCGTGTCCGTGTGGGTTTCCTCCGGGTTCTCCGGTTTCCTCCCACACTCCAAAAACATGGATCAAGTCAATTGAGTTCTCCAAATTCCCCCATGTAGAATGTATTTGTGTGTGTGTGTGTGTGTGTGTGTGTGTGTGTGTGTGTGTGTGTGTGTGTATCTGCCCAGCGCCCGAAACGTTCTCCCCTGGATAGGCATGGGGAACCCCCCCGAGACACTAATATAGGATAAAAGCGGAAGATACTGAATGAATGAATATATATATATATATATATATATATATATATATATATATATATATATATATATATATATATATATATATATATATATATATATATATATAATTTTATTTATTTATTTTAATTAATTAATTAATTAATTAATTAATTTATTTTTTTTAGTAAGTGAGTTGTTGTGTATTGATCTGGTCTCTAAGAGGATATGTTCATTTAATTTAACTTGGACAATCCTAAATAATGTTAATATTAATTTTCCTGCTATTCTTCAATTATTACTATTAACATGGTTCTTCTCAATGGAGTTTTTTTATTTTAGCCACATTAGTTTTTGGGGATTTGACTCTACTTTTTTGTAAAAACAATAATGTGCAATATCTTCAAATTAGATAATTTGTCTTATATACTGTAAGCGAATTGATTTGTGAGAATGGGTTTGGCTAGTTTTATTAAATACAAGTTACATAAAATTGCACAATGCTGCCTAATTTTCTCTATCTGATGCTTGTTTATTAGACAAAAAATGATATCAAGGAAGGTAACTGAAGGAAGAGAAATGAATTCTAAAGTTATGTTCCAAATTAATGACCTGGACCTTGGACCTCTTCTTAAAAGGTTCCAACTCCACATTTGAAGCATGGTGAGGTGCGTCAGAGTAGTGGATCAGCAAACACACACACACACACACACACACACACACACACACACACACACACACACACACACACACACATACACACATACACACATACACACACACACACACACACTCCTCCCTAGCAACCAAACTGCTCACACTCTAAACCTCCAGTGACAGCTTGCTCATATGTTCCAGGCTCTGGTCAGGAGCCTGTATTCTGTTTGGAAATGGGAAGGAGAGTAGATCTCTTTCTCTCCCTCTCTCTTATGCTCTCACGTGTGTGTGTGTGTGTGTGTGTGTGTGTGTGTGTGTGTGTGTGTGTGTGTGTGTGTGTGTGTGTGTGTGTGTGCGCGCGCACATGCATGCGTGTGTGTGTTGTAGAACATGATGGAAGGTGGCTGGGGCTCGGGCAATGACAGCTTCTGTGACCATGCGAAATGCTGCAGGGGCGGCATGCCAAATCTTTAATTTAAACCAGACCTCTGGCAAGTCCAAAAAACTTTTTACAGCATGAGAAGGAAAGTTAGAGGAGCAGAACATAGGGCTGGTTTTATATTCTTTTAGCCACAGCTGTACAAAATCACATGCTCTAAGGTCAGAGGTTGCTTGACCTCTCCAAAACTTTGTTACTTTACCCATCTGAACGAGCCTCTGTCAGTAAAACATTCACAGCAACTCTGGTGAAATGCTTCTACACTACATACAGCATAGATGTTTAAGGAGAATGTATTAATGAAATAAAATTTTTAAAGAAAATGAATTTTTTCATTCATTTACTTTTTTCAGTTCGTTTATTTTTTGCTCGGTGTTTTGGAGTACGTAGACGTGCATATCTGAGCATTAGTATCAGTTTTATAAAACACATATTGTGTAGGGTGGAGAAGGCAAGGCTGACGTTCTGTTAGTCATGCTCTTCATTTAGGTATGTGAAAGAAGGCGGAATTATGTTAAGTGATCATAAGACCCTAATAAATAGCCTTATTCAGTGTAGTAAGGAAACATAAGATCATCATGGTGAATATTTAAACATGTGATTCATTATACAACTGCAAGTCATGCTTTTAACTATTCAAAGCATCTCCAGCTTATCTTGTATCTATTTCCGTTAAGTCCTCTTATAAAGCACATGAAAAAAATCACGTGTTACTCTGCAAGATTTTTGCCATTTATTTTTTGTCTTTATTAGTAATAGTGGTTGCTACTGCTACCACTACAACCACGACTCCTCATTTAAATGATTTTTGCCTCTAATACCTGGTATTTATCATGCATTATAAACACATTCATAAAGCCTTCAAAATATTCATAACACTTTATAACACCTCTGAGCCTCTGTTAATGGCCATAGCTGTTCATAATCATGCTTATATGCCATATACCATTTATGATTTAATGCATTATATAATACATATTTTATCTGTTCATTAACTTATTAGAGAGACCAGTAACATAGAGATGCATAACCTACCTTTTGAATTAAACTTTTTATATCCTATATTTGCAGTATAATAAAAATTATATATTTAGTTCTCATAAATGCTAATGAAAACTTATAAACTGTTTATATAAGCATTGTATAAATTGTTCAGTAGACTACATAACTGTATGAGTACATATTGACCAAAAAAGGAACATAAATGCTTTTAGCAGACTTTAAGTAAAGTGAAATCATCTTTTATTATGTATTTAATTAATTTTCTAATTAAGTCCAGTGTAAAAATCTTGGTAACACTTTCTATAAATCTTGTTTTTATGATGTATTAGAAGTGCAAGAATGATGCTTTATGCACCTTATGCCTTTTGCTGAGTAACTGGCTTTGACTATAGATCAAAAGGCTGACAATGACCTCCAAATGCCGCTGTGTATAAGAACACCTACTTAAAGATTTACATGTACATTTATTCAGGACATGCCACAGTTATGGCAATGAAAAACAAAGCCAGCTTTATAAAGTGTGAGCACAAACTCTTATCCCCAGTGTATATGAATCAGTAGTGTTATTACACATCTTGAGTCATATTCAGTTTGAATGTTTTTGGACAGTACAAGCATCCAAAAAAGGAGAAGTGACATTTAGAGTAAACAATTTTAGAAGTTGAATGTTTGTGTTATCAGTTGATTCATACATACCTACAGACATAATTTGGGTGAGACGGTGACTCATGATAACAAGGAAATGATGAAGTACAATTACATAGATATCTTAAACATACAGGCATCATTTTATCAAAAGCCTTTTTGAATTTGCAAACAGAAAGAAGGGAAGACAACTGTTAAAGTTTTATAGAGATTACCATAATTAGAATTTGATTGTCCTATGTTTTGCTATGCAAGATAAAGCAATAAATCTTTTGGGTGCCAGTATATTAAAACAATATTCAATTTTTAAGTCAACTGATCCAGAATTGCAAATTTTACATTTTTCTTTTTATTATCATTGCACAGTGGCTTAGTGTTTAACATGTTGAATCCCAATCTGTGTGAAGTTTCCATGTTCTCCCTCTGTCCATTTCCTCTAGGCTATCTGGTTTCCTCACAGTCCAAAAACATGTATTCAAGGTGAATTGGCTGTTCTAAACTGCCCCATCTAAATTGCATCTATATAGTGTGCGAATGTATGCTTGTGCGCGTGCCCAGCGATGGATTGGTGCCCAGTCCTCTGTCTAGCACCCAAATTGTTTGCCACTGGATCTGCATAGGGGATAGGTGAAAGATAATAAGATGAGATGAGATTTCTGTTATACCTAAGTGCATGATTTGGGAGAGAGCAAACCATGTTCTAAACACGACCCTAGTCCGTATAGGATTGTGTTAAATATTAAGAGATGAGAAGACTATTATTGTACTATACTGCCAGGGTTTTGAAGTAACATTGATTTCAATTCAGATTGCCAACAATTTGATTATAAACTGTACTACATATTACAGTGTAGGCAACTATCTACAACATATTGACATTATTATTGCAACACCTACATACACTTACAGAAGCTCATATGCAATCCCCTGTTTAAAGCTATAACAGTTTCCAATCTTTTGAAAAGTATGTGGAGATTTTTCGGTCAGACAGTGATGATAGATTGAAGGCTCAAAATCTGTATTCTTTCATCGCAAAGATATTTAATTGGGATGGGGCTGCCACAACATTGTGGCTTAAGAAAAAACACCTTCTAGGCACAGATGTCATGTTACAGTTAATATATATTCATATATATATTTACACAATAAACATTTAAAATCAGCAAACTACAATTCAAATCCATGGTGTCACATTTAAACAAATGTTAATGACTACAATACTAGATACTGTATAGCCCCTAAATAAAGCAGTACAGATATATGTGTATATACATTATATGCGTATATATATATATATATATATATATTAATGTTTATACAAAAAATAAATATTTGCACATTTTTATGTTGCAACTATCTATTTAGCTATTTCTTTCTCTTTGTCTGCCATTTATCTAACACTCCTTCATTGTAAAAGTAAAGAAACTGATTCATTATGTAATTGTTATACCAAATACTTTCCTCTCTATAGTTAAAAGGCATGTTGAATCCCCTTTATGTAAAATAATGATGTGGTTAGTAAATTACCATGATGTTCCATGCACTCATGTCAGTATGGTTGGGCTGTTACATTAATTTAGTCATCATAAAATATAACCGAGCTTCTTGAGTTGTATAGAGGTTTTTGTTAGAGCAATCCATTATGCTTCGTTGCTCTATATGTCCATCATTCCTCTTTAATATAATGATTATAAATTTTTAAAAGCCATTTAAAGTCTTTTCAGCCTGTTTGATCGTCGACACAAAGACAGTGGTGAAAACATTACGTGAAATGCTCAGGTTTTTAGAAACTGACTTATAACTTTACCTTCTTTTTGCAAAGCAACAACAAACTGACCAGTTCCTGCAATTTCTTCCTGGCTGGCTTTGAGTTTCATTAGGACAATGTCAGAAATGTGTGAAGCAGAGAGCAGGCCTTACTTTGTACAGGGCACAGTGACTTCAGATGCTCAGAAAGACTGTATGTCTATATTTGTTCCACAGTGGTGAACTGAGAGTGTACCTTGATGATTTAATAGTGCTTAAGTAAACCCTTTGGCCTTGTTGCTGTCTCTTCTTACAATTGTCCTTATAAAGTTGTATAATGTGTTTTAGATTTACTACCAATTACAAATCTGAATCTTATAATCCATTAGAATTTCACCATGACTAATTAGGAAAGGTTAACGTTCACTGCTATGGCTGCTTAAAACAAGATTTTATTTTTGTTTAAGCATCTATGGAAGCTGATTCAATGATGGAACTAACAGTGCTGGTGAAACCCTCTCCCCTAATCACTTAACCAAAGTCTCACTTAGTTAACTTGTATTGGCTTTATGTATCTATTTTTCTATTATTACAAAAAGAAACTTTTACTCTGTTGAGTTCTTGTTATGATTTACTGTAATAGAAATTTAGAAAATGTAATGATGGTAGATCTTTGATGACGGTAGATCTTTGTATTGTAATAATACTTTTTTATATAATATTATTTTTATTTTAGTGGATTTAGATATCACTATGGCATAAAAAATAGAGAAATGGGTAATGGGGCATGATGAATTATCTCATATCAGTCTGCCAGTAACATTAATTCATTTACATTACATTTACATTCAGTCATTTAGCAGACGCTTTTATCCAAAGCGACTTACAAATGAGAACACCACAAGTCAGTAGTTATGAAGAAAACCAGCTACACTGTAGAATTATCGAACCTGATTGTTATATGATTATTATTATTATTATTTTACAACAGGTATTTGTTAAAAAGATGTGTCTTCAGTTATTTTTTTTAAAATGCCTAGTGACTCCGCCTTACGGACAGAGATGGGAAGATTGTTATACCATTTTGCAGTGGTGAACGCCACGGAGTGAAAATTACTTCCTCGCTGAGGTGGAATCACCAGGCGACAATCATCACTGGAGCGATGTGAACGAGCCGGAGTGTATTTTGAAAAGATATAATGAAGGGAAGAGGGGGCAGATCCAGAAATGGTCCTGTAGGCCAGGGTCAGTGACTTGTACTGAATGCAGCAGCTACAGGGAGCCAATGGAGAGAAATGAGTAATGGAGTAGTGGAATGAGTAGTAATTCACTGAATCAAATGTAACCTTACATTCCTGAAGTTACCTACACCATTTTTGGCCAAAGTTATTCAGTTATGCACAATTTCAGAGCAATAACGAACAATTCATGTGCAATTTACATGAGCAGTCAAATCACAGCTCATGTGATTTGGAATTTAAAAAAAAAAAAAAACTACCAGATGAATTGTAATAAGATTCAATACAAGAGTTCTGCACAAATCAAAGAAAAATTAGGCCGTAAAATTAGTTAGAACTCTGCCCCCTTCTTTATGGCAGCTAGGCAAGTGATTTCCTATTTATTCTAAGATGCATAGTTACATCATTGAAACAAAACCCTAGGAACATACCACTACACAAAGGCAGGAAGTACTAAAATCTTTTTCACTGGAACAAAACATAACATACAGTCTTCCTTTGCTGTACTTTCACCCGCAGGACATTTTTGCAATAGTTATTTTTTAAATGTGGGAATATATGTTGTTTTAAATGTTGTGAAAAATAATATACATATCAATAAATTCCATACCCAAGCCACACACTGTATAATATCCTGGCAAATAGGAGGAGATAAAGTAACAGACATGCTTGGACTGTTAGGCTTAGGGACATATTTTGAATTTAACTTTTTTTGTATCTAACTTTGATATGTAGCTGTTTTTAAGTTTAAAGATGTTCTGGCTCAAAACCCAAATAATGGCTGTAGTTTACAGTATTTGATCACTGGATATTATTTAGCTACCTCTCACTGTATGTGTGTGTGTGTGTGTGTGTGTGTGTGTGTGTGTGTGTGTGTGTGTGTGTGTGTGTGTGTGTGTGTGTGTGTGTGTCTGGGGTTACTATAGGCAAATGTCCTCATTATACACATTCTAAGCCTCAGAATTGCTCTGATTGCATGTCTATTTAAAAGTGGCTGGATCCAATTTCTGATTTCTTGCTGCTCAGCAGCCATCTATCCCCTGCTTTTATCATTTTTGATAAAAGTGAAACTTTATATATTTTTTATATTTTAATCTCAGTGAGGCATAAACTATAAAACACCACATTTTGGTCTACCTATATAAAAGTGTGTAGGAGTGCCAGTACTTGTACCATACTTAATGAAAAATCTATTTATGATATGCTCTAATTATTTCCCTTTAATCATTATACTTCTAACACACAAGGTCACAGACAACCATATATGGCTAGAGGAACAGTGATTGATAGGCGAGATAATGTGCCACCCTTCAGTCCTTGAAAGCATTGCCAATTTGAGATCCGAGGGGCCCAGCCATGAATGGATGTGGCATCATTGGAATTTAGTGATAGGGCAAACACTTCTATGTTGTGCCACTCAGAACCCAACAGGGAATACTTGTGAAGTCTATTTTGTATGTGTTCCTGAAGTGCCAAGCTTTGTGAAGGTAGCAAAATGTAAATATTTGATTCCAAGAACTATTAAACCAAAAGGTCAAGTGTTGCATCTGAAAGCCATCTTTCTGTTTCCCTGGAATTACAGACGGGTGTTCATGGTATTATCTTTCAAAGATCCACACTTATCCTCTCAGGGAAAGCAGGAACGTTGGCTTGACCTCTACCTCACTCCTGTTTTACTATACAGTTTATTAGAATGAATGATTACAATACTGAAAGCCTACATGTTCATGGCATCTATATATGGCATTCTGCAGAATGTCACCTCTTTGCGACCACACAGCTTACAGTTTGCATCTACTTATAAGGAAGGTACTGTCACTGGTGAACTCAAATGTTAACACTTTCCTGAGAACTGAGTCACCTGGCTAGAACACTGTGTTTTCAGCCATTAATGGGACTGTTTTCTTTACAGTAAAATGTTCAGTAAGTTACATTAATATCCTCCTTAAAAGCTGTTTCACCATGACTCAAATTCTTCTACACAGGATACAAGGGACAATAACAGGATACAGAGATAAAGAGCACAAAATCAGTAAAATGCAGCATTAGACTAAATAATGAAAAACATAATGACTAAACAGCAGGTCAGCGCTTATGTTTGGTACATAATCATTTGATCGGCCGTATCACAGCAAGTACAAAACGTTACTGCAATTGGATTTTTGCTTGAGAGAAATCTTAAAATCAGCTTTCTCTGCTTAGCTCACGAGCCCATTAGCTGTAAGAGGTTTACTCTTTCCTAAAAGACTAGCCACACCAGGTTTCAAATGCTTAAACAAAACAAAGACATTTATCTTCTAATAGAACATCATCTCGCAGGCTCCGTTATGGTCAAGATGAAAGTAAAGCTCAAATAACAGGCCATAATTCAACACCAGAGGGAAAAAACTTACAGTTGAACTTAGAGTTGAACACAGACTGGGAGCTGTGACAAAGCAATGGTTGGTCTTAAAATAAAATACTTAAGAGTTTTGTTGGAATTCTTGTTACGTAGGATTAAAAATAGTGCAGTTAAAGCACTATTACCAATAAAACACACAAAATGTAAATCGGTTGTGCTATGGACATGACACTTAGTTCAGGATGTTATCTCCACATTTCACCCAATAAGCACTGAAAGAGACCTCAAAATAAGATTGATGAGTTCTGTTTGGGGTAAGTATCTTAAAGAATAAGTGAAAGTAAGCCCAGTGATAGATTGGCGCCCGAAACGTTCTCCCCTGGATGGGCATGGGGAACACCCCCGCGACCGTAATATAGGATTAAGTGGAAGATAATGAATGAATGAATGAATAATAATAATAATAATAATAATAATTGCCCAGCGATAGATTGGCGCCCTGTCCTGGGTCTATCTGCCCAGCGCCCGAAACGTTCTCCCCTGGATGGGCATGGGGAACCCCACCACGACCCTAATAGAGGATAAAGCGGGAGATAATGAATGAATGAATGAATGAATGAATGAATAATAATAATAATAATAATAATAATAATAATAATAATAATAATAATAATAATACATTTTATTTATAGGTGCCTTTCAAAGCTTTTAAGTTCACCATACATAGGAAATAAAATCAATAAAAAACATACAAACAAGCAACAACATGAAACAACATGAAAAAGGAAAGAACTAACAATAAAATGAAAGTCTTTCTGTTTAGATTTAAATACAATGCTTTCAGACATGTAAAAGTGTGTAACTTTTCTTTTAGTAATCCTCAGCTTTGGAATAGTCCTTTTGGATTTAGATACACTTTCATGATTTATAATGATTAAATGCTTTTTACTTATATCTGTCAACCTGAATATATAGACTTCTGTATCTTATTGCTGGTTACTTGTAGCACTTGTAATGTTTTCACAGTTGGTTCATTCCAAATTCCTTTATATAATCAATACCATATTTTGGTATTTATGGCTTGATCTTATTCAGCTGTTTTGCAGCAATTCTATAATGTTAAAAATGTCATAGGAATGAAGTCAAATTGAACTTAATGGCATTTCTGTCGTCTGTTTATATAAGTGGCCATCGGTAGCTATAGACAGACACAATCACACACAACACACACACACACACACAAACACTTTATGGCCTTATTCCTTCCTGCCTGGGCCTCCAGTCTGCCCTTCAGCAAAGTTGGATCAGTAAGACAACACATCATGGGGTCAGCAAGTGGACATTAGTCTAAAGCTGGAATAGGCAGTGTAAATACATTACACGCTTTGCAGCATCTCAATGAAGGTCAGGTCGGGAGGGTGGTCTGCTCCCATTTGTTTTGTTTTGCGATTATACATATGGTGACATCAGTAAGTCTTTTTGTGACTTTGATGATTAATGGATTATTCAAGTGAATTTAATGATTACAAATGTACTTTTATTCACTTTTATAAACTCAATTCTGATTTTGATTCTGGTACTACAATGCAGACAGAGAATCAAAATGCTAATGACATATTTCTCACTGGATTCTTGGATTGCTTTCCTTTCACACTCCCTCTGTCAGTAAATGAGCTCAGTTTTCAGTTTACTCTGTGCTGGCTAACCTCTGGTGACTCCCCTATAAAACGATGGCATGTGTTTTAATATTGTGAACATGACTTACAGGTCTGATGTTTTAGGATAAAGTTGCATTCATAAACTTATTTCTGTGTATGTCTATGTGTGTGTTGGTACTATGATTAAAACAAAGCCACAAGTTGTAAACATTTTGCAACTCTTTTAAGAGCGGTCTTAAACAATGTACACGCTTAGACTGACTTTACAAACTCTCCTGCTGTTTCTAGGAGCCTCTGTTAAATGTAACAGGCAGCAAGTTTGGAAAAGAAAACAGTGGTTTGGTAACTTAAGATGGGAAATGTTAAAAATTATGCTTTGACTTGTTTAGGACTGGAGTCAAAGTAAGGTTCCAGTTTTTTTCATTTATCTCTGTTTCCCAAAGCATAACAGTTTATAACTCTTAATAATGATTTTAATCAGAAATATGATTTGAGATGTATGGTCGGTGAAAAGCATTTCATCACATATCACTAAAATAAAGTGTCTTTGCTTGATAAAAAAAGTAAACTTAAATACTATTACAGTAATTATATTTTTAATGGAAATGTGTAATGTACATTTACATTTGGTCATTTATTGGATGTAATATTGTCTAACTTTGGATTATTGTTATCTTTGTGAAAGTTCAGAAAAAACAAAAAACAGAAGAATCTCCCTGTATTTCTTTATATGATGGAAATGATAGATGAGATATACATAAACATAAAAAAGCTATTAAACCACTAAAGTGCTCATTCATATGAAACCCTGCACTTTCATTCTTCACCGTTTTGAAACAGAACAGATGAGTGAAGTTTACTTCTTTAAAAATCTTGACATTAACAGAAGTAAAAGGAGATGTTGGCCTGACAAAAGTTCTAAAGTAATTTTCTACTGTTTAGCCAATGTAATGCCAAAACGTTGTTCATTAATAAACTTGACAAAAATAAAAATTATTACTTTCATTTCCCTTAAGACTTAGTTTGAACTACTTTACTCAGTATAGATTTTGGCTATGGTCTCATAAAAAGAAAGGTCACAGGCTGAACCTTAATGTGTAAACTGTCCAAATTCATAGTTCCATTCAGTCTGTTTGGTGGTGCAACATGATCCTTAATAGCATAACTGTGAAAACAATACTCTATTACTTCCTAAAAGTAAAAGTCAACAGAATTAGCATTCTGAAGTCATGAGGTCACTGCATTTTGAAATTCAAAATAGCAAAACACAAAAAATTACTTAACTTAATTATAATAACAATACAGTTTTACAGATTTTGTTCTCCAAAAAGTAACCCTTTAACAAAACAGCAAAATATTCCATAAACCATTCTGCTGATGGTTTACCCCTACTCTCTGTGAACTCTCTGTTGTAGTGGGGGGCAAAGGAAAATGCCTAATCAGCACTTATATTGAACTTGATTAGGCTAATGACTTATGAGCTAAATAGTTAATAGGTCATAGAAAGCTAATATAGTGATAAATCAAACACAAATGCATGTTATTGTAAGTGTTTATATGATCAAACTAAGTATTTTACTGTTTTTGCCCAGCATTAACCTGCATACCATAAGGTAACCATAAGGTTACGTTATGAACCTTGGTGACAGGTTTCATTATTGTTGCTATAAACACACTTCACAGTTCCTCTGATTAAAGCCAGTGATTCGGAAGAACGAAAAAAGAACAGAATTACCGCACTTAGACCTGTATGCAGGGAAGTGAGAGCAGGTTTTACACCGACATGGTTTTTCTCAGTGATAAATTTCACTAGAGAATCTAAACTTTAATTTACTGTACGTTTACTTCTACACACTGTGAGCCTAAACTAGAACTACAAGCATTAAATAATTAGCACATGTTGTGTAAAATGACATTGATATATTATTCATTCATTCATTCATTCATTATCTCCCGCTTTATCCTCTATTAGGGATTCCCCATGCCCATCCATGGAACGTCTCGGGCGCTGGGCAGATAGACCCAGGACAGGGCGCTAATCTATCGCTGGGCACACACTCACAAAGACACGCACACATACACACTCTATATGGGGCAATTTGGAGAATTCAATTGACTTGATCCATGTTTTTGGACTGTGGGAGGAAACCGGAGAACCCGGAGAAAACCCACGCGAATATGGGGAGAACATGGAAACTCCACCCAGATGGGGATTCGAACCTGAATCCCTAGTGCTGAGAGGCGAACGTGCTAACCACTAAGCCACCGTGCCGCTCATTCAATGATGGTAGCATTTATTACAATTAGCGATAAAATAATCAAACTGGTAGCGCTGGGATCATAAAACCACATTTTAAATAATATGGTACAGTTCTAAATCAGTTGTAAATACTGTAAAGGGAATGGCTTGGATTTAAATAAAATACCATTAGACTGCTGAACAGCAAAGGTTGCGGATTAGTGAGGTAAGTCAGTTATGAAAAAATAAATAACTAAGTTACTTTTTACATAAGGTTCTACAGTCATTAGACTTAGGGCTTGGTAGTGTCATAATGGTTATTGTACTGGATTGTAGACCTTTTTCCAGGCCCCTGCACTGGCAGTTTGCCAGAATTGAACCCTTAAATTAAGTTGCTTAAATTGTTTAATGCAATGATCTCTGTAAGTCACCTTGAGTAACAGTGTCCGCAACATGCGGCAAATGCCATTCAAAAATAATACACACACACATACACACACACACACACACACTTATGCACATGTATATATACTATAAATGTGTGTTGTTAAAATGCAGAACGCCAGCTATTTTCTCTGAGAATGTAATGTTGGCATGCATCTGAGTGTCAGCGTAGCGTGTAGAAGCTGTAAGTTCTATATTTATAACACTTTCCCTGCTTGTTTGGAGAGCAGCATGAGCCACTCTCTCTGTTTTTATTTAGCCTCCATCGGTTGCTATGGGAGGGGATCTGATGTCACACTAGAAGCATGAATGATCTCCTCTTCTGGGGAAACCTCTTCAATGCCATGACATGGCAAATTGAACAAATTATGATATAAAACAGAACTGCATGTGTAAGCAGGGGAGTTCCAGAATTTGAAATCCCTAAAGAAATATCAAAATGCTTTAGCAAGAAGCAAACTCTCATACTGTACGTCATCTGCAAAGTCAAAGTACTTCTTTACAGTGATTGGATTTGAATGGTGATACTAATATTTAATGTCTAATTCATAGCGTTAATGAACGATAACATTTTGCATAATGTCTGAGAAGAGAGTTATACAATTATGCGCACTTATAAAGTCATTTCAATTTTGCTACAAATAAAAGATATTAATGAGTTTCATTTAAAAACGAGGCAATAATTTAATACGATTGTTTTAAAGCTAACCCGGGTTTTGCCAATAAGTTAATGAACAGTTTAAACGTGTCTTATAATAAATTATGTTGCTTTGTGGTATGAAGCCTTATGGCATATTGTTATAACACTTTATGATTGTGCTTTCAAACATCTGTGTACCTCATCTATGTACAGTCTTATGACCAGGTTTATAACGTGTTGTGAATCTCTATAAATGTGTTTATAGTGCGTAAACAAAGCAGATTAATCAAAAGTGATACCCATTTAACCGTTAAATCTACAGTAGGGACTAAGGTCGCGAGACGGAAAGGGGTGCAGGGTACATGGCACAGGGCACAAACTCACATAGACACACACAATATATAGGGGCAATTTAGATAGGGGCAATTGATCTTTAAATCCTGTTATATAAGCTATATATAAAACAACTTTGAATTGAATCAGCGTTGAATTCTAGTTGAGTTACTGGAATTTAGGGCGGTGGTGGGAGTCAAAGCAAATTCTAAAAGCCCAAGTATCTGCTTTGGAAACTACTGCTTTGGTCTATGAGACTAAAACTCTGGCCACAAGCACTAAAGGTATGTTTAAAAGGGCACAGCATTTAAACCAATATAACGTTTTTATAAACCAGTATAGTTGCATATAGAACTAACGCTGAAGAGGCTCCTAAAAAGGCAGTTATTCAAAAATCATTATGGTGATCTTAAACAGATAAACACATAAAAGGTTTACAACATAAATAATTTGACCATTTTCACTAGAAAGAAGTCAGTGGTTATGGGTACCGCAGCATTTCAGTTTAGCAGCATTATTCCTAAAATGTTGTTATTTGTTATGTATTCTAAACATTTACTAAGTTGAAGTATCATTTACTTCTGAAAGAACTTATACAGTTGTAACCTATACGAGTCCATTCCTATCTCCTCTCAGGGGACTGGTTTCTGGCCATCTCCTTCAGTTTTAAATAAGACATTAGATACTAGACACGCATGCCTCAGTCGCAGTTGAGGAATTATCTGCAGATGACAAGCCCTGAACAGTAAGAGAGGGAGATGCTGACCCACATTCAGATGCATTACCTAATCTTTTCCTGTTATTCTTAGTGAACAGTTCCAGTGCTTCAGAGTAAGGGCCAGACGTTTTATATTGCATTTTTCAAATTGTTCCCTGTATTATCGTATGAATGGAGCCCTCAGTGCACGATCCTGTCAGGGTTCGCTGATTTGTGACGTAGTTGGTGAACACTAGGACACACATATCTGCTCGAGTGTTACATTATTTGAAAGCAAAGGCAGTCAGAAAAATGGTGTGATGAATTTACAGGCACTCAAGTATGGGGAAAGTGGGGTTGACCTTTTTAAGTGCTGTCTAATGGGGACAGAGTTCATCATAGCTGAGAAGATGCAGTGAGTTACAACCTATTGTGCTTGCATTTAAAAAAAAATTCCACAAATTGTTTATTCTCAGATCTGTTCAGATCCATAAGTTTTATGACTGAGGCAGTTTATGTATGTTTACATACAGTATGTCCACAAGTATGCTTTACTCCCATTTAACTAGGCTGTACAAGACTTGTATGCTTGTAGATAAAAAGGCCTGCTTACCAATGAAATATTGTTAAGATGTACATCTACTGAGATTTATATGTATAAAAACTCACAAACCACTTAGTTCTGGTATGAGTTAATCAGACACAGACGTGAAAATAATCCACCACGCAAAAATGTCCAGCCACCAGCATCCCAAAGGCAGTGTCCTGTGAGCATGTATTAATCACACAAACGGCATCTAAACTACTGAATTAATATCTACAATGAGCAATAAGGAAGACCTTTCAATTGTACAGCATCAGTCAAAAGTTTGGACACAACTCCTTTTTGCTCCAATAATTGTCCATGTTCTCAGTTCCACTTACTGTAAAGATTGATTTTGTAGTTCTACAATTCCAGACTGTAGTTTATCTGTTTGTGGACTACAGGTCAAACTGTGTTACTCCCCTTTACTTTGTTCTTTAATGGACAGGACACCAATAGTACCACCACAGAGCAGGTATTATTTTTTAAGTTGCTGCATTATTCCTATCCCAGCAGTGTCATTGAGGTGTTTAATTGAAACTACAGTAGCACTGCTGCACTAAAACCCCCTCACTGTATCAGTGTCAGTGCAGATCTGACAATAAACAATCCACCACCCAAATGATACCTGTTTTGAAATGGTATTGACCAAGAGAGAACAGAGAACCAACTTGTGTCTTACGTTTATTTTTGCTAATGAAATTTAAAAAACCCACTTAAGTCAAACAAAACAATAATTTCTTCATGTGTGCAACAGCAAAACAAGTTCTGTTTTGCATATAAAATGTCTTTGTTGATGCCACAATGGTAGAAGTGTCTATTCCCACCATAAATGTTTACTTAAGCTTGAACATCTGTGGTCTTGCAAAATATTGTTCATTGTACTGTGGCACTCATAAATATGGCTACACATCAAATAAGGATCCACAAAACCTTTTGTTCTAAACTATAATTTTATGGGATTGTCACCTGGACTTGGATGTAAATCATTCCCTAAATATATTGGGTAAACATGTGAGTATTTTTAGACTATTTTGTAAGTTTGTATTTTAGGATTCTTTAGAAAGTCATCAACCATACACCATGCAGTTTCATTCATTCATTCATTCATTCATTCATTCATTATCTTCCGCTTTATCCTCTATTAGGGTCGTGGTGGGGTTCCCCATGCCCATCCAGGGGAGAACGTCTCGGGCACTGGGCAGATACACCCAGGACAGGGCGCCAACCTATCGCTGGGCCCACACTCACTCACACAAACACACTCTACATGGGGCATTTTGGAGAACTCAATTGACTTGATCCATGTTTTTGGAACCCTGAGGAAACCCACGCGGCCATGGGGAGGACATGGAAACTCCACCCAGATGGGGATTCGAACCGGGAATCCCTAGCGCCGAGAGGCGAATGTGCTTACCACTAGGCCACCGTGCCACCCCCATGCAGTTTGATTTGGGGTATTTAAGTGTCTTTGTAATTGTGTAGCTGGGATCTTCCTTAACTACTGACTTGTGTTGTTCTCATTTGTAAGTCACTTCTGATAAAAGCGTCTTCTAAATGACTAAATGTAATGTAAATGTGACGCATGTAAATTTCTTAATTATTCATGGGTGAGTGTTGGCCGTAACATGCAATAAACCTATCAGAGCCAAGTGCATTCTGACTTTGGCAGATTGTTGTTTCAACACTACTTTGAGAAATGCAATTGCTGCAGTTGGTATGGTGTGTCGTACTAATATGCTATGCTTGGTTTTTACCAAATATGGTGCATTTCATAACATCAGCCAAACATTTAAATTTCGTATTTTACAGAACTCTTATGGTCTGTTTAGTTCAACTTTGCAAACGTGTCCAGTTTTTAAAAAATTAGATGCTAACCCAGTAATTTTGATGTAATGTAATGTAAGTAGATGCCAAAAAGACAATGGTTTTCAGTCTTTTTCTAGTTTTACTGTTTTAAAGACCAACATTTAATATAGTATCTTAGGCTAATTACATCTAATATTTACTTTAGTTAGTTGCACAGTCTAAAATTTAGACCTTCTGAATTTGCAGGGCTGTCCACTTTGTAAAATTTGTCAGCTGTCTTATATGCTTTTCATGTGTGAATAATCTTTCTCACTGTATAATGTTGGACTTTATAGTGTTTGAAAGTTATCCTGGAACACTTAACAGATTGGGCAGCAGCAATTGCTTTTCTAAAGTCTTTACTGATGTCTTTCCTATTGGGTATCATGTTCCCATGCCACTGAATTCTCCAGACCAGCAAACTGCTTTCATAGAAATGGTCTTTAACTTTATAAAAACAAAAAGGCTATACATTTACAAACTATTTTTGCTTTCTTTTTGTTAAATAAATAATAACAACATGTAAATTTTCTTGTGTATTTACTCAATATTAGGATCTTTTGAGCACCAGTTTGTTATAATGTTCTAATACATTTAACAATCAAATGTAAAGAAAAAAACAAATGGCAACATCTCACTAGTGTTTCAAACTGCTTGAATATTCCCTGCTGAGTTGGCATTGAGTTTGAGTTAGTCCTCACTACTTAAATTTTTCCTGGAGTGAATGGGGACCTTTGCTGTCCCGCATGGTTTTATCCAAAATTATAATTTGTCATGATCATTTGTCGATTTGGTTCCGATGTCTAAATTTTATGATGGAGTCATTAAAAATAGCCAATATAAAAGATGAGTTCAGTTGCTTACTAGCTCTTATGCTCTTTTAAGATCTTGACAATTTTTTCAATTATAACATGCTACTTGAGTGGCCTTTGTTTGTCAACCACTCCTGGTGAGCGCAACAATGGTCGTGGATTTCAGTAATTTGTATACAATACATCTGACTGTGAACTTTTCACACTTTATAGAGGTGCCTTGTAGACTTTTCCAGGCTGATAAGCATCAGTAATGTGTTTCTAAGGTGCTTAGAACTTTCTTATGTTTTTTATGTATTGTAAAGTGAAAACCTTATTAGATTTCTGCTCCTTATGTAAATTATGTGCCATTAGTGGTGTGAACTAAATACATATATTTACTCTCAGCGCTAGGGATTCCCGGTTCGAATCCCCATCTGGGTGGAGTTTCCATGTTCTCCCCGTGTCCGCGTGGGTTTCCTCCGGGTTCTCCGGTTTCCTCCCACAGTCCAAAAACATGGATCAAGTCAATTGATTTCTCCAAATTGCCCCATATAGAGTGTGTTTGAGTGAGTGAGTGTGTGCCCAGCGATAGATTCGCGCCCTGTCCTGGGTGAATCTGCCCAGCGCCCGAAACGTTCTCCCCGGATGGGCATGGGGAACCCCCCCGCAACCCTAATAGAGGATAAAGCGGGTGATAATGAATGAATGAATGAATGAATGAATGAACATTATGCATATTGGCATATTTTTTATGCAAATGTATTTTCTGATGTCTGAATGAAAGCCTCTAATCAAAACAATGTTCAGGTAAGGTTCAATATCCATTTTAACTTGTAATTTAGTTTTTTTAAGCTTCTTAGTGCATATCAAAAATGATGATAAGCTCTGCTTTGGTTAGCTGTGAGATGCTACTACCTAAATCATGTGGCTTTAGCAGAGAGCTTTTACTGGTCACAGTGGTTGAGAAAGAAAACTCACATCACGCATGCACATCAGTGCTCTTCTATGATCTTGTTAAAGCCCTGCTGCAATTTCCATTTGCATTTACACATCTAATTTCATTTGCCTTGCATGAACCTCCATCCATCCATTATCTTCCGCTTTATCCTACTGTATATTAGGGTCGCGGCGGGGTTCCCCATGCCCATCCAGGGGAAAGCGTTTTGGGCGCTGGGCAGATACACCCAGGACAGGGTGCCAATCAATCGCTGGGCACACTCACTCACACAGACACACTCTATATGGGGCAATTTGGAGAACTCAATTGACTTGATCCATGTTTTTGGATGCTCCACCCAGATGGGGATTCGAAACAGGAGTCCCTAGTGCTGAGAGGCGAACGTGCTAACCACTAAGCCACCGTGCCCCCTTGCATGAACTTCTTAAAGAAAATATAAAATAATTAAAATTTTGCCTATTTTTATATGCCATTTATACTTGTGCACCACATCAAAGCTCTCTTAAATACAGAATAACCTTTTTCAAAATGAGGCTGCATGGTGGCTTAGTGGTTAGCACGTTTGTCTCTCAGTGCTGGGGTTTCAGGTTTGAATCTTAATCTGGGTGGAGTTTCCATGTTCTCCCTGTGTCCGCTTGAGCTTCTCCTGGGTTCTCCCGTTTCCTTTCACAGTTGAATGCTCTAAATTGCCCAATATAGTGTGTGTTTGTGTGTGTCTGTGTGAGTGAGTGGGTGCACAGCGATAGATTGGCACCCTGTCTTGTATATATATCTGCTCAGAGCTCAAAATGTTCTCCCCTGGATGGGCATGAGCATTAAGAAACCCATTTGGGACCCTAGTAGCGGATTCAATGGAAGATGATGATGATATTTCAAAATGGATTCCACAAGATAGTACAGAATCCGATCCTAATCCTAAAAAATAATCTTGTGAAGTTACCAAATACTTGGCTTTCTCTGTCTTCTAATGCCCTATAAATACTTAATGAGTTTAGGTCAGGTGACTGTAAGAAAGAGTCCATGATTAGAAGCTCGCTTTAACGTTCTTTATGTACTAGTTTTTAGAAAAATAAAATAAATAATATATACTTTTAAAGTAACTTATAATGTTAGTTCCTGTTGAATATAGGATTTTAATAAGCTATTACTCTATAGATATACTCTAGTAACTGAATGCAACACACAGTCTGACCCATTGCCCTGACAGCTGTTAGATCCTCCTTTCATCAACATGCATTCCCAAATAGAACAGTAGGAATCAGTGCTCTTAAATATATTCCCTTGCTCTCCCATAACCACATCCTAATTTGGCTCTGCCAGTTTGGTCTCTAAATCAGAGTGTGAATCAGATAAACCGTCTCATGCATTTTCCAGTAAGTGAGACAATCGTTATTATAAGACTTAAAGAACAGTATGTCACAGGGTTATACTTCAAATGTTATTCAGCATGCTGGTAAAGTAATATATATACTGTGTTACTGTATATTAATGCTGCATGATATAAACAATGTCCAATGGGGAGGTTGCACTAAGTCTCTGAAAAAGAGAAATCCCTGCTGATGAGCATCTGACGATTGTGGTTAAATATCGCCTTTCAACAGTTTGACCAAAATGATTTCCATTTGTTGGATTGCGTAACAGTATGATTCATCAAAACACCCACAGAAACTCTCATGTGGAGCATCTCAGATGGTCACAATGCACCAAAATCCTATTTAGGATTTAGATAGCAGGCCCATTTGTATACCACTTTTACCACATGCTTTGCAAAATCAGTATTGCAATTGCTGTAAAGAAACAATATTTTCAGATCTGAACAGCAAGCAAGCTGCTTCTAAAGCCTAATTTGAACATTATCCTGTCATCCCAAGGAAACAAGAAACAGTAACTAGAAATAATGGTTCAATCAATTACAGTACCAGTCAAATGTTTGGTCTTGCTCCATTTTTAATTTTTGTTTTTACTTAACATATAGATGGACCTGTAGTTTTACAGTTACATAGTGTGGTACATCTGTTTTCTTGTTTAAAGAAATGCAATTGGACACAAATACATGCAGACTTAAAAATCTTCAAAAAGGCGTTTATATTATAGCAATACTGTTGCCTCACTGCAAGAATGTTATGGGTTTGATTCCCAGGCAATGTGAAGTTTGTATGTTTTCCCTTTAATATGGTTTCATGCTTCAGCCTAAAGACATGTAAATGAGATGAACTAAAAATAATAAATTACCCCTTGGTGTGAATGTGCATATTGTATCAACTGCCAAATATGGTGGTGGAGGTATGAGTATTTGGATTTGTAAGGAGCTGCATGACCTGAACTGGGATTTTGGTTGTGATTAGTACAATGCTCCACTTTGTTCCAGAACATGTCCATTTGTATATTTGTCCATGAAACACGATTCTAGCACATCAGCAAATCAAACCCTGAATGGTTGCTGTAATGCTCAGCTGTAAACAAAGACAGGAAAACCCAGGAATCACAGGAAAAAGTGTTTTTAAATATCACCAAAACCACAGAAGAGTTTGATTTTTACCCAAATTGTGGCAATTCAATCCCAACTGGGACTGCTGCCGCCTTGTGGCTAAGGACCCAGCCTTGTGACCTGAAGGTCCCCAGTTGGTTAACTGGTCCCACCGAAGACTATGGCTGAAGTGCCCTTGGTCATTGCACCTAACCCCAATTGCTCTCCAGACATCGTATACAGGGCTGCCCACTGCTCAGGGCACATTTGCTTACTTCAATCAGTGTGTGTGTGTCTGTGTTTCACTGCATTGATGGGTTAAATCCATCCATCCATTATCTTCCACTTTATCATCTACTAGGATCGCACGTGCGCGCGGGGTCAGGGGTCCCCATGCCCATCCAGGGGATAACATTTCGGGCACTGGGCAGATACACCCAGGACAGGGCGCCAATCTATCACTGGGCACACACTCACTCTCTCACACAGACATAAACACTCTATATGGGGCAATTTGGAGAAACCAATTGACCTGGATCCATGTTTTTTGGCCTGGGGGAGGAAACCCGGAGGAAACCCACACAGACATGGGGAGAACATGGAAACTCCACCCAGATTGGGATTCGAACCGGGAATCCCTAGCGCTGAGAGGAGAACGTGCCAACCTCTAAGCCACTGTACCACCCCATGTATAAATTCAGTAGGCAAATTTATCAAATTACATTATATTACAGAAGTAAATAGTGCAAATCTTATTTTATGTTATTAAACCGGTTTGTAGGGAGGAAGGTACAATCCAAATTCCATCCATTCATTATCTTCCACTTTATCCTATATTAGGGTCGTGGGGGGGGTCCATTATCTTCCACTTTATCATCTACTAGGGTCGCACGCGTGTGGAGTCGGGGTTCCCCATGCCCATCCAGGGGAGAACGTTTCGGGCGCTGGGCAGATACACCCAGGACAGGGCGCCAATCTATCGCTGGGCACTCACTCTCTCACACAGACACGCACGCGGAGAACCCGGAGGAAACCCACACAGACATGGGGAGAACATGGAAAACATGGAAACTCCACCCAAATTGGGTTTCGAACCGGGAATCCCTAGCACTGAGAAGAGAACGTGCCAACCTCTAAGCCACTGTACCACCCCATGTATGAATTCAGTAGGCAAATTGATCACATTACATTATATTACAGAAGTATTACAGAAGTAGAGGGCAAGGTAGCTCAGTGGTTAGGGTGTTGGGCTATTAATCTGAAGGTTGGGGGTTCAAATCCCAGGTCCACTGAAGTTACCAGTGTGGGTCCTTGAGCAAGACCCTTAACCCTCATTGCTCCAGGGATGTTGTTATTAACTCTGTGCTCACCTTGTAAGTCGCTTTGGATAAATGCGTCCAATAAATGACCAAATATAATGTAAATGTAAGTAAATAGTGCAAATCTTATTTTATGTTAAAAAGGGCCACAATTGAACCGGTTTGTAGGGAGGAAGGTACAATCCAACTTGTCTTCTAAAGCTTGGTTTGGAAATGTGCTCTAGCTCCACCTCTGCAAAGCTTGTCACGAGTCCACGGGTACTCTTTCAATTAGGGAGAGACACACACACACACACACACACGCAGAGAGAGAGGGAGAGAGAGAGAGAGAGACAGAGAGAGAGCGCTGCAGCTGGACTCATACTATTAAGAACTCGAGGAACGGCATGAGGTTTGTGTAGCTCTGCTCAGCTCTTCCAAACGAGGACGCTTTCCTCCGTGGCTTTTGTTAAGAAGAAAGCAGGAGATCTTCATTCATCTGGATCACTGACACTTTAAAAACCATGGGTCGCAACAAAACGCGCTCCAACACGGCGGCAAGTTTGTTTCACGCGAGCGTCTCCCTCCTTCTGGCTGCCCTGCTGCCTCTGTGCGTCGCCTTCAACCTTGATGTGGACAACCCCGCGGTGTACAGTGGACCGATCGGCAGTTATTTCGGTTATTCTGTGGACTTTTACATGGCTCAGTCTGTAAAGTAAGTAACATTATTATCTGTATTGGAGCGAACACGTCACGGCTCACCCAGCCCCATAATTTCCTCCCAATACATTTTAATTGCTCCTATTTCCTCTGCCGGCTGTCAGTGTTATTAATTAAAGCACCCTATTCTATAAATACATCCTTTTTTTTTTAACTAAAACAAAGAACTCGTTATGCAGTTATGTTTATTGTAGTAATCAGCTGGAAGCAAAAAAACATATTAAAGTGTTTGTTTAAATTGTACGGAACATTGTTTTGACCTAATATACCCCATAAACATAATTCTGGCGTGCGGGTTAACGATTTAAAAATGTCAGGTTAAGGCACTTTTGGTTCCCTGTGAATTTCCCAAACGAGAAGATTGAGGACTCTACAGATCGCCCAATAAAAAGAAAAAACGGGACACCGTGACCATTTCGTAACTTTGTAGCGTACAAGTGCGACCGTGCAGCATGGAGTGAGGAGTGAGGACTTACTCAAACTCAATGCGAACCCAGCAGGGGATATTTAATCACTTGGAGACACCAGAAAGGTGTCTCCAATTGTTGTTTTGAATCCAAACCCAATATGTGAAAAGCCATATAGATCAAAGGCAGGCTCCACAGCTGGGGAGGGACCATCACTTAACAGTGAGACCAGTGTTTGTTCAGGGATGAGGAGTACCCTAAATCTGGTGGTCACCAACCCTCCTCCTGAGAGTTTAAACCAGTGGAAAGCATTTAACAAGAATATAACAAGCCAAATTTTGGACTTCAGCTTTATAAGACGAACCAGGTGTGATTACTACCAGTTTCTATTGTTGCTCACTGTCCGAAATCAAAATAGGTGTGAACTCTGCAAGTACTTGCCAAAATTTTAGTCTGATTTCCCTCACCACATGACATCACTTTCACAAGCCATACTTGGCATATGAGTGCGAAGGAAAGTGGCGTCATAGGAGAAAATATGATTCATCTCTTATAGAGGGAGTGAAGATCACCAGTATAATTGCCCCTCTACTGCAGGTGCTTTATTCACTTAGCATCATTCGTCCACAGAGAACGTCGTGTCTAATATGATAATGGATCGATACCAAGCCCTGAATAGATTAAAAATCCTCAGTGCCCTTTGTGTGTATACTTTTGTTTTCTCATTTTTGGAAGTGTTCTGTGTTTCAATTATATATAACTGCTTGAATCAAGGGCTCCATGGTCTCGGTGGCCTCTGCTCCCACAACACTCATTGTCTTAATGAATAGGGACCCCATAAGACTGCTTTTCTAAGATCAGGTTTTTGGGAACGTTAATAAGTCTGGGCTGCAGGATTACTTGTGTTGTTCTTGAGGATGCCGAATAAGCAGCCAGTTAAGATGAAAGTGGGTGTGTTTCTTCAGTCTGTAATAGAAAACGCTGCTTGTCCCAAGGATTGTTTTGGAAGGGAAATGTCTTATTTAATACTAAAATACAATGATTTTGGTTCAGAGTATGCTGAAATATTGGTAGGTTATTTTTTTAGAAACATTTGCCAGTCATCTGTTACCTGTTAACACACACAAAAAAAGATTTAAAACAAAAAGAACTTTGTAAAGTGCTGGATACTTATTGGGAGCAGATTATTTTACAGGCACAAAATGCACAAATTGACTTTGGCATGTTAATAAATTCTTTTCAGATACTATAACAACTTTCTTTGGAAATGTAAATAATATAATAGACCTTAGGGTCAGTTGTGTAGGTATGAAATGGGATTGTGTTTAAGTTTACTCAGTGGCTAATATTATTGAACGGGGTGCATCAGTTCATCAGATTACAAAGCTGCCTGTTTTAACTGTAATAATTAACCAGCACCAACATACAGTGTAGTGCATTCACCAAGGTTTTCATTAAAGTGCCTCAAATGAGTTTCCAGTTTCCTTTTCTGTCTGTCTTCACATAACCCAGACCCACTGTCTTGCCCTTGCTCCTTGCTGACAGATTGATGTTATTTTCTCATTCCATACCCTTGTTTTAACCCTTTACATGTTGTACTTTTCAAAAAGTAGATATCAGCAATTACATTATTTTGAAATTGGATTTTTGTGAAGGGTTTTAATGGCTGTATGTTTTCAATGCTGTATGTATGAGGTTATCCATGTCATGCCGTGGTCCTCTGTTAATGTAATTTTGCATGGTCTTTAAACCCCTCACCCAACATGCATATTTCAAACCATGCAACCCCCCACCCACCGTATTTCTCAGACTCTCACGGGCTATGAAGTCACAGCAAGGCAGCAGCTGTGCGCTTGCCATTACTTCATCTAAAACTCTTCAGACATTGTCATAGAGAGGAGCTTGAGGAGTGAGCTAAATGTGTACACACACGCATACACACTTCTCATAAAATAATTTTGTAACTTTTATCTCATACTATTTCATATCAGTGAAAGTGAGGTTGGGTGACTTCTGTTTGTTGGGTGACTTCCCACATGAAAAATGACTAACCAGAAGCCGTGGAAGCTGCCTTCTCTTAGCATTGAATATCCATCCATCCATCCATTATCTTCTGCTTTATCCTATATTAGGGTCACGGGGGGGTTCCCCATGCCCATCCAGGGGAGAACATCTCGGGCGCTGGGCAAATACACCCAGGACAGGGCGCCAATCTATCGCTGGGCACACACTCATTCACACACACACACACACAAACACACTTTATATGGGGCAATTTGGAGAATTCAATTGACTTGATCCATGTTTTTGGACTGTGGGAGGAAACTGGAGAACCTGGAGGAAACCCATGGGGGAACATGGGGATTCGAACCGGGAATCCCTAGCGCTGAGAGGCGAATGTGCTAACCACTAAGCCACCGCCTGCATTGAATATCACTTTTCACAATTATATCTGTTTACTTAAACAATTTACATATTTATTAATCAGCCTTTTTATAAGGAACACCTTATTCAATTTACACCTATTGGCAATTTTATCATTTTCTACTTATCATATAGATGTACTTTGTAGTTGTACAATTGTAGAACTGTGGTTCTAGTTCCTTTGTTTATTCTTCCATCCCCCTATGTTGTTCTTTAATGAACAGGCCTTCCACTGGATCACCACAGATCAGGTATTATGAACATAGAAATTTACTGTAACACTGCTGTGGCTGATTGTTTCATATCAGCGCCACACACACACACGAACACCACCACCATGTCAGTGTCACCGCATTAATGAGAATGGACCACCACCCAAATATCGCTTGCTTTGTGGCAATCACATGGGTGTCTTAAATGAAAACAGACTGAACAGGTATGCATAGGAACTGTAACTGGATCCACAAAATACATTTATATAGTAGGTGGAGCTACTAAAATGGACAGTGTAAGGGGTCAGTTAGTGTATCTGCAGTAAAAATTTAAATAATCTGCCCTAATGTGAACCCAGATTGATTTTATGATCCATTAGGACAGTTCTGTATTGTGCGAGTTACAAAAACAGAGAGTTGAGACCTTTTTTTTTCTTCCAAACTTCACCTAATACATCCCGTCAGCTGTTTAAAGATTCTCCATTTTTAAATCCCCATTAAAAAAAGAGAAGCCAGATCAACACACTCACTCTGTACATCCCCAAAGCTGTCATCAGCACAGACTCTGGTTCCACGGAGCCATGCATGTCTGTCTGAGTTGCGTGATGCTCCCTTGACTCATTGCAATTAGATTTACCACCATGCAGACCACCGAAGAAGGCCGCCTCAGGGTATGGTTTGTACACTTGTGCGGTGTGGCCTTGCAATCCAAATTTATGGTTTTGTGCATGGAACGGACTGCACTTTGTTAAAGCCGGCCCACTTCAGGACAGTTTGTAATTTTTTTAACGTGCTTTCACTCTGCTGTGGAGTCCCATCATGTTTGCAAGGTTTCCAGGCAGTTCACCGGTGTCAGTTACGTGCACTTTAGGGAGGAAATAATGAATTGTTGAGGATAAACGGCTACATAGCCACTCGTTAGAGTGATTGAGGAAAAAGGCATTCATTATATGGAGGAGTAGCACATTCCACCGTCTGCACAGTGTGTAGATAAGAAGAGAGCTCTTTGGCAGTAATAGGTCAGAGATCAGGGTCTAAACATCAGCTTTATTCCTGAATGGAGGGCATGTTGTAATGGAAATATCTATTTCCATTATTCATTTAGAACTTCAATTGGCTGGAGTTAGAAACCTTGCATTGTCTTCAAAGGTGTGGTGGGATTCTAAAGAGATTAAGATTCTTCACATTTTAAATGAAAGGGCTCTATCTGAAACACAAGTTGAGGGGTGCTATTGATGTTTGGTAAGTTCTGGATGATGAGTGACTTTTTTGATCAAGAAAAAGATTATATATGTTGAGTTACTTTGAAGTCTAAACTACAGGAGGACAGTGATGTATTTAGATTCAGTTCAATATCATGAAAGCTTTTGCCCTGAACGGTGATAGGTCAGGTCATTTATGTTTGTTTTTTTACCCAGTTATCTAACACCAGGAAAACTGCTAATACAGCATATTTACCTGTTTGGTGGTCATTAACCTTAATGGGGATGCTAGATCATTACCAGTTTGGAAGCTTTGTCACTTGGTAGAATTTTGCTGTATGCTAAAGTGTTTGGACCTGGTTGGTGTAAACGGTTTGGCTTACTTTTCCCCTAGGTTCCCCTACAATTTTCTATATTCTAATTGGCTTTTTACATCTGAAAAGGCATTCCCTTAGACTGGAGGGGCATCTGTGGGAATTGTGAATTTCGATATTTTCAGATGAATCAGTAGGTTTGGTCTGCAATAGTTTATTTACACTTAGCCTTTATTGATGTAGTCTTTGCTTTTTATTCTTTTTTCAAAGAAATAATTTTTTTAGCGTCCCTAGTCATTACATACTGTGGTTCGATTGTCAAGGCAAGATTTTCAACCAATAACAGTGGGCATGATAATCCATGGTTACGCCCAATATACATGGTGCCTGGACCACTGTAATCATCTTTTAAAATTTCCTCTAAATCTTAATGATTCTCATGATTCTCTCTTTAGCAGTCCTTTAAAAATGTTTTTAAAATTTTGACATATTTCCCAATTAACATAAGGAATTCTAGAATTCGATACCTGAACCACTGAACCACCTGAAATGTAGGAATCATATTATTTTAATTTATGAAGCACTATATATAATTAAGCCTATATATTCAGTTCAGTTCGATGTAGTTTATACGGGTCCATGTGAATGTAAGTGCACCGCACTTGTGTGCTATCAACTCTTTAACCGTCTCTGTGTTTTCTTCATGTTTTGAACAATGGACTCCTTTGTGCACTGGTAGTTATTGCCTGGTTTTGAGGCTAAACTTTTCCAAATGACTTCATTTTTCTGACCTTTTAGCACAATCTTTTTTTGTACAATCAGCATCTGTCTGCAATGTTAAGACAAGACAGTTGGAACAGTCTTTAAACAAAAGTAATTAAGGATTTGATTGACCATAAACTAAAGTGACGTAGATCACTTCACTACACTGTGGTGGTCTCGTAGTTGACTCTAAAAGAGTAGCCTTGCATAATAGCTGCTTTTATATAAATGACACATTTGTTCGTGGGAAAAGATGCTTTATTGTGGCAGGTTGGATTAGCTGGATGTTGCACTAATTTTTACCCTTGGGCAGGATTTAGCTGGGGGGGCGTGTTTTTCTAAAATGTACTTAGCCTGATTTTTATCATTGAATTGCACCCTTTGACTTTTCCTTAGGACATTGTTTGCTATTTTGGAGGTGGGTGCTGTAGACTGAAAATGTGGTATTTTTTTGTGAAGATGGGCTTTAATTTCACATCCTCTTTACTTGACAATAAGCTGCAGCTAAAAATTTTAAAAGATTTAACAGTTAATGGTAGTATGGATGATCAGTGGAAAAAAAAAAAAAAAAAAAAAAAAAAAAAATTATATATATATATATAAAATATATAGTTACCCAAATAAATCTAGGGTTGTCTCCAAAATTGACAACTACAATGTGGGCAAAGCTATTTGCTATTTGCATTTAAAAGCCATTTTCAAGTAAGCATCAATCACACTGCTATGAGCCAATTGGAGCTGACTCCATCCATCCATTATCTTTTGCTTTATCCTATATTAGGGTCGCGGGGGGTTCCCCATGCCCATCCAGGGGAGAACATTTTGGGCGCTGGGCAGATACAACCAGGACAGGGCCCCAATCTATCACTGGGCACACACTCACTCTCTCACACAGACATACACACTCTATATGGAGGGCAGTTTGGAGAACTCAATTGACTTGATACCTATTTTTTGACTGTGGGAGGATACCGGAGAACCCGGAGGAAACCCACGCAGACACGGGGAGAACATGGAAACTCCACCCAGATGGGGATTCGAACGGGAATCTCTAGCGCTGAGAGGTGAATGTGCTAACCACTAAGCCACCGTGCCGCCCCTGGAGCTGAATCACATGATCTATTTAAGAAACTAAAAAATAAAGAAAGTGTGTTTTAAGTGTATGTAAGAAATAGTGATATTCAACATTAAATAGAGAGAAGTCAGAAGGTTGTGGGTTCAAATCCCAGGTCCAGGTTATATGGGTATATGGATCCTTGAGCAAGGCCCTTTCATTGCTGTACCAACTCTGTGTTCTGACACCAACCCTAATTTTAAACAGCACTGCGATATTTAATGAAATGCTGAAATTGTACTGTGGTGGTGTGACCACTTGCGCCAACTGACGTTTGTAATATGGCAAGATACCTTGTGAAGACCCAGCTCATTGGAGGGCTCTTCCTCCAAGTGCCTGGGCAGCATTAACAGTCTTGACACCAATGTTCAATTTGTAAAGTTGTCAATTATTAATTTTTCTAAAAATAAAAAACCTGATTCAGTGAAAAACCCTCTGAATGTACAAGATGGTCATTGCGATAACATTAGATGAAATAACAACTAGATGAAATTCATTTAGCAGATGATTTTCGTCATGCTTTACAGATGTCCTTATCCAGATTTTTCTCCGGCTGCAGACTTCTGCTATATCAATGCCTTGATTTGCTGCTATGGCAGCTGGTTCTTCCTCAGACAGCAAGCTGGTGGCATCAGACCACTGCACAATTTCAGTGCTGCTTGCACTTTGTGGTGTTTTCTAACTATCTGAATCAGACCTTTTTAGAATTTCACCCGTTCTTTGTGGCAGGGAGTTATTAGGCTAGTTGCATCTGTGGTTAGACAAGAATTCAACGTGATGTGCAGAAATTTCATCAAACACAATGTGTGCACATACTTTAAGATCTTAACTAGACATTCCTTGCGTGGCATGTTTCAATCGTCTACACATGCATCAGTTTATTTCAGTTCACCCCACCACTAAGGTTTCATATGGTCGACATGCCTGTTACTGTCTGAATGCCTGTCCAATTGGTATTCACATGCAACTTCAGCAATTCAGCTCAAGAAAGGATAATGAGTTTTTGCAAGGTTTATTACCCCACAGTGCAACAGTTTTAACAGTAGCAGCATGCAGGTTATTTAAATTGAATAAAACATTAGATGCCATTTAAAGTTGTGAAAATGGATTGAGCCAAATAGGCTTACATTTTTCTACTTTGCTTTGTTTAGTCATGTAACCACTCATTTCTTTCATCTGTAAATGAAGGCAAGGAGTGGGCATTCACTTTTTTGAGTAGAAACTCTGAGCTCGGTATTCTGTCATTTTTGACTTCTGTGGTTTTTAGTTACAAAGTTGGATAACACATGGATTTTCTCCAAGTCTTGCGTTTGATGTAAAGGAGCCTTTAAAGCTCATAACATATGTCCTTGATATAAACCCAATGGCTACTTTGCAAGCTATACCTCCTTTTTTCTTACGAAAACTGTTCGGTTTCCAGTTCTACTTTGGAGTTCTTGAGTTATGAACTGTAGTCTATCTATTTCTCTGCATACTTTGTTAATCCCCTGTACTTGGTTTTCATGAACCTTACTAGAATATTTAAGATTTGGTGTCATTTAAGGTGGTGGATGATTCTTAGCATTCCTGGTGCATTGGTGTGAATCCGACTCAGCAGTGCTGCTGGAGCTACATTTAGTCATTTAGCAAGACGCTTTTATCCCGACTTACAAATGAGAACATCACAAGAGAACATCATACAATAGGTATGAAGAAAACCAGCTACACTGTAGAAATATAAAACCTGAATTACTGTATTGCTTCAGCTTCTAGATCTAGTGTCCATGTCAGTAGCTCATTTGTTGCTGCATTATTTGATAGTCATCTTTACTTCTCATAGGACACTATCTAGAGGATGCTGCCAGCTAGACATTTTTAATTTTTCTAGTATTCCACTTATTTTGTTGAATATTTCCCACTATGTCAGTACTCCCACCTTTGACCCTTTCTACTGATAACAGCTGAAATATCCGCCCTTCATCACACATACAGTTCTGACTGGTTCTTATAATTCAACCCAGTGGCAAATTTGTGCAGAGAGGAGATGCACTCCATGTTGCTTCCATCACCCCCCAGTGATACCGCACTGACCACCCAGTAGAAGTCACTTAGAGTTTGGCCTCTAACTTGTCAGATAACTCAGATTTTGACTGAAAAGTGGGTCATGGATTAAATGGGTCTCGTATAGTGATATGTTGGTGTTTAGACAGCTGTGTTCAGAGACACTTAGAATCAGTGTTTTAGATTAAGATCCAACAATATACTTAATCAGGACTGCTAACATATTCTTAAAGTTTAATTAAATTGGTTATGAAGTTTCATATTTCTCTCTCCTCTTTCTTTCTTTCTCACAAAGTTCACCAATGAATTGGGATTCTACGGTTGTGTTTCTTTTCAGAAGTCTGGATGATAGTAATTAATAAATTCTCTAATATGTGCTTCACTAATTAGCAGCCAAAGAAAACCTTATTTGTAAAGCCAAACAATCAGCTTTTGGAAAACCCTGCTTGCACCTGGCTTAAAAAGATTTGATTTGTAGGTCTCCTGCTGCAGTGAACATATCCTTCGGGAGGAAATGCATTTGTAGTTACGTTAAATTCCTGCTGCTTGTAGTGGGTCATTTGTCAGGAATGGGTGTGGGCTTAACTACCCTTTTTAAAGTGCTGTGCCAGGTCATTTTAGATTGTATCATTTATCCTCAGGTATTTGCCTGATTTGTGTTAAATTGTCAGATTTGAAGAGAAATAATTTTCATATTGATTGAAGTCTTAATTGGACGTTTTACTAAATCCAATGTATTACAGTTGTGATGGTGCACTTGTTGAGTAAGAGGTCTTTGTATCCAGAGGCAGTTGTTTTGGTTAGGGTTACTGCTTTGCTCATCAGTGCTTTATTCCTGGATCTCAGACAGTGGCCTGAAGCATGGGTAGTGCAGACGGGTTACTCAGACAGAGCTGAACAGAGCAGATTCCTCATGATTAGCTGATCCTGGGTGATCATGTGCTTGCATATGAATCAGGAACTGAAACGGGTACTAATATTTCTGAAATAACAGTTTTAGAGGTGTATCAGATTAGATATACACAGATTTGCCCCCTACCTTCATGTCCTTTTACAAAACTTACATTATGGCACCATGGGATATTGTATGTGTAGTTGATTTGTTTTTAGTCAGTAAAATAATTTTATGTTTTATACCTGTTTTTGATTTTATTTAGGATTTTGGGGATTTATATGTTTAAATTTGTTGTTTTCTTCTCCTATCCAACCTATTTTATGTAGTTTACAAAGGTAATATAGTTAACTAATGGCTCTTTAGGAGCCGTGATGGAGGAGGATGTGACAGTTATTTATGGCTGTTGAGCAAAAAGATTTTGGTTGAACCACAACCAAGCTGCCATTGTGGGTCACTTGAATGATGCCAATCATAGTTCATAAGTAATTCAAGTCATTCAAGGTTACTACTCTGCTAAGACTGGAAATTGTAAAATGTATATATGTACCACTACTTACAGGTACTATTTTTTGTTTTTATGACCAGGATGTCTGCTGAAAAGATTCGAACCATTACCACAAATACATTATTAAAGCGATGCTGAAATAAAAACAGCAGGTAATTTAAAAGACCATTTACAAAACCAACTGTACAACTGGAAATAAATTCACAAAGGATCCTATTGTTATTGAGTCCTATAGTTATTGTGGTGGCATTGCAGCTTAGTATTGGTTGTTTCATGCTCACTTAGAGGGTTGTGCAGACCTGTTAATAAGAAACTATCCCAGGTGATCGGATCACATGCGGACAGCATTAATAAAATACAGTTGTAAGTACAACCAAAATTCACTGCGGGTGATTTGGCCACATACATGTAGCAGAAACCTATCCTCAGCCATATGGAAGCCTTACCTAGGTCTTTAACAGCTTTTTTGCTAGCAATTTCTTTAATATTTGTTTTTAGCATATTGTTTCCAAAAAAAGAGTCATTGAAGGTCACACTTTAGTCAGGGATGTATTGAAGGAATTATGTATTGAAGGTATTATGTATGCTTTAAAAACTCTCACAAGATTTTTGATGCAGAACAATGTTAAACCATTATACATCCATAAAATGAAAAATAATCTATAGACTGTGCTGTATACACAGTTTTTAATACTAATAATGCTGCTTCATCCAGATTTATTAAACTTCTAATTGTTGGCTGCTTTTCTCGGATTGTAATACTTTCAAGGCATTTAAGCTTATAATGTAGAATGTGCAATATTAAAAAATATATATTATATATTAGATCATCCATAGTTTTAACATTAAATAGTATAGTAAATAGTAATAGTATTTATGCATATACAACAGTCTGTTGCATTTACTAGCTTTTTCCACCTTAAATGCATGTGCAACACTGATAGTGTTAAAGATGGCTAATTCAGTAGCTTTTAAAATAGAAGCAAATCTTCTATTTAATCGAAAGTGAATTTCTACTTTTCAAGTATTCATGTTAAATCCAGAAATAAAGGATGTAAAATAAAGAACTAAGAACTTATGATTAAAGATATGTTCTATTAATGCCCCTACAGCAATTTTGGTACTGCAGCATTATCAGCTACAAAAAAATATGTGTTTTTGGCAAGAAGTTAAAGCAGTCATTATTGGATCTTTAATCAAATCCAAATGAGAACTTTGCAAACAGTTCAATGGACAGAGAATCTTTGACAGAGTAGGACCCTAGCTTTAGAATTATATAACCTCTAGCTTGTTTAATTAATTTTTATAATTTCATTTTTAAGAAGATAATTAAAAAATGTACTCATATCAACTATCCCATGTGAAGCTTTTTATTACAGTCAAAATACAGAAATGCACTTAATGGGTCACTTGGATTAAAGTGACAAACAGCTTTGTTTAATGATGTCTGTTCCAGACTGCTTAGGGGTAATAGAACACCAGTGCACCAGACTTCTCTCTTCTATGATGGGCTTAAACACTTATTTTATATAACACAAATTATATTAATATATGATTTTTTAAAAATGGCTTATATATACTTGTATATTACAAATGTAAATGCATCGTTTTAAAGCAGCTTTAAAGAACAAGCCTAAGCAACTGTAGCAAGGATAATACTTTTGGTTATTAGTTTGTTTTTAAGGGAAGAGACCTTGTGAGGACCCCGAGGGTCAGTGGAGAAGTGGAATTGTATTGAAAACATCATCAAAGAAACATAACAGGAAAAACAAACAATGGAAAAATGCTTTCATCAAATTCCATGCCGCACGTACCTTCGTGAAAAGTGGCTTGATGTATTTTATGTTGTGATTGTAATCTCAAAGAATTGCAAAAGTGCAATAATTAGCATATAATGACAGATTTATCTGGTTGTGGATCAGTCTGGATTTAAACTACCTTTTCTTGTAACAGAGCTTTGAACGACGGCCAATATTAGCACAGTGATAATGACATGATTGCTCTTTGTTCAAAAAAGTAGTTTTTGAAAGGGTGTTAAATGAAGTGGGTTCTTTTTAAAGGTTATAAACACTGTCTGTGGGTGTGTGTGTGTGTGTGGAGGGTAGTTCTATACGTTGAACGCATTGATTTTTCATTCACTGTGTAATCTATTCTAATTGTAACTGCTCTGTAAATGCAATAAAACTATATGATAATCAAATACAAAGCATGGAAAAGAGAAATTTCTCACTATTCTTTTATCTAATTTGTAAAAAAACATTATATTAGACATTGTTTGTTTAATATTCTGAAATATTGTTTTACTAGGACTTTTGTAAGAATTTGCTTTATGGTTTTTCTTCAAATGCAGTCTCTTTGCATTGGGACAGCTTCATGGTTGGACTGATGTTTTTCTATTTTCCATAAATCTTAAAAAAAAATAAAAATAAAAAAAATACTAAGGGTTACTATCAGTATAAAACGGGCTTTTATCAGCTGATACCATCCACCCATTAAGGTCACTGCGGGGGATTCCCCATGCCCATCCGGGAAGTTTGGACATTTGGGCAGATACATCCACGACAGGGTGCCAATCCATCACTGGTCTCTCTCTCTCTCTCTCTCTCTCTCTCTCTCTCTCTCTCACACACACACTATATATAAGTTTTAGAAATTTAGATCGGAACAATTTAAAGCAGTCAATTCACCTTGAACCCATGTTTTTTGAACATGGGTTCAAAAAGAACATGGAAACTCCATCCAGATTGGGATTTGAACCTGGGGAGGCAAACATGCTAACAATTAAGTGACTGTGCCGCAAATTTCCGGTAAACTTTGCACAAATTGGATTTTCTCTCTTTTTTTTTCAATACATTTATTAACATTTTTATTTAATGCACCATTTTTCTAAAAAAAATCTAGACGTAAATGTAGATGAACATCCTGGGAGGTCAGCCAAATTAAATATTTAAACAGCTTGCATAGCACTAACAATTGTCACACAAAATTTCATTATTTTTTCATAGATTTTTACTTATGACTGCTGGCTTTATCACCTCTTACCTTGTTTTTAAATAGTGGTCATTAGAAATGTAGCGAAAATACAATTTAGTATTAAGTGGGAATCACTCTTTGTTTTTGGGTCTCTTATTCACATTATATTTTATATAATTATATTACATGCTAGCTTTATTGTCAGAGTTCTGCTTGCAAATAGATGCACTTTGTATGTTTCCTATTCCAGACTGTAGTCTACCATCTGTGTCTTTATACTGTTTTATTTACTTCACCACTGTCTGGACCACCACAAAGCAGGTATTATTTGGGTGTGGATTATTGCAGTGACAATGGAATGGTGCCGTTGTGTTAATGTAATGATTGGATCAGACGTCTAGAACACAGTTTCCACTTACTGTACACTCTGTAGACACTTATCTTTTTGCTCATCATTGCTCAAAGGACACTGTCTACATGATGCTGGTGGATGGAATGTTTTGATTGGTGGCTTGTTTCCTGTCTAGTAGTGAGATGGTGGTTAAAACTTCCAGCAGCCCTGCTGCTTCTAATTCATTCATTTCAGTGCAACATACACCAACACAGCAGTGCTGCAAATCATTCACCTCATCAAATTGTATATCAGTGGAAATTATAAGGGACTAACAAAATCTATACAGCTATAACATTCATATCTTTAAACAACAAACTTTTTAAAGGCGCCCCAAATTATGTTGGGGTTACATTCTGATAAAGGAATGATCATTGGCACTCACCAGAAACCAAGGACTTTTTACATCAACCTAAGCACTTGCCACTAATTAAGGAAAGCCAGAAAAGTCTAAGAGTGTTTCCAGCTTAAACATTATACTCCAAATGTTCCCATTTGTGGCTTTGCTAATAAGCCCAAAATTACGTCAATAAAAATGTGTGAGTGAACCGCTATATAACAAATTAGGTAAAAAGTTGCTGATGGTGACATTTTAAAGGAGGGGAATGAAGCCAAATGTCTTTGTGGGTAACTCATTACTTAAGTCAACCTCTGACACATGCACAAACCTCTTTCACCCAGTGAAACAATTTTTTCTTAACATTGACTTTTCTGCCTTTATTGATTTTCGTGAGCATCGGTATGACGTTAGCGTTTCATTCCCACATTTTTCTGTTTTATATGGGGTTCTAAGATTTCAAACTAATGTTTATTCTGTTAAATGAACTACTAATTGACACTAATTGGGTTCCCTATGCCCATCCAGGGCCTTGGGCTGATTATTTCTGGGCACACACTTACTTGCTCACACACACTATATAGGGGCAATTTATAACAGCCAGTTTACCTTACCCAGAGAGGAAACCCATGCAGACACAGGGAGAACATGGAAACAAAACCAAGATCAGGAATCGAATCTGGATCCCCAGCGCTAAGAGGTGAACATTCCAACCACTAAGCCACCATGCTGCCCTTTTACATTTTATCTCTTTTAAAAGGTACACTATACAGAGCAGTTATTTGATTGGTGCATTATTCCTATCCCAGCAGTGTGACTAAGGTGTTTAAATGAAATTACAACAGCACTGCTGTACTAAAACCCCCTCACCGCATCAGAGTCACTGCAGAAGTGACAATAAACCACCATACACCACCCAAATGATCCCTGTTCTGTGATGCTCCTGACCAATAGGGGACTAACAAAAACAAAAAAACCTATGGACTACAGTCTGTAATTGTAAAACTACAAAGTCCTTCTATATGGTGAGTGGAGGAAACAGTCAATGGAGCAAGAAGGAGGTGTGTTCATACTTTTGACTGATACTGTATATGTTGTTAGTTCCGTTGGAACTCGTCTTAAAAAGTGTTAAGAATAAAGTGTTTCAGTTCATACATGAAGAAAAGAAAGCTGCTTACTCAGTGGATGAATCATATCACATCACTAAGCTACTTCATTAGCCACTGAGACGGACACGTTTATGGGTTAGTGGGCATACTGGTGTTTAAAAAATTTGTCTACTGGAACATTTGGAGAGGAAATTCTGTGGCGACATTAGGCATCATTTCTGGTAAAAGATCCAGCCAAAATGTCTGTACATGATATTAAACACAACTTCCAAGTGAATCAGCTTCTGTATACACAACATGGATCTGCGTTTGCTGAACCTAGTAATACAGTGTTTATTGGCAGCTTACATTTTAGTCAAAGTCAGCATATTTCACACAAGAAATATAATAATAATATAGTAATAACAAATAAATATATTATAAAAATATATTGTAGGGCGGCACAGTGGTTAGTGGTTAGCATTTTGACCTCTCAGCGCTGGGGCTCCAGGTTCAAATCCCTACCTGGGTGGAGTTTCCATATTCTCCCTGTATCCACGTGGGTTTCCTCCAGTTTTCTCCCACAGTCCAAAAACATAGATTCAAGGTAAATTGACTGCTCTAAATTGCCTAAGTTGCGGCACGGTGGCTTAGTGGTTAGCACGTTCGCCTCTCAGCACTAGGGATTCCCGGTTCGAATCCCCATCTGGGTGGAGTTTCCATGTTCTCCCCGTGTCTGCGTGGGTTTCCTCCGGGTTCTCCGGTTTCCTCCCACAGTCCAAAAACATGGATCAAGTCAATTGAATTCTCAAAATTGCACCATATAGAGTGTGTCTGTGTGAGTGAGTGTGTGCCCAGCGATGGATTGGCGCCCTGTCCTGGGTCTATCTGCCCAACGCCCAAGACGTTCTCCCCTGGATGGGCATGGGGAACCCCACCGCGACCCTAATAGGGGATAAAGCGGGAGATAATGAATGAATGAATAAATTGCCTAAGAAGAGGATTAAGTAGACGGCCATGAATGAATGAATGAATAATATATATTGTCATCTTAAACTTTTTTTTTTCTTATTGTTTGTAATCGGTGACATTCCTTCTTGCGTATGCAGCGCATCAAAAGACCATTGTAATAGATCACTGGTGCACCGTTTTATGATGTTTTTGCCAAAATAAATAACGTAGAACTAATTAAAATCTGTTATTAAATATAACTAAGTTATATACTTATATAAGTGGAACGATACCCTGCCTCTCAGCCATTTAGTGTAGTAATGGCTTTCACTTGATCTCCTAATACTTGATTGGTCTCTTTTGTCCATTGTAAAAATGTAGATGCAAGAGATGGAAAAATGGGTTTTTTGTAAATCTCAGTTTTCAAGCACATGCTTGTGAGAAATCCAAGCTCATTTCTGCTGGTGTTCAACCTACTGATTGTACAAATGACGCGGTAATACATCAGATTTATTTAGTTTTACTGTCTGTTAAAAACAATCTACTTCTTAGTCACTTTATGGATCTGCAAGCGTTCAACTAATCAGTTTGATTGCTGCACATGAGGGTGAGAAGTTGAAAGGAAACGAGTGTTCGTTAGTGCATGCTGACTCTGCAGCTGTGGGACGCTGTGAAGATACATAAGCCTTCTCTGCAAAAAGCAGCTTGGCAGGATTGTGTGTTCGAGTAAACTAATGTGTTCAGCTCTGTGGTACATGGTTTAATTTTATATGCAGCTGGGTTAATAAGGCTGAGGGCTGAGGGTATTTCCTCAGTAAAAAATGGCAAAGTTAAAAAAATCTGTTTTGTCTTCTGGGAATGACATTACTTCTCTGTCCTAAAGTTCCAGGACTTCTGGGACCCTCCCCCTTTTGCAGTCTCGTGGTGGAAAATCAGGACTGGTTCTCCAAGCCGGAAGAGCACAGTGTTTTGCTATCCCCCTTTTAAAAAAGCAGACCAAACGCCCACTGTGGGCTGTTTTGCCACAGATGATGCTTTGTGTTCATTTGGAAACCTGCTACCCCATGGCAAACTTTATCATTTCATGCCTTTTCTTTTTATGTTTTATAGATAGATGAAACAATTTTCCTATCTATTACCTCACTGGTCATTTGGATTCTTAAAAAATCGTGCAATTTACTATGCAAGCAAGTAAAGAATCTTTAAGCTGTAATAAGTTTTGAATGTAGATTCATGGTAATTAAAGTTCTTCCCACTGGTCCATTGGTGACGTCAAGAATATTGTCTAAACTTAAATGTCTGTGCATCATGTGCTCACCCTCAGTGTGGTTACAACTGGCTTTGGTCACTAGACACTATCTCTAATGGATCTAAAGTGTCCAGGGGCCTACTGAAGCCTGTTGACTAAAGGGCTTGTTGAATATAAGCCTTGTGAGGTAAGCCCTCTGTCACGCATCACTGAGACAAGCCCAGGGCCAGGAAAGGGTGTTCTTTTCCTGTAGGTTTACCCCCATCCCCCAAATGATTCTCTCAACTCCCCTGACCCCCTTGCCATGCCTAAATTGACTAGCCATTCTTATGTGAAAGAAGTCGACACTTACTGAGGTCATAGAAATAGTATACCAGCATGTATTCCTTTGCTCTGAATGTCAAAAAAGAGATTAAAAACATACAGTGCAGTTTAGGGCATCAGAAAAGTGGTACACCATCACATATAGTTTAATGACAATTGTCTAAGGTTAACCTGTGTAGTGGTTGGTTAATCTCAAGTCTATTTCATTGTAAACCCTTCATATTAAATCATAAGGGTACAGGGTACCTCTCTATGACTGTCGGCTTATTTGTGGCTGTCCACTTCAGTTGCAGCTGGAACATTATTTAAAACAGTGTGGGTGATAATACATAGGAAAAGCACAGCTGTTGTAACACCGGTTTGCCTCCAGGTTAGCGGCTCATGTTTTCCCAGTTGTTCCTGATGAGGCTTGTATGTGTGTGGAATTTTGGGAAAGAAACCCTTGTGTTCTGCCAACAAACTAATAATTGCACAAGGCCACACCATTAGGATTTGTTGTTCTGCAATGAACACTGGCACAAATTTGCTTTCTAAAATGCTTCCATCTTTTCTTTAGTGTTTAGCTTGAATGTCTCTTTCAAGACTGACACAGTCATTCCATTATTAATTTGTTGTTGTGGGGTAATTTGCATTAAATGTGTTCGGACCTAAAATATAGACCATTACGAATGCACCATTTAGAATGTTTTACATACCTACTAACATATTTTTGTCTTTTCAGAGATGCAAGCATCATCGTTGGTGCGCCGAAGGCCGAAACGCGCCAACATTTAATCGAAAAGGGAGGATCTGTCTTCTACTGTCCATGGAGCCGTGTCCAGTCCATTTGCCAAAGTATAGAGTTTGATAAACTGGGTATGTCTTATATATTTATTTATAATAAACCTAGTGAGCATTATGAACCGATGAGTTTACATCAAATGTCACCATGGCATGTAGAGTAGCTTGCAGCCTGCTGTCAATAAACTGGAGAGGATACCACTACTGTGGTAAGTTGTGTTTTCAGCACACAGAAAAACTACCCAGCATCCCGTCAATCCTGATCGGATGCTACCATCACGATTCTTTACTGTGAAAATGTTTAGGGCTAATGGGAAGTGTTTGGGCTCCAACATTGTGTATTCCATAATGATTAAAAGAACAAACTTGAGTTTTATCGATTTGGAAAGCGTTCTATGGTTTTAGGAAGACTTAAATGTGTTTGTTAAGCTGTGAATCATTTAAGCACTGGCTGTATTTTCATTCACTCTATCATTAACTTCCACTTAATCCTCTACTTGGGTTGCAGGGGGGGTTCCTCATGCCCATTCAGGGGAGAATGTTTCGGGTGCTAGGCAGATACACCCAAGAAAAGGTGGCAATATATCGCTGGGCACACTCTCTCATACACACACACACAATATGGAGCAATTTAGAGCATTCAATTGACCTTGAGTCCATGTTTTTGGAATGTTGGAGGAAACCGGAGAACCCAGAGGAAACCCAGGCGGACACGTGGAGAACATGGAAACACCACTCACATCAAGATTCAAAGCACTAAGCCATCGTGCCGCCCTGGCTTTATTTTGTTGGTTGATTTGTTTATTTATTTTTTATTATTTAATCTTAAAAAACCTAAAAGTTGTTCCATATATTCTGGCCAGGTACATTAATAGTGACAGCATAACACAGATCATGGGTCACTAGACACACGTGAGCCATAATTTTAATTGTGCCTTAAGAAGTATTTAGTTACATAAAGCCTATATAGTTGTTGCATATTAAATACATTAAATTCATAAAAAACATTCACAATTCTAAGTTTTTATTTTTTTTTAAAACAAGGTATTTATTTTATTTCACTTCTATCTGTGTATTTGTTTCTTTTTGTTGTGTAATTTTTTTTATACGTACAATCTGCAGTGTAGCATTAATGCATGTGGCACAATGCTGTAGCATTAATGCATGGGGCACTTGACCTTTTGAGCACTGGTGCAAATCCAAGGGGTGTTAGTGCAAAAAATCGGAGGGGTGTTTTTTTTGGTGTTTACATTCTGTTATATATACCATTATACCAGCAGATCTATATCACAAAGTTACTCTTAATTGTCAGGAAGCCCAGTAATGAAGGATGCCTACTCATTACTAATTGTTTACATGCACTTTGCTTTAAATGAATTGGGAATTTAGGCTTTGGTTTCCACATCCTTTGGTTTCCAATTCCTGTGTTGACAGATGACCTTACCTTAAGTGGTCTAGCCATATGCTTCCTCTAAAGCTAGTGCAGCTAGCTAGTGTTCTCAGACTTGTGTGCCTTTCTCCTTGTTAGAGACATGACTAAGGGACTAAAAAGAATGGTTGAAAGAATGTGAAGGTGGTTAAGTGCTTATGCAGAGTTCCTGCTCTGCTCTGTATACATACTCTAACATTGTGAACTTGGGGTCATTTCTGTGTCTGAGTTTGGGATGCTTCTTTAATCCACAGATGTTTCTATACTCCTGGGGAAAAAAACAGAAGCCAGACTATGGATACAGTAAACCAGAATAGGTCAGAATATTAAAGTTGTTAGCAGACCTGGAGACAAAATGTGTACCATTGGCTGGATGTATTTATTTATTTAGATAATAGTATTTTTTGATTGTGTACAAATGTACAGTAACATGCAAAGGAATATTGTTGCAAAGATTTAAGATTAAGAAAGATTTAAGCAATTTTACATTACAAAATTTTCATCTTTGATCCTTTAGCACTATTAAAAGGGAAGATGCACCATGTAAGTGTAAAAGGAAAATCCTTTAGTCCCAGCATGGGGAAATTGGCAGCTTAGTAACAGTAAATTAATAATAAATATAAATATATAAATATAAAAATGGGATAAGACTAGAAATAAAATAAAATGCTACGTATATTATAATTGTACATGGTCACAGGATTGCACAGCAGCAAATTATTAGTAATATGTGGTTATCTTGTGTGCCTGGTGTGTGAATTGATTAAAGTTATTGTTGGTAAAGGGCTGGTAATACAACGTTAAAAGATAGAAATGTATTTTTTGAAGTTCATGTTTTACTAAAAAATTACAGCCTGCTGTTTTCTTAGCTTGCCTGCAGCATATTGTTGACTTGTGATAGTGAAGTCAGCAGATTGAGAGTTTTTAAAAGGCCAGACTGGTTGAGTTCATCCAAAATGCATGAGAGGACAGTGGAATGTGTAACTCATGCTGGCTTGATTCCTGAAGAGTACTAGAGGCCAGCAGATACCAATAACCGTCATCCACAGTGTCCTTTGTGCAAATAAAATGCTAGGTAGATTGTTTTTGACGGTCAGGAATCTGTGATATTTCTATAGTCTTTAAAAGAAAGATAAAAGGGTGTCAGAGCATCTGCTCCATTCTGATCAATATGATGGATTCAGTCATATAATTGGATGTTGGTTTAACTCAGGAATCTTTATACTGTTGTAAACACCCCAAAGAGGATCTAGTATCATTAAAAGTTTCAGTGGTTATTGCTATGATACAGTAGTTCTGGTCTTAAGTTGCAGGAGTGAAGCTTGATCTGATTTGCATTTAATTATGTAGGTGTCTGGTCTTTAAATAGGGATGAGGTTTTTTTTTTTTTTTTTTTTTTTTTTTTTTTTAATTTAACAGAAATACAAATAGTGTGAAACATATGAAAATAAAACTAAGACAATGTTCAATATATATATATTTTTTAAATATTTAATTTTGCCACATTTATACTCTGCACCCATACTATCTTAGAGTATTCAAGTCTTTATGATCGAGGCCTTTGAAAAAGCTACAAGATTTGTTTCATTTTATAGTGTTGGGTTTAATTTTTATTGTGTTTAAGGTCATAATAGGGGTCTCATTATTCACGATGTTATACGTTTTATGAATCATTCTAGAATTCTTTATTAACATGCATTTATGCTGTTAGATTTTTTTTGTAACTAAGGAATGTAACTGCAGAGTGGGCATCTGCTTCTTGTTAAACTGACACACCCATGCCCAGTGTACGTAAATGGCAGGTAATGTGCATTCTTCAAAGGTTTCCCATAAAAAGCTAAGATGCTTTTTTTTGCTTTTTGGTTGTGTGGATTTAACAATAACTGCACATGTAATGTAAAGAAAAAACATAAAGAAGAGCCCATTTGGGTTTTTACAAAGTGAGCTACTGTTTTCAAATCCAATACCTCAGTAGAACCATGAAAAGATCGAAACCTTCCAGTTTCAGGATGTTAAATGTCTAGGAAAATGCTGCAATTCAGTTTGCTGACTCATGGTCAACCACCCAGATTGTATGCCTTAAAAATCCAGTTGAGGCGCTGGGCTACTGAAAAGTGCCCAATCAGGCATCCCATTTATCAGACATGACTTTGTTAGACACGGTTTGAGACCACATGTCTCCGGTGGTAGTCACTTAAGTGCCATACACTGATTTACTTCTTTCTTTTTTAATTATTTTCAATTTAATTAATTATACTTTTTTACAAATAATGTCATTGTTCTGTTTTTAGATACATTTTCAAAATTACTTCAGAATTTTTAATTAGTACACTTTGGAAAAGAACAACTGGCTTTATAATCATGGTAAGAATGTAAAAGAATTCTTAATACAAATGGTATTTGTATTAGAACTTATTACAAATGATTCTGCTTATTTTAAACCTTTACAACTGTACTAAAGAGAAACTTTCAGTTCCCAAAACTGTTGGAGAATGTACTACCTTTTTGTCATCTGCACTTCAGAAATCGAAGAGTTCTCAGATCCCCATTTTGGGTCTATGAGTGACTTTAGTGTATGATGACTTGTTCACACACAAGTGAGTGCAAGTGAGCACATCATTTTTAAATAACCTAGTTAAGCTTGAATATGTTAATATTAATAATTGCAACAGTAATTGCAACCAGCGAAGGATTGGCACCCTGTCCTGGGTGTATCTGCCCAGCGCCCGAGATGTTCTCCCCTGGATGGGCATGGGGAACCCCACCGCGACCCTAATAGAGGATAAAGCGGGAGATAATGAATGAAAGGATGAATGAGTAATTGCAACACTTTTAGGGGTGTAGTAGTAGCGGTGTGTTATATGCGGTTGCCGTTATTTGAAATATGCTGGAAACTGCATCTGATTGAACGTGTTGACTCGGCAGCAGAGTGTATTGGGGGAAAAATGCATAAAAAAGTGTTCGTAAGAAATACACTTTACTGAGCCGACTGAGTCTATCCATCTTTTTTACCTCTTATATTTGTCTTGTGCTTTGTATTTGCTTACACACAGAGGACTTTGTCCTTCACATCCATCTGTGCAGTGAAACACATACATTCCTCAAGTGGTGGGCAGCCTTGTACACGGCAATTGGTGTTAGGTGCCTTGCCCAAGTGCACTTCAATGTTAGTACTTGGTGGGTCCAGAAATCAAACCAGGGACCTTCAGGTTGCAAGGCTGGTTCCTTAACCACAAGTCTACAACTCTATGGTTTCGTAGTCTTAAGGGAAATCTACTTTTGAACTAACATTTCCTCCCAACTTCAGCTATTTAGCACCCAACCACCAAGCAAAGTAATACAGAGAGGAAATAAGAAGCACAAACAGGTTTACAGAAAAATAAATATTACAGCATCCAACTCCCATTTGATTTGTCTACTTATTACATTAATGCAAATGCGACCAAAAACGATTTCCCCTGGGGGTATGTAATTCATTGAGATCCTCCCCAGTGGATAGTTCCTCCTAAATGGGCTTCTAGAACATTTTAGTCTGAAAGTGCCTATAGAGACCTCTTTAGATGTCCTTGCATCAATATATGTGATTACTGAGGAAACATTCAAATGCTACAGGTCTGAGTGATTATCTAAAAGTTGACCTTTGCACTTGGTTTTTGAGAGGCGTTGATGCTCAATGTCCTATTGCGCAAGTGATCTGTGGCAGGTTCTAGCAATGCAGGTTCTAGTATGTATGTATATATATATATATATATATATATATATATATATATATATATATACTTCTTTTATATATATGTATATATATATGGTACCTTTTATAGATGTATATATGGTACCTAATTCAGTTTTAACAGTATTTAGGTGGTGAATGTTTATATGTGATATGCGTTATGATCATGTGCTGTATCTGGTTGTATTTTAATGTAACGTACATGCAGCAAGGAGTTTAGCCTGTGGCAATTTCCCTGCATGTACCCCTTGCTTTGATGGCATTTGACTTTTTTTCCCCCAATATTTTATATCATTTATATTTATATACCTTAATTTATTATTATTATTTTTTTTTTTTGTTATCCTAATGTCAATATGAATACACATACACTATCACCCTACAATACGCTACAAGACAAAACACCCAGAATAATAAGAAACATAAAAAACTTCCAAAAACAAACAAATTAAATAAATAAAAGAAATCAAATAGAAAATAAATAACTAAATAGATACATTACAGATACATAGTTATAGTTTACAGATACTTATCCAGAGAGTAAGATCTTTTTTTTCCTGATAAAATAATCATAAATGCTTCTTAAAGATTATTAAACTCTCTCTCTGTTTGCTTCATCCAATGTATATTAGTCTTTCTAATCCAATAGAATGTGATGACATTGGTTTATCAGCTTTTTCATCATTGCTTGTGTTTGTAACATGGAAGAACATTCGCAGTATTGATACTTTTTAAAGAAAAGTTGTTTACTTCATTTTCCTTTCTGATAAACCCATGATCCACCAGACTTGTCGACTCCAGGCTTCTCTACAACGTGACTACATTATTTAGCACTCTAAGGGACAGCTGATGCAATAACAGTTTTTTTTTTTTTTTTTTTTTTTTTACTATTTGTCAAGTGATTTCTAAATTTTACACACACACACACACACACACACACACACACACACACACATGCTCTTCTGCTCTCATGCAGAGATCTCCATCCTTTACTAATGAGACTCCTGTCAAACAGTTCAAAGGCAGGAGGGGTGTACACAGACTCCTGACCCCACACCCTCCTTGTGTCCCGTGGGAGTACAGGCCTTTTTTAAAGGAAATGGACATCCAAGATTAATTAAAAAGCTTGCAATTGGTTACAGTGTTGATACTTTATTACTATAAATAACTCACTTTTGTAATCCAAACATGTATATGTATCTGCTTACTACTATACGAATTAAACTAGTACAAATTTCTCAGTAACTAAATTATGTTAGTGTATTTTATTCTAATGGATTGTCTTGTACATGTAGATGGATCCCCTGGTGTTTTGCATGACTTGATTTATCATGAATGTGAGGAAAGTTTGTGGTAAAGATCAAAAAGCGCCTTAATGTCTGTATCATGCTGACTAAATTAAAACGATGCCTTGTTCTAACAGTGGGTAAACAGTGGGTAATGGACTTCTGAGTCATTCCATTTTTTTTAACATGCTTTTACATTTTGGAATCTAGAACTAACAAAAACCGGTCATCCACATCATAACTTTAGAGGTAAAGAAAAATCCAAATATACCAGGTTTTACTTATATATTTCTATTTTCTATATTATAAAGTATTGCTAATATTACTTTTAAGATGTTCAGAAATGGACAGCTAGTATTAAAATAAAGTAAAAAAAAAACCCACGCACAACCCACTTTACTTAACTGTTTTTCTGTTGGTTCTATTTCATTAGTTCTCATTTTTAGTCTTGCTGGTTGTGTTTACGAGAGTTGATTTGGCTCTTTATTGCCTGTCCCACCCTAATTCCTCTGTAAAATCATGATTACGTTCAGCTTACATGAGTTGTTGCGCCAATACAGACGTTTTCAGTCACATTAGGAATAACAGAGGCTGATTGTTTTGGATAGGAAACCTGTGATTATTCTGAAATTAGACCTTCTTGTAAAAAGACTTTCTCTGAAGTCTGTCTACTTACATTGTGTTCTGGGAAATAAAGCAGTATGGAGGTATAACGTACATGTGGGATGGCACATTTTTGTTGCTGGTGTTAACATCATATTTGTGCCGTTGTTAAAACTATTTACAGTCGATGCCATATAACACAATGTGCTGTTATGTAAATATATACATTTAAAAATCTTTAATAATTATCCATCCATCCATTATCTCCTGCTTTATCCTCTATTAGGGTCCCGGGGGGGGGGTTCCCCATGCCCATCCAGGGGAGAACGTTTCGGGTGCTGGGCAGATACACCCAGTACAGGGTGCCAATCTATCGCTGGGCACACACTCGCTCACACAGACATACACAAACACACTCTATATGGGGCAATTTGGAGAATTCAATTGACTTGATCCATGTTTTTGGACTGTGGGAGGAAACCAGAGAACCCGGAGGAAACCCACACGGACACGGGGAGAACATGGAAACTCCACCCAGATTGGGATTCGAACTGGAAATCCGAAAAATAAAATTGGTTACAAAAAGCTACACCCCAAAGCTACATCCAATACAGGACGCAAATCCATTGCTGGGTTTACCAGTCAAATGTCTGGATACACTTTTTTCTGCACTTATTGTCCATGTTGTCAGTTCCACTTCCTGTAAAGATGGACTTTGTACAATTCTACAATTACAGACTGTAGTGTGGACTACAGTACATACTGTGTATATCCCCTTTATTCTGTTCTCTAATGGTCAGGACACCAATAGTGTCACCACAGAGCAGGGATTATTTGGTTGGTGCATTATTCCTATCCCATCAGTAACACTTAGATGTTTAAATGAAACTACATCAACATTGCGGCTCTGAAACCCCCTTACCGCATCAGTGTAACTGCACAACTGACAATAAACAATCCACCACTTAAATACACCAATTATGTGATGGTCCCGACCAATAGAGAACAGAGAGCCAACAGGGGACTAACAAAAACGAAGAAAACATATGGACTACAGTCTGTAATTGTAACTAAAAAGTATATGGGAAGTGGCAGGAATAGACGATAGAGCAAGAAGAGGGCCTGTCCAAGCTAACTGGTTGAATAGTTAAGAGAACTCCAGCTCAGAAAAGTCCAAGAGCATTAGATCAGGAAGGAAAGGTTGTGATAAATGCCCTGTTTTACTTGGACTGGACTTTTCTTGTCTGTAGTTAAGCTCAGACCAGGCCCCTTCACCCAGTTCATTACAGAGCCAGGCTTTAACAGACCACAAGAAATGACTTTACAGTCAGCTTCCCTTTTTTTATTTTTTTTATTTCCTTGCTCCCACTCCTCTTTCCCCCACACCAGGGCCCTGTTGCATCATGCTTGTGAAATAGTGGTGGGAAGGCTCATTACAAAAGACACACTTTTGCCTTATGAAAATATTGTTTAAATTTAAAAGTAGCATTATTTCCTATTAGCAAATTTTCACCTGAAGATATTCTCGGCTGTTGTTCTAACCTCTGTATTTAACGCTATGGTGGAGGTGTCATCTCAAGCTCCTTTTACGCTGTGACCACAAATTAAATGCGTAAAGAAGACCCCTCGTTAACGCCAACTTTCCCTCTTTACAGGGAGCCAACCAAAGGTGGCGTTAAGCCACAAAACTATGTTTTTACATAGTTCAACCCTCCTGCGATCAGATGTATGACCAGCAACATCTGTTTCAAATGTGAAGTTCCAGCATGTTCACTTTTGCATGCAGACAGCCTTTAGTGACCTCTCATTTCTGCCTTCACACCTTTTAATGACAGAACTGCAAGATGAATTGAAAACTCTGTAGTTTTACCTTAACAGACTGTGAAAAGCTTCAGTTACAAGGTCTTGATCTTTGGCTGCACGGAATGGTTTCAGCTTAGTCATTTCCACAAATATCATTTGGGTCCATACTTGCCCATATGTCTGCTTTCCTGTTTTGAATGAATCAGTGTCATGGCAGCCAGCTGGTCATTTATACCCGGGGTTAAAAGGGTCAGATTCAGGATTAAATAGATGTAGTGCTGACTTGGTCAGTAGGTGAAGTTCCTTTGTCCTGCATTTTATTGGATTCCAAAATAATATTGTTAAAAATGTGACGTGGCAGAGGTTAATTTAACTCTAGACATAATTAAATGGCATCATTTTTACACTAATGTAAATACATGTAAATATTGAGGTATCAGATAATTTGACCAGTGAAGCACTACCACACTATTTTAATATCCAATTTGTACTGTACTTGTAATGTGTACATATGGACAGTTGTAAAATTTTTTTTTAATTATATGCATGTTTTTCTACACTCTAGCTTGTGTGTGTATTGAGTAACTGCTGTCTGTGCTTTTCTCTAAAGTTTATTAAATAAACTTTGGGATTTACAATGCGTCAGCTAAAGGGTTTTACCTTTTACTTTTGGCTAAATTATTATTATTTTTTTTAATATTCGGTGAATCCATACTCCTACTCTGTTCTGTAATGCAGTCTTGTGGTTGAGGAATCATTCTTGCAACCTGGAGGTTCCCGATTGAATTCCTGATGCCAACAATTGTTTTGGCTGAAGTTCCCAACCCCAACTGCTTTCCTGGCACCTTGTATAGGGCTGCCAATCGCTTCATTTCACCAGTGTGTGTGTGTGTGTTTCACTGCATGGATGGGTTAAATGTGGAGTACAAATTCCTCTGTGTGAAAAGCACAGAAGGCAAAATATATCACTTTAATGGGCAAAACCTCCCAGAGGATGACCATAGAGCAGGTATTATTTAGGTGAAGAGATGTATGCGTTAAGCTGGTATGAGGATTGGACAGTGTTTCCAGATTTACACAATGTGTCCACTTACTGTGAACATCAGACACAGATACACTTTTTGTGAATGAAAAATCAGACTGTAGCTCATGTGAATTTCCCCGTTGTGGGACAAATAATTATCTATCTTAACTTATCTTATTTGTTGAGTCATCATTTTTTTCAGATCATCAAAATATCACCTTAGAATTATAATTTCTTATTTTTTCTTCTTCAGGAGATCACAATATTACCGTTAATTACACTGAAATCCAGGGTGAATTCAAGTCTAACCAATGGTTCGGCGCGACCGTGCGGTCCCACGAAGACTCTGTCTTGGTAAGAGATTTTTGTTTGCATTTTTGTTTTACCCATCAATTGTTATTTTCTTTTTCTTTTCCAAAATGTTAATCTAGCAAAGTTCCCACACTGATAACATTACACTGTTTGTAAAGTTTGCAACAGACTCAGCATGCAGTGTCTCTTGCTCAATGAATTTCATTGCTGATCATGTAACCTTAACCTTCATGGGCTTCATCTGCGCTCTCTGCTTTTAATTACGGAATGAACTTTTTTTTTTTTTTTTTTTTTTTTTTTTTTTTTTGCTATCAAAATGCATGAACTGTGTTTTATTAGGGGTAAATAACCTGACGCTGGGTGTGCAAGCACTTTTACTTTTCTTTCCACTTTCATTATCTTCTTTACAGCTGAAGTGTTATGTAAGTAACCATTTGTCCTCTATTCCTGTTACTGTCCATGCAGGCCTGTTCTCCTCTCTATTCTTGGCGAACCCCACGAGAGCCCGATGATCAGATGGTCAGACACTCGGATGTCACTGGCTCCTGCTACCTCTCAATTAAAAACTTTACAGAGTTTGTGGAGTATGCTCCTTGCCGCACGGGTAAAGAACACTTTCCATACCTAGGATGAGAGAGTCTGAATTTGTATTATTTCTTCATACAGGCTATCATAGTTATATTAAATATAGTCAATAAAATGACTGGTAGGTCACAATGGTTTGTGTGTTGTTAATAAATAGTTGTAATAAAATCAAGCTGTTGTAGGTTAATGTATTTTAAGTGTAATAAGAGCCTATTGGCCTATAAAACTGACTTTAAAATGCAGTTTCCACATTGTTAATTAGTTATTCATTGAGTTTATTTAAGTAGAATGATGTATTTACAAATAATTTATTACTTTTCATTTATTTTTTTGAAAAAAAAAAAAATATATATATATTGTTACCTTTTTTAGAGTTCCATGCAATGAAAGGCCAGGGTTTTTGTCAAGGTGGATTTAGTGCTGACTTTACCAAGGTTCGTACAATCCATTGATTTGATTTATTTTGGCTTCTTTTTGTGCTTTTGATACATTCACTGTTCAGCTATTTATTCAACCTTACATTTTTACAGAATGGGAAGGTAGTACTTGGAGGACCTGGCAGCTATTTTTGGCAAGGTATGCATTCGTTACATATACATTGTTATAGCCACATGTACAATGGCTTGTCAGAACTAACCTTCATAAAGAATTGCCAGTTACAGTTTAAATCTCATTTTACATTTCCATGTGTATTTTAAACACTGAATTGCATTTAAACTAATAATGTTCTTTATAGATACTGTTGTGCTGTAATTCTTGTGTAGCCAGTCTTCTTTTATGCCATATTGTCATAATTAAGACGGAAATATAATTTTGGCTCTCAGAAACATGGAAATTTGACACTATGCAATTTTGGGTTCAATATTTAGTCACTGGTTGCATCCGAGACATGATGATCAAATTTCCTCCATCATGCTTTAGAGTAGGTTAGGCCAGACATCCAGATGTTCTGCCCTTCCTAACCTAAACCTATTATTCTGTCTAAACACAATATCCATGAAAATATTATGTTGCTAATTATAATTAGTTATACATTTGGATTGTTAAATATTTATAATTACTAATATCTTATTGTAAGTAAAATGATTTTACAAAAATTGTATAGCATACACCAAAAGAACATTTTGGAATTTGTTTTATTTGTTTTATTTGGAATTAATGGCATCAAGGGATAATTATGGTTTGGTTTAGCATGACATATTCTGTTTATATAATCTTTATTTAAGGTTTACTCTAATAAAAACATGGAACTTAATTTAAAAAACATTTAGTTACATTTGTATCTTTTAATTTCAAGACTGACCTCAAACAATTTGCAACAATTTTAAAATAAACCTTTTTTAAAGATGTTGTTAAAAATCATAAAATATTATTAATATATCATGATGTTTAAAGGTTATATCACCTTATAAATTGATTATGGACAAGATAATACTTGTTTTTATTGAAACATCTTAGTTTGTCTGTGGTTTTAATACAGTTTTAGTTTTTTCATTTTTCAGGAGCACTATATCTTGAAAGTCTTATTTATAACCAGTCTTTCTTTTTATGTCTTTTTGCCTCTTATCTCATGAGTTTAATTTCTAAGGTCCTCAGGGCTTACATTTTTAATTGTACCAGGCGATTTGAGACCCACACTGCCAGACATTTCGTTATTTGGACTTGACCTCTGGCAGTGTAGTTACTAATTAGCACTTGAAAGATATGATGAGTGCTGACATTTGTCATTTAGTATCCAAAAAAAATGTCCATGTATATGTTATGTTATTATTAGAAGTCTGGCAACCCTAAGAGCTTACAAATGGTGTTGGTGTAGATCATATGTGTATATATAGTTTGAACTACTTCAAAGCATTTGATAATACATTCTTCCCCCCACTTAGGACAACTTATCTCAGCAGTGAAGGAGGAAATTGTAAAGGCATACTACCCAGGCTATTTCCTTACATCAGTAAATGGCCAGATTCAGACGATGCAGAAAAATGAAATCAACTTTGATGACAGCTACATGGGTAAGAATAAAAAAAATCATTTTTAATGATGAGAAATCATAGAGTAGTGTTCCTGCTTTTGGAAAAGGTATGAACAATGTTAAAAATATAATATTTGCATGCTTTGTGTATTTTAGGCTACTCTGTAGCAGTTGGAGAATTTACTGGAGATGATGATGAAGGCAAGTAATACAACTGTCACTGTGGAACATTATTGGCTAATTGCTTGTAAAATTGGACAGTAGCCCAGCAACCACAGAATTTAGTGGTGAAATAGAGGGCCGTGGGTTTGTGGTTTTTGGTGCTGAGAAAAGCATTCTCTGGCCATTAAACCACTGTCCTTTCATCACCCTCTTGCTTTGTCCTTAAACAATAATAAAGAGAAACAATGAATAAAACAGCAGTGAAAATGGATTATAATGGTAGTTATATATAGGGTTCTCACAGTCTTGAAAATTTCAGCTATTTGCAGATTTGGATGTGTTGAAGACATTGTGAAAGGGGGGTCATGGGAAATATTATAACCAGTATTCACAGGATGACTATTTTTGTTCAGGCAGTATTAAATAATAATTACTTTAGGAATGTTTTAAAACCAATTAAAGTTAAATTAAAGAAAGTTATTTAACGGAAATTCTTATTGATTACAAAAGGATTTTATGAAACAGTGCCATTGAAATACCTTCAGATGCATCAACAGTTGTTGAAAAGCAAATTGAAGGTCATAATTAACATATCTTTTTAAGACAGCTTAACCTTCACACAAATAGAGAATGCAAAAAAGGACTAACCAATTAACAGGCAACAGGAAACTCGTGTAAAATGTATGATACCAATTATATTTTTCTGGCATTTAATAAACAGGTATAAATAGGTCGGCTAACTATATATCATATTTAATTATATATGTTGGGTTCATTTGAAAATATTTTTTTAACATTGTCATTTCGTGTGTATTAATGTGTTTATTAATTTTATTGAATTAATCTTGATTTTTTTTTACAGGTTTTTTAGTATTATTACATATATTTAAAAGCCAGTAAATGTATAGAATGTAAAATAATGCAACTTGCCATGAATTTTGGTCCATTGTGTGTTTCCAAGTTTGTGGGAACAGTCTGATAAAGGGCTTTTTTGTTCACAGCTATGCCCTAGTCTGTCCATAAAGACATGATTGAGTGAGTTTGATGTGAAACAATGTTACTAGCTCACCCAGATATCAACCCCAAGTTCAACAGGCATAAACTAGAACAAAGTTTGCAAACTCCCTGTCTTTCACTGTCTGCTTCAGCAGAATCGCAAATTTCCGTTTTGAATGTGGCTATTATTTTTATATTATATAAATAATTTTACTGGAATTATTCTTTCAAAATCATTTTTTCTTTCTTTTAATGACTTGATTTTTTTTTCTCAGACTTTGTTGCTGGAGTTCCTAGAGGGGTGCTTCTTCTTGGTCAGGTAATTTAAAAAGAATGCATTTGGACTGTATAATATGGCTTCTTTAGTATTGGGTAATATTAATTATAATATTAAATAAGAGTTAAAATTGTAATGCAGTTTAATAAATAAATTAAATATTTTTTGTAAATTTAAACATATGTGAATAAACAGCATTGTATATACTATAGTGTACAATGGTAAATATAAACAATGTTTCTGATCATTAAGAGAGTTTTTAAATGTTTTTTCTCTTCAGGTGTCTATTCTTAACAGCTCACTTATCACCTTGAAAACATTTGTAGGGGAACAGGTAGGTCAAAAATGATTTAAATTAGATTATCAATTTTAGATTCACTGTTCAAATTCAACTGTTTGTTACATAGAAATATTCAGAGCTCTGTATGTTTCATTTTTTATATGTGTATTTAATAGTTTAACAAGTAACTACTTAATAATTTATGCTGCTTAAGAAATACACGATGCAAACAGATATTTTATAAAATAAATTGCACATTTTAATGTACTTTGTGGCAATATTTTGTAGATGGGCTCCTATTTTGGATATTCTGTGGCCACTACAGACATCAACAATGATGGGTCAGTGTACTTCACTCGTATTGTATTGCCTATTTTGTTTTAAAACGTGCTTTTAAATAATTAATTCTTTGTGTTCAGACTAACTGATCTGTTGGTGGGCGCCCCCTTGTTTATGAATCGGGATTCAGATGGAAGGTTGGAAGAATTGGGCAGAGTTTATGTTTACCTCCAGACAGGCCCTTTGGAACTTGTACCCCAACTACCTCACCTCACAGGAACACAGGTGTACAGTCGGTTTGGCAGTTCCATCGCGCCGCTGGGTGATCTAAACCAGGATGGTTACAATGGTGAGGAGGAATATTCTGTTTAGGCTGTGATTTGATGTGATTACATGTAAACATTGTTTTAGAACTGAAACCGTTTGTTTCTTACTTTGATGAAACAGATGTGGCTATAAGTAGTCCATTTGGTGGGAAGGATGGACAGGGTTTGGTCTTTATCTACAATGGATATGCCAAGGGGCTGAGGGCAAAACCTTCCCAAGTCATCACTGGTCAGTGGTCATCAGTCGCACCTCCTTCACTGCCAGCCATTTTTGGATTTTCGCTAAAAGGAGGCAAAGATCTGGATCACAATGGCTATCCAGGTAAGTTTCTTGATCATGCTGTTTTTTTTCATGCAAACTGTAAATTATCACCATAAATACTAACATTTTAATGCAATGAGGACACTGCAGATAGTAATAAAGATTTATTTATTATTATTTGTTTTCAATTAATTTTTTTTGCTTAATCGAGAGAGGTTGCTCCTGTAATGAACAGCACATTCATTCATTTATTATCTTCTGCTTTATCCTATATTAGGGTTGCGGTGGGGTTCTCCATGCCCATCCAGGGGAGAATGTTTCAGGCGCTGGGTAGATACACCCAGGACAGGGCGCCAATCTATCGCTGGGCACACACTCACTCACACAGACACACATACAGACACACTCTATATGGGGCAATTTGGAGAACTCAATTGATTTGATCCATGTTTTTCGGACTGTGGGAGGAAACCGGAGAACCCTGAGGAAACCCACGCAGACACGGGGAGAACATGGAAACTCCACCCAGATGGAGATTCGAACCGGGAATCCCTAGTGCTGAGAGGCGAACGTGCTAACCACTAAGCCACCGCGCCGTCCTGAACAGCACATAATTAATTAATTATAAAATCTTGATAATGCATCCAGTCAGTAATGTAGTCATGAATAATTGAGTCTTTTGTCATCTCTTAAATTTGTATGATATTGGTGTTGCTGTTCCTGGCAATCTTCGAATTTTGTAATTTTTTTAACATTAACAAGCCCATTGATTGATTGATTTTGTAAATTTGTCTATGACTGTTTGCACATAAACATTAATGAAAAGGTTATGAGAGTAGAAAGCTGAAAGAATAAAGAATTTAAGTTTGATCATTTGTATTCACCCATGCATTATTATCCTGAAAAGGATTGTTTGATTTGTTAGGGGTGCTGTCATGACCCCGCAATCTGATCCCAACCATCTAGTTGTTTTGGATAAGTGTCTGCAAAATGATGTAATGTTATGTTTAGGTTTACCTTTAATCTTTATATCTGATTTTTCTAACCTAGATCTCATTGTGGGAGCATTTGGAGCAGATAAAGCATTTCTGTATAGGTGAGTCATCATAGTTATCAGAGCGAAATTTAAATTAGATCTCAGTATTACCTGAAATGTAAAACCATTTTTTTAGGAAAAATGAAAGAACAATGCGGTGAATTCAAGTTTGTCTTTTATTAAAGGTTTTTGGTTAAAAAACATATATAAAGCATAAGAAACTGCAAAATAGCACCTTACAAGTAAAAAAAAAAAAGTCCATCTTGCATTTTTGTAATGAAATTATATTAAATCATGGTTTTAGGTCCTGTATTTCCATTTTTGTCCAATGTCAGTGTTTATATTCAGTATAAATATAATTAAAACATGTAGACACCTATCTTTTCATGACACGTTTATGAGCACCCACGTATAATACAGATCCTCCATTGTATTCAACAGACTTTTTTTTCAGAAAACATTACAACTGTTACAATTGGGTTCAATTGTGAGTTTAGTACTGACCACAATTTAACCACACAAGACATCTTTACAAATCTTGCTATGTGCATTAAGAGCACAGTCTTGCTGTAACAAGAAAGACTTTCATTTAAACTGTTGAATGCATGTATTTTGGTAAATTATACTTTATATGCTCTAGCATTAAAATAACATCTCTTGTTTTATACTTTTTAGATCTCGTCCCATTGTAAACACCAGTGCTACCTTAACTGTATATCCAACCATGATCAATCCTGAGGAAAAGAGCTGCACAACCCAAAATGGAAACCAGGTTTCTTGGTATGTTTTGATCATTTTTCTGCTTTTATTTGAACCTCATGCACATTATGTAACTTTAGTTGGTGCATCACTCACACCACTGGACTCTGCACATGGTCGGAGAGCATAGCCTGCATTACATGTGATTTACCACTTGCTGACAAGAAGATAGTAATCCTTTAATTCCACTGCCTGATCATAATTAAAAAATGCTAGAACTGAAATCGTGACTGCCAAGAGTCACAAAGGATGCTGCCAAAAACCATCAGTGACAGATACTAGAAAGTTATAAGGAGGAATTGTTGGCTTGGGAGATGGAGAGCAAAAGTAGGCTATTTGCAAAACAGTGCAAAAGGTCCTTAATATCACAATTTATTATCAAAATCATGTCTTAAACTTATTCGGATGTTACTAACCGAAGCAAAATTAAGTTCTATTGACCTAAAATTTCAGTATATTTAAAATCCCTCATATAAGTGCCATATATTTTGAACATAGTGTTTACTATAAGATGGCCAACAATATTTCAGTATGCCATGTTATGTAATTAAATTAATAATCAGACACAATTTGTCGTGTCACAATTGTACCCTGTACATGACATGCCCTGGTCTAGTATAGACTTTTTTTTTTAAATATAGTCAGTCAGGTTAAACTAATTAGTTAATGCCATGTTAAACTAGTTATTACATTAAATACAATATATTGAATTAAAAATTCTAATTATAAAAGTCAATTTAAAAACTGTTGCACTTATTAAAAAAAAAAAACCAAATAATTTAACATTCAAAGCATTTTTAGTTTGTTTTCCATTCTCTTTTTATTAATAATTTCATGATTATTTGACCTTAAAAACTAAAAAAACAAGTTGCACATCCTACAATCATCTGGTTTGTACAAAAGACATGGCACATAATATTACATTTTTCCAACTGGATAAATTCTGCATTAAAAAGTAGTAATTGTTAATAAACATGATTTGTGGTAAAAGTAATATTATTTTATAACTGTGGTAATGCAGACAAACATAAGTAATGAAGACTCATTATGAGTCACAGCTTTTACCAAAAAAAAAAGAAAAAAAAAAGCATTTTTAACCTTTAAACCAACCAGGCATGTAATTAAAAATGTCTGGGCTTTTCGATGGTCACCTGGCAAGCAGCGAATGCTATTTTAGAAAGGGGGACGGAAAATTGCACTGAATAAAACTGGATAAAAAGAACCCAGCCAGTAGAAGAAAATCTAACTGACATTTTGAGCCAAGACAATTCACCTTTGTTAGCCATACTAGACGTTTTGTTGGAACTATTGAAAGTGGGTAGTTTTAGTTTTCAGAACAGGCTGATATGCAGGTGCCAAGCAGGAAGACGACAAAACAATCCGTTTTTTCACAATCTGGAATTTTGGCTGCTGCCAGAGATATAGCAGCTTTGTTCAATAATAAGCCCCTTGTTGATTTTTGTTTTCACCTCTGATTGATACTAGAGAAAGAGCGTATATCATAGTGGCATGATGATTGCCGTGGCAGTGGGTGGGAGTATTACATAAGGGTGGAGACAGAGTGAAGGAATAGGGCTGAAAGGGAGTGAATGAGATATAGTGTAGTGGTGGAACACAGCTGGGAAACATCAACATGCTGTGTATTCATGTGCACAAGTACAACTACACATGGAAAGTAGCACAGGTCATCAGGTTTTCTCAGGTTGACTTTCCAGCCTTGCTATCTTTCTTTCTGTGTTTTTCACACCCCATCATTTGATAATTTTCTTTAATATCCATCGTCTCTTTGTTCTCTTTAATTTTCATTACTTTTTAGTGACAGACCACTATAGCTATTATATTGTCCTGCCTCTTAGGTCCAGTCTAATCAGCATTCACCCTTCTGTAATTTAGTCAGTAAATGTTATTTTTTCCTTTAGAATTATCTGTAATTGCTACTCAGTCACTTTTAAGTAGTAATCTCTGTCCCTGGTGTGGTTCTATAGTTTTTTTTTGTCTCAGCAAAAGTATCACTATGCATATACTTTCCTTATCATGCCTCTGCTTTAATTCCTGCAGTGTCAACTTGAGCTTCTGCCTTTCAGCTAATGGGAAGCACCTTCAAACAAATCTAGGTAAGCCAGCACTTCACATCTGCCTCCCATTATGCACATATAGCGGCTTTTTGCAAAGTGCTTTCAGTATGATCTGTCCAGTAGGCAAGTTGTTCCTCATATTTCATACCATACAGAATAATTTTTCCATTCGAGTGCATAACAGTGACATACAAACTCAAAAGCAGTGTCTCGACACTAAAAGCAAAGAGTACTATTGTTTGGCATTTACCACATGGGTTTGAATACTTGGCTGTAATTAATAAATTTTTACAAGTTGAAGTCATGTAATCATTTTTTTCATTATGACACGTTTTCTCCTCTTTGAACTGTCATCACGTCATGTTTCATTAGTGTAAAATGCAATGTTAAGCTTATAGACTATAATTAGGCAAAAGGAAATTTGTTGGGCATCATTGTTTTTAAAAAGCAATGGCTTTGTACTTTAACATCATAAACTTAAATCTTTGCTAATGTGAAAGGCATTTAGTTGCTTAGTTGCTTGGGGTTAGACATTTAATCTCTGTTGTTTAGAAACTTGTGCAGAGATTATTAATGGTCTTGAATTTCCTGCATTTGTGTACAGTCTGTCAGGATGTGGATTGCTGAAGTCCACGCTCTTGGGGTGATTTGTAACCTTTTTCAAATCAATGAGGATTTTAACTAAAGTCCTTTGTTCATGCTGTGATACACTTCCACAAACAGTGAAGATCTGACTTCAATAGATCCCTCTTCTTTAAATAAAACACTGTGCCCACTCACAGCTGAGAGTAATTCCATTGACTGAAAACACCTGACTTTTAATTTCACCTTTAACTCCTCAGTGAGGATCTTTTAATTCCAAAGGTTCCCATACATTTATCAGTCACAGAAATATGACACTGGATCATTTTTCCTAATTAATAAATTATTTAAGATTTTGTCTTATTTGTTTCTTTTTATTTACTATTACTATACAAATCAATGCATAAACATAGGTACTTCTGAAGTTTTACAAAACCCCATTGAACTGCTCTTTAAAAATATTTGTTGAATAGTTTTGCCAGATTTGCTCTAATCTTGAAACAAACGCTATGAGAGTAGTTCAGTAGTATTATAAACTTTTTATTTTTATTTATGCACATTATTTAAGTTTTACCTGTTTCTTAAGTAATTTAATTTCTTGTTGAACTGTTATGCTGGAACTTGAGAGTATTGCAATTCTTAATCAATTCATTCTAATGAGCAGCTGTTTATCCTCATGAAAGGCATGTGATGCATCCTGCTCTGATTGCTGTGTGTGCGTGTGTGTGCATGTGCGTGCTCATGTATGTGTGGGGCAAAAGCTTGGTAGAGCTCTCATCTTGTGGAAAGTCCTATTTTCTTCGAGCCGAACCCCAAAACATAAATCATAGAATGTTATTGTAAACGTTGTGATTGTTTTAAGTTCAGAGAAAGGTTAAGGATAAGCTATTAACAGTCATCTATTTAGATGAGTTTCTATTAAATAAAAAGTCTGCATGCAGTTCACAAAAATAAAGCTTTGTGCTTGTGTGTGCACATATAGTCTTCAATGTCGAGGTTCAGCTGGACCAGCAAAAGCAGAAGGGAGCTGTTCGCAGGGCTTTGTTTCTGGACACCCAGCAAGCTAGTCTACAGAGGGAACTTAAAATGCCAAACAACGCCAAAGTCTGCCACGAGACCAAAATCTACTTGAGGGTAAGTCCATGAGTCCATATGGGGGCAGTTCTTCATAAATCATTTAAATTTTATGTATCATTTAAATACATAAATTTATGTATTTGATGACTCAAATACAAAGTCAACTCATAGATATAATCATATAAATTAAACAGTTGATTTTTTTCTCATTTTTAAAGTCTTGCTTTCTTTGTTCTCGCCTTTGGAAACAGGATGAAACAGAGTTTAGGGATAAACTCTCCTCCATCTTTATTACCCTTAACTTCAGTCTGAATGAACAGGCCCCAGCTGACAGTCACGGCCTCCGTCCCATCCTCAATTATCAAACCACTGAGCTCATTGAGCAGAAGGTAAGCCCTATGACTTGATATTAAATTTAAGTGAATGTGCTTTTTGGACTCCCAAATGAATATTTCAACTTTTTGCTGTACAGATACTATTTGCAGCATGGCTTGGATGTGTTCTCAGCACTGTGCATGAATAAAACAAATTTAAAGGATTATAAGTGCAGGTAAAAATGCACAAGCCTTTAGAGAGATCTTATTTTGTATTAGAAGTTATTATTATTTTTTTTATCTAAAATACTTATTTTTCTTTTAAATATCTAAACTAGATCTAATAAAAAAAAATTATAAAATGTAAAACGGCTTGTTTTGATGACCGAACTGACCAAATATGTCTACAGTCAAATGTATCTAGACTCTTTTTGTAAATGCTTAGTTCAGATTAGGTTGTATTGTTTCATATAAGGGTGATCTATTTGGCATACTGTGCTTATGAACAGAAAAATTGGACTTCCCCCTTTAAACAGCCCATGTACACACATACTTTTTGCAAAAGAACTGTGATGCGTTTTTCCTGTAATAAACTGAGAACACGTCTATGGTGTTTCCCCGCATTTGTTTAAAGTGTTCTCTTGGGGAGCTTCAGCGTTCCTTGTGACTCTATTTATAAAAAGTTTAAAATAATTTCTACCCACTAGTTATTTTCTATATTGAGAAATACATATAAGACCCTTTTAATTTAGGTATATATTTGATAATTAATTAATTTAGGTTTTTCTCATCCAACATGACTATACCCCTGTGCCCAAGGCAAGCTTCATTATGGCATACTTTCAGAGGTTTGATATAAAAAAAAAAACTTGCTTAGAGCCCTGACTTGAGCTTCTTTAAATAACTTGTATATCTCTTGGGAGGCAAGTTTCTAATTTGACTTAAAGGTCTAATTTGGATTAAGTTAAAGTTTCTTTAGCAAGCGTTTTCATATTTTGCCCATGTACTCAAATTGTACTCAAGTATAAATAATTCAAAGCAAATATTCTGTTATATGTCTAGCAGCTGCTTTTTAAGTACAATACCAGCTAATCATAATACTACTGTTCTGTGTGAAACAAAAAGGTGGGAGTCCAGAACACAACCAAATTTTAGTCAGCTTCCCCTCTTCATTTTCAAAACATACTGTACATCTGGGAAGCACTCCAGAGTGTCTGGAAAGCAAATGCAATGTCTATACACCAGGGAGAGATTTTCATTGTCCCAGGAGGGGTAGTTTGCAGAACTGATGCAGACTGCTCCATCAGTTAGAGGTGCATTTTTGGGGGTGTTGACTCAAGCGATTCATGCGTTTTCTGTTTTTTTGGGTGGGGCCGTTCACAGCCCGTTCAGCATCTGGTTGGAGTTTGTTTTTACCGCTCCAGTTTTCCTATAGTCAGAGCTATGCCGCTGTTAAACCAAGCTTTTTCAGGTTTTATTATTTGGCTGCCGTCAGGTCGCTTGTACACCATATGTTTTAACCACGTTGCTTTGCTTGTTTTACCATGCGAGAGGGCGTTTTTTGTCAGAAAATGATTTTCATTACGGCTGATATATGGATCGCATACTTGCCATGGAAATGAGATCTCATGGCAATCTTAACAATTGCTCCCCTGCCAAATATTGTTTTAGAGTATAGCAAAGATCATATTATTTATTTTTTTTTTTTATAGTAATGGTATGTTTTAGTAATAAACCTTCAAGGTTTCCTGAGTCCTTGTGTGCACCTAGTAGGAATCTAGCCTTAAATAAACACAAAGGCCTTCAGCCATTGCCTGGCATCAAACCTATGTTCATTGGACAAAAGTTGCATTATTGGAAGCCGAGAGAATTCGGGCATGTGTAGAGTTTGTATATTCTGGTCCTGATATTCATTTTTTTTATGCTGTGAGAGTGAGGAATCGGTCATCCTTCTCACTGAACTTTTTTTTTTTTTTTTTTTTTTATACTTACTGATAATTTACTTTATATGGACCATATCAGAGTACTACATTTAGGCTTTCAAAGCAAAGCCATAAATGTGAATTCCATTTTCACTTTTTTGCTTTACTGATGACTTTCAAAAATATTTTTTTGCCTTTACCAAGAAAAGCATCTGCGATATCAGACGCAAGATAAGAACAAGAAGAGGCAGTCTTAGGCTTATAGTTAAGAAACCAGCCATGTGACCTGAAGGTCCCACCAAGTACTAAGGCATTGTATACAAGGCTGCCCACCTCTCCGGGCACTTGTGGTCACTTCACTAGTGTGTTTAACTGCACAAATGAGTTAAATGCGGATGACGTGATGTGAATTCCTCTGTGTGCACGCAAAATAGGCAAAATGGATCACATTATCACTTTAAAAGGCCTGGCTTGCAGTCTCTGTCTTAAAATTGAAAGTTATATTGGAGCGTTGTGTGTTGTTCAGTCACCTAACCATGTCTTTATGGACCTGACTTTATGCACTTGGAACCCTTCACAAACCATTCCCCACAAGGTTAGCTGAAGGTTTTAAACACCATATTCAGTGATTTAAAGAGGTGTCACAATACTTTTGTTCATATCATGTGTATTAGATGATGTAGTCAATCTGCAGTAATTAGCTTTTTCTCTTCTCGCAGAAGCAAACAGAAGGCTTTAGTAAGCTTTGCAGTAGGCGGGCTCCCTCCATACTCTTAATTAGAGCTCAGTGAGGTCTGATTACAGGGATGGTGCGGCACTCTTTTAAATCTCTCTCCTCTATTCCTTATCCGCAACATCATGGGCATCATGTGCATGCACACAAACACACAAGCAGGGGTCACAGAATCATGCTGAAGCATTTAACCATGCAAAGGCTTTCCTTCAATGTTCATGTACAGCTGGCTTTTTATTTTTCAAGCTTTTTTTCTGTCTGACATGATTGAGGCATGTTGGTGTTTGTGCATCTGTGGGTGGTGTGGTGTCATGTGACTTCATAGTATCAGGCTCTCATGTGGATTACGGTCCTCATATTATAATGATTGTGAGAAGGGTTCAGCAAGGGGTCCTTCATACACACGTGTTGTTTTTTTGATGTTTTATTATGACATGCAATTTATATATTGTGGGATACCATTGGTATTTGTTTACGGCCCATATTCTTTGAATGCTTTTTATAGTAGTTTAAAATAGGGATTAAAATGTTGCCAAGTTTTTTTTTTCTTTTTACTTTTTCTTTTTTTTTCCTTTCACTGTGAGCAGGCCACAGTTGGCCTATAGAGCAACATCAAAGTGTCAAATAAAACTAGATTTAAACATGCAGCCCAAATTAGCATAGCTATTAGAATCTTTAAGCTGCACCAGGGACTAAACACACTAGTTTGGTAAACACATGCAGCCTTTATCTTAATGCTTTTGGGACCCTTAAAACAGTTTAAACATTAGCACGCTACCTCAGGAGACTCGTGTTCAAGTCCTAAGCGGTGCCCATGGCTTGGCCGGTCACTTCACAGGCTTAATTGGCCTTGTTTGATATTCGGAGGTTGGGCGGGGAATTTTACCTCCTAGCTGTTCAGATTGCCAGCACTGGAGGGACCCTGATAGCCCTACAGCACGTCCTTATTGTCAAATACTGCTACTTGGTTGCACATGTCGGACCTGCTTGAACAAACCTTCTTTATTGCAAACAAAGTTTTTTTTTTTTTTTTTTTGGGGGTGGAAATTCTTTTTTTTTTTTAGGATAAAACTCGCCTTTGTTTGTTCTCCCTGCTCGTTCTTTTATGTGTACTGTATGCATGCCAAAACGTTTGACTGGTACTGTATGTTATACTTTGGTATATAAACTTTCTCTTGAGTAGTATTCTTTAAATGCATAGCTATGTTTTAAGCTGTTCTGTTTTTTTGAGCTACTAAAATCATACTATTCTGGGGCATAAACTCCTTAAGCTACCCCACATTTCAGTTCAAAACTGCTTTAAGATAACCATGACTTAAAGTCTTAAAATCTCTGCATGACAAACTGGTTAACATTTATCCAAACTGCCCTGCCTCGCTGTAATATTTTACTTCACAGGCCATTTTTCTGTCCCTCTTACTTTCCAGGCCCAGATTTTACTAGACTGTGGAGAAGACAACATCTGCGTCCCTGAACTTAAACTTGCCGTGAAAGGGTAAGCCATTTAGCAAAGACAGCACAAAATCTGGCATGTGCGATGGAATGCTTAACAAGATGTAAGCTTATGTTAGCATTCTCCAAGAACAGAAAAAAACATGCAATAGGAATGGACTGTTCGTAACATTGTTGATAATCCATCTGTTGAAATGTGTGCACCGGGCAATCAGGTTTATTGCATTAGTAGATTAATGAACAATGTCTCTTTGCAAAAAGAGTTTAATGTTGAAACTGGAGGGTACACTATGCTACACTATTATGGTGCTTGTGGATAAAGGTGGGGTAAGTCGCTAAGTTGGAATTGGAACATTAAGGGAGTTGCACTTTATGCCACCTTCTCCTTCCTGCACTTTTAGTATTTAGGCATACATTTCATTTTGCATACTTATTTAAGTCAGACATCTTTTTTTTTTCAGCTACATTCAATTCTCTGCTTACATTTTAAAAAATCAATTTAGTTGTTTCGTTTGTTTAGACCATCCATCCATTATCTTCCGCTTTATCCTCTATTAGGGTCGCGCGAGGGGGGTTCCCCATGCCCATCCAGGGGAGAACGTTTTGAGCGCTGGGCAGATACACCCAGGACAGGGTGCCAATCCACTACTGGACACACACTCACTCACTCAGACACACTCTATATGGGGCAATTTGGAGAATTCAATTGACCTTGATCCATGTTTTTGGACTGTGGGAGGAGACCGGAAAACCCGTAGGAAACACACGGGGAGAACACGGGGCAACTCCATCCAGATTGGGATTCGAACAGGGAATCTCTAGCGCTGAGAGGCGAAAGTGCTAATCACTAAGCTACCGTGCCGCCTTATTTAGACCAATGTTTTGAATTTAAACAGTTTTCAAATGTTTAGTAACAGTACTGAGCTCTTATTTGGGTGGTGGATGATTCTCAGGACTGCACAGACATTGAATTATATGTAGCAAGTTAGTGTGTAGGACTGATACAAGTGACTCAGAAGTGATTTTTCATTTTTTTTTTTACTTTGTTCACTTACTGTCCACTACACTATATTACAGTGGTCCCCAACCTTTTTTGTAGCAGTTTCCACAGACCAGCGGTGGGAAAAATCACTTGCATAAAACCACAATACTCTCAACAAATGAAGACCCTCTCTTTGCACCTTTCTTGGTTTGATCTGTCTTAAAAACTTTAACATGACACAGAAAATTAACACAAACACATCCCAGGTAGAATACATCAACTCATATGATTCTTCAGCTCTTATTCAGAAAAGCTTGCTTGATTACAGCACCACATCACAAACATAAAAACAATGTTTTTATTTTTTCTTTAAGTACCAAGTGTTTCATGGCACGGTACTGGTCCACGGCCCGGTTATTGGGACCTCTGCTCTATTAAGCACATCTGCTTTATTACTATGTAAAATCAAAGATAGGAGTTTATTTGATGCTGCACAGTTTGTGTTATCCTTTATGTAATAATTATTTATCAGCCTTTTAAGTACTTATGGATTGTCTATGGCACAGTCCTATGTCATCCACCAACTTATTAATACTTGTCTGTGTTGAGTATTGGAGAACAGACATAAGATGGCTATATTAAAACAATTCTACAGTTTGTAATTGTCCTATATTGATGCACTTTCTTGTTTTACATTGAGTTAGAAATAAGGTCAGCTAAATAAAGTTATCTTTGTCAAATTTCAATGTGCTTCTTAGGATTAGGTTAAAATATGCATGTAATTTAATCTGCAGTTCACACAGAGCGCATAGTGCTGCAGATGTGATGCATATCTGGTATTTAGTACCCCATAACTTAAAAACTGAAACAAATTTTTAAGAGTGTGTGCTTTTTTTTCTTCTCAAAATTTATAAAAGACACATCTGTGGTATTCGTCAGGAAAAATGTTGGATTTTAGCTGATTCCAGCTGATGTGTGAATGCGTAATTGGTTTCCCAGTGTCATTATAACTCATTTAGTGGTTTAACAACGCAGATAAAATGTTATGTTTGTGTGCTCAGTGTTCAGCTTGAAAGATCAACGTTAAAAAAAAATGAAAGGGGATAAAGCTGTTGGGCTGGTAGCTCCGATTGAATTTTGTGTTCGGAGACAGTCGGTCTATGAGGTGATCTGAAACTTAAAAGGGAAAAAAAAGCAACTCTTAGTCATGGAAGTGATCTTTGCCAAACCATATAACCTACAACACTGCTGGCTTGAGCAGCAGGTCTAGGATACTCAAGTAGCTTTGTTTGCTCTGCTCACGCTTCTCTTTTTGTAGATTGTTTCCATGCGCCTTTCCGCCAGTAGTTGTTTATTATCGTTTTTACTGGGCGTGATGTAAATGTATATTATTAATGGCATTTGTATTAATAGTACTTGCACTGTTCCTAAAGGAAAACAATTATGAAAGTGACTATTAGTGGCCTCACAGCTTACAGTCGCTTACAAGTGCAGCACCCAAGTAAGAATTCTGCTTTGCTGAAGCTTTACAAGGCCAAAAAGTAATTGGAAGCGTCTGTGTGGCCCTGGTATGGAATTTCTCATTGTATTCAGCACTGTGGAGAAAAAGCAGAGGGAAGGAAAAGGGGATTGGGTGGGGAATGGGGAGGGGACAAGAGGAAATCAGAAGGTGGTGTTTTACAACCACAGACTATGCCGTAATGCATGTATAAATTTATTACTACTTTGTTGAATGCAGTGATAATGAGAAAAGCGCATATTACATAATTCAAGGTGGCCACATGTTTGCAGATTTTTTTTTTTACAAGCTAGCAATTTTTGTTAATTGTTGTGTGTTAGTGTAGACATTTACTTTCTGTACATTCCGGGTAATCTGCATGTCTCTATGTCCCTGTTTTAGTGAAGCTTTAGCAAGCAGACAGAGATCTTTATGACTTCTGGAATACTGTGGTATAAATGTTACTACTACTTTAATCCCTTTATACATAACAGTTGCCACAACGACTAAAATCCCTCATAAACAACGGTTGCTACAACGAATACAATCCCTCATAAACAACGGTTGCCACAACGAATACAGATAAATATCGCTTCTAAACAACAGGTGCCACAACTACTGAAGTTGCTAATAAACAATGGTTCCACAATAATAGTGAGGAAATCTGTGGTCCTACTAGACTGTTGGTTCGGGGCTTCCCTCATCATTTCATCATTTTATTTTTGATTTGAAAAAATTCATAGAGATGCAAGCAACTAACTATAATGCCATAGTCCAAATAACAGAACATTTTCTCTAAATTATATGACTGAGATTACCTGTACACTGATTCAGTGCATTGCACGGCTAACATATGATTTAATGATTTGTTAGTTTTATTAATAAATAGGTATATAATTGTACTCAAAGTGTTTTTGAGTGTTACTGAAATGTTTTCGCGTACATTATTGTTAATATTTTGCTTCTTTGTGCAAACTTTTTCATAACCATCGGTGGTGCATTACAGAATTTTAAATTTTGGACATTCAGGATTATATATTTGTTTGTATAACCCTGTTTTAACCAATCTTTAGCAAGCGGACAGAGATCCGTATTGGTCTCCAGAATACTTTGATCTAAAGGCTTTATTAGTTACATTAGTTAAGACTGACACCCATTTGCCACCATGCTTTATGAAAGGTTTATTTTTGTTTTTAAATCTGCATCGACCAAGCATTAAATAATTTGATAGAAGCTTCCACATTATATTTGTTTTTAATCTGCCAACAGTTACAGCAACTTGCATACTCCCACATTTTTTACATCATAGAAGAGTTACTGAACATTAAGATTTCAAAGTGATTTTATTATAAATTTATTTTATACTCCATTTTATGTGAATAGTAATATATTATTGCTGTATGTTTCAAATGAATCACGGATCCCTTTTTTCTCCTTTTTTGGGTGTTCTAGAGACCGGCATGAGGTGTACATGGGTGATGAAAACGCACTAACCCTGACGTTCAATGCACGGAATGATGGAGGTGGTGCTTATGAAGCTGAGCTGTATGTGGTGCTTCCTTCAGAAGTGGACTACAGTGGAATTGCACGCAATAATGAGGTGACTAACAGACACCTAACAAACAGGTGGTGACCATTCCACAGCTGTTTGCCAGGCATCATTTGTTTGTGTCTTTGATCAGCTTTGCACTGCCTTTATGTGTATACATTCTAAAAAACCCTCTGCAAACACGTTGGCTCATTGTAAACCTTCTTAAAACTACAAAATGATGAGTAATTATGTGTAAGAATTTAAACTAGTTTTAGTTTAAGGGCTAATGATGTTGATAATAATGGCACTGCTTTTTATATATATATATATATATATATATATATATATATATATATATATATATATATATATATATATATATATATATATATATATAATTATTATTTTTTTTTATTTAAGCAGTTGTATGCATTTTATATGACTACATAAACTTAATGTAGATTGACAAGCGACACGGTCATTACGTTGAATTGGCTTTAAATCTTTTCTGGTTGTGGAAGAATCATTTAAACAAAACCACTAGCTTTTTTTTTTACTAGACTTTAACCACACATGAAACCATTTGATCATTGCTCTGATTACTTAAAGCAGATGATACTTTTTAAAGTCAAATTTAAATAAAACTTTTTGCTTTAATGTGTTATGAGTTAAACTCAATTTACAGTGGTTATTTCTAGACCACAAGTATGTTCTGCAAACTTAAATCTAAAATAAAACTAAATTGTACATTTTTAAATAATAAGAAAACAAATCATTCTGAAAATAAAAATGGAATAAAAAAACTTTTTTAAAGTTCAGTTTAGGTTTTGTGATGATTTAGTGGAGATTTAGAGCAGATCTCATTTGTTTAGTCACAAAGTCGTTGCTTTGACAGCTTTTTTTTGTTATTTTTTCTCAGTTTCAATTAAAGGAACATCTCCATAGCATAATGATGCCACCACTATACTTTACACTATACTATACTTTTTATTTTTACATACAAGAAGAACATGCAGGTGACTTTTGTTTTCATCTTTTTTTTTTACAGTTTATTCCTGCAACAAGCAGTCATGAGCAAATGTTGGTCTCAATGTTTGGTCCTGCATCTTAGCAATAATTTGTTGTTAAGCCCATTAAAAGTTTATTATTTTATTCGGTTTTTGGTTTGTCTCTGTTTTTGCTCAAATGTGGGTGTTATACATGTCTGGTACCGGGCAGAACAACTCTACAAATTACATGTGAGAAGCATTTTCACATGCTGCAGCATGTAGCTGTTAGTCATAAGTTACATCCAGCATGCTCCTTGTCTATTTGCAGAATCTGACTCAGTTGACCTGCAGCTATGAGACAGAGAATCAGACCCGCTATCTCAGCTGTGACCTGGGAAATCCCATGAAGTCTGGTACCAATGTAAGTTGTGTATAATGTTTGGACATTTATGTATGCTGTGCATCAGCTCACATTTACATATATCGCACATTTTCGAAAATAAAGTTGCTGCTTTCTAATCCACTATTTTGACTGTTCAGACGCTCATTCAGTTTAATGTGAAGCAGTTAAAAGATCATTTGTTTGATTTCATCGTCTATGTGCCATTAGAGAAGGATCTCAGTTTTGTCTGCAGGAAGCCAGGACTCACTCTTGAGTGTGACTAAATGTTCCCATCAGAGATGAAGGAAGTGTCTTTCATTTTAGCTCCTTTTTCCTGTGGTTGGAAGTTCCCTAAACGTGAAGGGTGGAGTGAGCTGTGGGTTTTTATTAGCATTATGGAAAGGGTATGCAATCAGGGCGACTGGAGCATTTAGTCACTGTGTAAACGCAGTGCTGCTTTGTTTATCTCAGACTCATATATTTTACTTGTTATTATAGTATCATGTTCATTACACATTAGTTTTATGTTCTAAAATGCTTTTTTATTTTGGGTATTAATTGAGAATGTACTACTTGAGATGTACTTGAGTAGACTACTGTGAAATATAATTGTCCAAAGTCTCTCTTGGTTAAAACCTTTAAGACAATATTTATTACAGTCGAGAGAGCATGTGTAGTTGTCTGTGGTTTAGGTGGAAAATATAAAAAAAAGTTTCAAACCACAAGTTTGGAGCCAGACAGGGATTGTTATGCAATCTGGACCTCTCCAGGTGTAGGACATCTGTCAGGAAAGCAGTGAACTAGTAAAATAAAGTCAAACGAACGGGATTTTGCATTCACATTGCATTCTGCCTTCATAATGGATTCTTAAGGCATTCCAAAACCATACAGTTAGTTTTGTGCCAGTTGCAGAGTTTTATAAATGGAAAAATGTAACATTTATATCTTTATGATTCAGCTTTTTGCAGGCCTGCGATTCACAGTACCACGACTAAACGACTCAAAGAAAGAAGTGCAGTTCGACATGCAGATCCGTAGGTATGTAATAGTGTTGCATGATTGATGTAATCAGACGGTCATCATGTGTTATTATAATATTAAAACCTCAAAAGACTGCAGTTTGGTTAAATATTGAGAACAACCTATTTGTGTGCAGTCTCCTCATTATCTACACACATAACAAATGAATAATACATTAGTTTCTGAATTTTTTATTTTTTTTATTTTTTATCATTTTTAATAGCATAAAATTTACTATAAAACATGGTTGCATCAACTGCATTATTCCTTATTCCTCATAAACAATGATTGCCATAACTATATCTCTCCATAAAAATTCCAAGGAATTCATGTTTTGATTTGATCCTTCCCTCATCCCTCATTACTGTTTTTTTTTGTACAGAATTTGTAGAAAGTGTTAAACGGGTGAAGTAGGTGTTAATATGCATTGCAGCAGTAAATTTGGTAGTACAGACAATGCAAGTGATCTAGGTTTAAATCTTCTAAATTATTAGATGAAATTGGATTTGCTGTGATGTCTGGTTCGCTTGCACCCATCAGAAAGTAACGATTTGTTTCATTTCCTTCATGGTGACAAAATGTTGAACACAGACAGCAGAAACTACATGGTGTCAATAGAAACTACATGGAGTTTCAAGACTCCACCGGGTTTTATTTTAAAGGGGTTTGCACCTAATAAAGAGCCCTGTGTTAATACTGTAGATCTAACTAGAAAGCACCACAGTTATGTTTTAACATATGTTCCACATAGACATGAAACAGTGAGATCTAAAAACTATTTGTTAAATGTAATTACATTTTTGCTGTGGTCAAGCTTTGTGGAATGAAATCGCATAAAAAAAAAAAACATTATTACTGCACATATGAAGTAATAAGCGCACTGTGGCACAGTGATTGGTGCACTTACATGTTCTATTTCAGTGTGCAGTCCAAGTGTCCTCTCTGTACATGTGTGGTTTTTATTAAAACTAAGCAAATGCTTAATATAATAAACCAAAGTGGTAACAACAAATGTGGCATTTAATGATGAAATAAAGAACACTCATACAAAATGGGTGTCAGGCTCACATAGTTTTTATTCTACTGCATTGTTAATAAGATGCTGTATATCAAGCCATTAATGTGTACCTTCTTCTTTTTTTTGCAGTAAAAATGAGAATAACTCACAAAGTGAAGTTGTGTCCTTCAAGTTAGATGTGGTAGTCAAGGCTGATATTATTTTGCAGGGGTAAGTGACAAGTCAAATCTTACTTTTAGACCCATCCGTCACATAAAAGTCATAGTCATCATTGTCTGCCAGTGCCAGATTAGTAAAAGCATCTGACAGTGGCTTAAATTTGACCGTGAGATATACCATATTCTACTCAAACCAAGCCTTTGTTAAGTGATGGACGAACAACATCAGTTGTGTGTTTTTTGGTTTATGTTTTATGACCTTGTGAATGCATCATTCATTAGCATACATTTAATTAAAAACTTTCCTGATTTAGTCATTCTTATTTCTTTTAAAGTGTGTCTAAACCAGACAAGATCTTCTTCCCTCCGAACTGGAGGACGACCAATAATGTGGCATCAGAGCAGGATGTTGGACCTTCAGTGGAGCACATCTATGAGGTAAAGGTCCCAACTGGGACTGAGGTCAGGGAAGCCTGTTATTTTTCTAACAGTGCAGCTTCCTTTGTCCACAGCTGCAGAGATGAGTCAGGAAAATGCTCGACTCGTAAATAAGGACAGGTTTCCAGCTTCATTATTCAGTACACTGATAGAAATGGTTAAGCAGAAAATTGCACTTCCACCATTTCACCCTGGCTTAACTGCGGTCACTCAGCCAAGACAAGTTTGGTGCTGAGGTTTGCTTTTTTTTTTAGAAATACAGTGGAAGTGCAATACTAACAAGAAATGGAAATCGGTCTTGCCCAGGATTACTTCTGTAAACATATGTCAAATCTTATCATCTTACAAAACAAGCTGTGTATTTCATTTGGAAATAAACAGTTTGTGAAATAGCAGGGTTTACATTCAGTTTGTATTTAGGTTTCAAATGACAGTATATCATTTGGATATAGACGTCTTTTGGTTTTACAGTTACTGCAATCACTGTACATATAAAAAGTCCTTTTATCATTTTTAAACTATTTAAACATTTAAAAGGTTTTACTTTCAAAATGTTTTTAAAATGTCATTTATATAGTTTTCACTACCAGTAAGAAGAAACCAATTGTGCATAAATATCACATTAACATGCAGGAAATCCCAGGCCAAGCCAGCCCCAGAAGCAGTATACTCTTTAAATATTATAATAGATTAACAGAGGCAAATATGATATTTTGCAATGTCATCTAAAAAAACTGAAGTGCACCTTATAAATTAGCTTAGAGAACCACCTTAAGCAGCTGTGGCTTAAATGAATTTTTTTCTGTATAAACCTTGTTTAATCCTCCATTGGTTTGGTTTGGTATTTAGGCTCACTCTTCTTTTAACATTTCATCAGTTTATGGAAGTTTATGGGCAGTTGGATGGATTGTGGACTGAACCTTATTAAAAATTTTATATAATAATATAAAATGTTGCAATGACTCAGTCATCCTGTTGTTGATTTGATTGTGTGCTTGGTATCAATAACTTGTTGCAACACACAGATTCAGAGCTGAGGTTGAGCTTTAACTGTTGGACTGATTGCCTCACATTTGCTAGACAAATTTGGTATACAGAGGATACCCAACAGATTTGGATCTCATTTCTCAGAGGACATTGTTTCAAAATTCTTGTGGTTTGTGTGGTTTTGCAAACTTGTGCTTTTTTTTCCCCCCTTACAGTCCTTTCAAATGAGTGATGCATGTGTCGACTTTTTCTAATTGTACTTCTATGTATTCAAACATTTTACATGTGAACAAGGTCACTTTTTTATTTTTATTTTTTACAATTTCTTGAGCATTGTACTGCCTGACTTTGCAGTGAACTTGCTGGGGTATCCCTGCTGAGAAGATGGTTAACTGCGTTGAATGGTTTCCATCTATAAATAATCTTTCCAAAATTTTTAATGATTGAATTTTAGGTGTTTAGAATGTAAATATATGAAAAGAAGTTCATATAAAACAGTAAATATGTCAAATGCTCAAAACCAAATATAATGTTCTATAACTGCAACATTTAACCAGCACAGCTCGTTTCTCATCACCCCTTGCTTTTGTTCAGATTTGTCATGAAACAATCCTTTATAAGGAATGTATACAAACTTTAAAAGCAATAAAATCTTTAGAGAATAAAATACGTTTTTTGCACATTCAACCAAGATGATTCTGTAATCATATTCAGTGTCAATTGGTAATGAGGTAGTGCCATTATGAAGAGACCCTGGAGCTGGTGCCAGTTGAGCGTCATCAGAATTTAACACGCTGCTTTGCGAGCTTGCCTAAAGACAAATAAATAATTAGCATATACAATATAATCTCCATAAACAAGCAGTTTATCATTTTTGTGTGATTTCGAATCAGTGTGCAAGCGTCTGTGCTGTAGTTCACCATTAGTCCATCGAACTCAGTTTATAGATTTGTCAGATGAAAAGACTCAAGTGAACATATTTCAGCTCATATGCTTGCCAATGTCATCAGTTTTGTTTGTTTGTAATTAGCTCCACCAAACTACCCCGAGATTTGACCTCAAGTATTTAACTTGTATGTCGTTTTTCCTTTAAAGGGAATGTTTTTTTATGCTTTGTGTTGTAACATGTTCTGTGTCAGGGGCAAAATGTAATGATGTAGTTGTAACATATTCATTCTCTTTTCCCACCATTTCTAGTTGGTGAATAATGGTCCTAGTCGTATCAGTCACACACAGCTTCAACTGATGTGTCCTAAGAGACTGCAGGGTCAGGAGGGTACACGGTTACTCTACCCTTTGGAGATCACAACTAAAGGTCCTGTGAACTGTAGCACAAAAGCAGTTGTGAACCCTATGAACCTTAAGGTAAGCATGCGTAAGCTGAAGACTTTTATTTGTTTTCGAGCAAAGATGATGTGTCAAAAACTGGGGTAAAGTAAGAATCTGCACTTCATATTTCGTCGAGTGTTTATTTTTATGAATTTATACTTCGTATTTAATGTCTTTCACAAACACACAGGTGATCTAAGGTCAGTACCTCACTGAGAGAGGAAAAACAGCTTTGGAATGAATTAAAACCTGAGATGTCTTCAAACAATCCCACACAGACTCGCCCCCCCTCCCCCAGATAGAGACAGGAAACCACTTTCATTATAGTCACAGAGCAGACATCATTTCCTGTCATTTGCTGTCATCTATATCTTTCACACACAGACAGGGTGAAATTCATGATCAGGCATATGGTGCGCAGAAACCCTCTAATGTCACTGCTCTTCTCTACCAAATGCTCTGTCCTGCACACAACCATGTGTGCACCCACGCCATATCCCACATCCCCCGCAGAAGGACAGTAAGCTCAGCTTTGATCCTCCTGTAGTACTTTCATATGATCAGGTCTCCATTTAAATAAACACTCGACGACGTCATGGATCCCATTGTAAGTTGGGCTTAATTTAATCTCTGTCGGAGACCTATGGATTTGTTATGTTTTACTGACTCTCCAGGGAGATTATGAAAGCTAATAACAGCATCTGGAAATAAGCAAAACATTTTCGTAATGAATAGGATTTGTGCATTGTAGCTATTTTTTCGAGTCCTTGTTATTATTTAAGTTGTTTGGGAATGGAGATATTGGGAAATTAGGACAGTGGAAAAATACAAAAACTCTTTGGTAATGTGCTCTCATGCAGAAACTGTCATCGTTGAGTCAGTGGGTGGTGCAGCTGGGACAGTGAGCTCAGCATCTGGATTCACAGAATGGGTAACAAATTGTCAATATTCATTCCCTTTGTTTTTGTCTCTGTCCAGCTTTCCACAGAACAGCCTCCTTTAGCGAGCCACGAGCATCATCACATTGAGAAACGGGAAACACACAGAGGAGGGCTGGCTGAGCTGACTAACCTGGTGAGATCAGAAACACTGCCTGTTTTAAATTATAAAATAAGAAATAGTGAGATGGGTTGTACTGGTCATTTATCAAAAAAGATGGCTTAATGTGTGCTTTTATGGCTTAATGTGTGCATGTGTCTAATCAGAGTTTAACATTGAAAAAGAATAGATTGCATTAATAGAACAGAATGAAAAGAAAAGTTAGAAAAGCAGACAGGTTATACTATACTATACTATACTATATATAATGGTAACAATAAATAAAGGGTTTGCAAAAGTAGATATATAGTATATCTGTTGCTGGCCTGGTGGCTTAGTGGTTGGCACATTCGCCTCTCAGCACTAGGGATCCCCGGTTCGAATCCCAATCTGGGTGTTTCCATGTTCTCCCCGTGTCCATGTGGGTTTCCTCCGGGTTCTCCGGTTTCCTCCCACAGTCCAAAAAATGGATCAAGTCAATTAAATTATCCAGATTGCCCCATATAGAGTGTGTTTGTGTGCCCTGCGATAGATGGCGCCCTGTCCTGGGTGTATCTGCCCAGTGCCCGAAACCTTCTCCCCTGGATGGGCATGGGGAACCCCCAACCCTAATAGAAGATAATGCGGAAGATAATGGATGGATGGATGTTTCTGGCCCTATAGTCAGCTGTCAACTTCGTCCAATGTCCAGCATGTTTCCCTGTTTAAGTGCTGGATTAACTTTGGCACCTACAATACCAGTTAGAAGTTTGGACACACCTCCTTTTTTCTCCAATTTTTGTTCATGTTCTCAGTTCCACTTCCGTACAAAGATGGACTTTGTAGTTCTACAATTCCAGACTGTAGTCCATTTGTTTGTGTTCAACAGTACATATTGTGTATGTCCCCTTTACTCTGTTCTAATGGTCAGGACCTCAATTGTACCATCACAAATCAGGGATTAAATGTTTGGTCCATTATTCCTATCCCTGCAGTGTCACTGAGGTGTTTAAATGAAACTCCAGCAGCACTGCTGCACTACAATCCCCTCACCACATCAGTGTCACTGCAGAACTGACAATAAACAATCCACCACCCAAACTGTAAATGTATCTTTAATTACAAGAGGCTTATGTATAATAAAATAATGTATAAATAAATGTTTGCATCAGTTCTAGGAGTACAGACTGCCCAAAATACAGTGTACTCATGACGACTACCTCTTTGTGAACCTAGTGGACTAAGCTATTAAATGATGTAATGAACTAAACCAAAGATGAGACAGAAATCTCTGCCTGACTGGCCAACATTAAAGCAGTTCACATAGTTATTATGTGTGTGTGGGTGCGTGAGGCACATCAGTATCCTCTTTAATTTAATGTGAGTTTCGGGTGTTTTAGCTTTACTTATTCAGAGTCTGTCATTAGTTACCACAGTCACTACCCCCTACCTACCTGACCAGATTAATAAAGGCTTTGTTTTTGTGCGCACCATGCTTGATTACTCTAGTTGAATAGCCCATGCTTCGCTGGACATTCTTATCCATATGTCATAACAAACTGTCTTAGATTGACAATGAAACATATGCTGTATGGCCAATAATATATGAACAACCATTATTTATTTAACAGGCTATTTAGTTCCGGTCAATAATGTGTTTGCGTTGTATTAACACCAGCTATAAGTTTGTCACACATCATTACAGAATAGGATGCCCACTACATAATGTTGGTGTCAATTACAGGAAACTCCGTATAAATTCCATATCTAAACCTCAACCTTTACTTAAATAGTGTGGATTTGTTTTGTGAATTTTTTTTTCTTCTTTTCTTTAAACAACATTAACTCTGCTCAAAAAATGAGCTCATTTACAACAGCTGGACCAAAACCAGCATTTTGGAACATGAAGCTCCCACCCTGTCCCATTGAGAGGAAATCGGAAACTATTTTACCTTTGCCTTCATTTTCTTTGTCTTGTATCATCACAGTATCTCAGAAGTTTGCTTTCTTTCAGAGTGTATACTCTAAATAGTTTAGTATATTTTTAAAGTAGAATAGGTGAAAACCTTAATCAAATCAAGCATTTTGTTTACTTTCTATATAAGGTAGTCATAGTTTTGTGGTTAAAGGACCAGCCTTGCAACCTGAAGATCCCTGGTTCGATCCCAGTCCCAACGATTACTATGGCTGAACTGCCCTTGGGCAAGGCACCTAACCAATTGTTGGTTCTCTGTTCTCTTGGTCAGGACTATCACAGAACAGGTAGAATTTGGGTGGTGGATTGTTTATTGTCAGTTCTGTAGTGACACTGATGTGGTGAGAGGGTTCTCGTGCAGCAGTGCTGCTGTAGTTTCATTTCTCCAATTTAGTGACACTGCTAGGATAGGAATAATGCACCACCCAAATAATCCCTGCTCTGTGCTGGTACTATTGGGGTCCTGACCATTAGAAACAGAATAAATGGATGTATACAGTATGTAGTGTAGTCCACACTACAGTCTGTAATTGTAGAACTACAAAGTCTATCTTTACAGGATGTAGAACTGAGAACATGGACAATAAGTCAAGAAAAAAGGAAGTGTGTCCAAATTTTTGACAGTCACTGTGTATGTATGCAGGTTGTAGCCTAGATTTGGTTTCTCACTAGTTTTTTTTTTTTTATTTATTTTATAATGTAATATTATAATATAAATGTTACTTACTTGGCACTCGTCCAGCATGATTTTGATCACTGTATCTCTGACATGGATACACAGCTGTAAATTAATTACATTACATTGACATTTAGCAGACGCTTTTATCCAAAGCGACTTAAAAATCTTAAAGCGACTTAAAAAAGGAAAAACCAGCAACACTGTATTATTATCAAACCTGATCATTATACAATCTGGGTTCAATGCTACCTAACTATCTAAATAAATGACCATTAATATTTATTATTAATCTAATAGCTTTAAATAATCAAACTTTTTCCTACCCCTACCACCTAACTGTTTACCTTGCCTTATTGTATTGTAGTCATGCTCCCACGTTGAGTGCTGGACCCTGCAATGCAATGTGAGTTTGCTTGAAAAAGGAACCAGTGCCATACTCGAAGTTCGCTCACGTGTCTGGGGGGAGACATTCATGACGGTGAGTTCATTCTGGCCATTCAAAGATATTTGTGCTGTAGCTGCATTTATGTGGAATTATATAGTAAGGGCAATTTTTTTTACAAAAGGATTTAATTTGATACATTAGTCTTCTACAGGGCGGCACGGTGGCTTAGTGGTTAGCACGTTCACCTCTCAGCACTAGGGATTCCCGGTTCGAATCCCAATCTGGGTGGAGTTTCCATGTTCTCCCCGTGTTTGCATGGGATTCCTACGGGTTCTCCGGTTTCCTCCCACAGTCCAAAAACATGGATCAAGTCAATTGAATTCTCTAAATTCCCCCATATATAGTGTGTTTGAGTGAGTGAGTGTGTGCCCAGCGATAGATTGGCACCCTGTCCTGGGTGTATCTGCCCAGCGTCCGAAACGTTCTCCCCTGGATGGGCATAGGAACCCCACCGCGATCTTAATAGAGGACAAAGCGGAAGAAAATGGATGGATGGATAGATGTCTATCCATCCATCCATCCTTCCTTCTACAACAGCTGACCAATTAAAATAATGAACAGCAGTTTTAATAATGACCTGTTGTGTTTCAGTAGAATAGTTCAGTCACTCTACAAGTATGAAGACACATTGTTTAAAAACGCAGTGTGCACTGGAAAATTATACATTATAGTGTATGAACTACTTAAATGAGTAAACAGCACCCCCTAACGTTTGATTGTAAAATTGCGCGCTTTTAAAAAAACACATTTGTTCTTATATATATATATATATGGATATATATGGATAATTATATATTTATATATATATATGGATATATATGGATAATTATATATTTATATTTATTTCTACAATAGCCAGGTTACATTTAGCCTGACTTTACATACAGTACTTTACTTAAAACTAAAACTGGTTATTAATACAGTTTTTTTTTATTCCCCCTGATAGAAAGCTGTAAAAAATAAGAACTATTTTCTGGAATGCTTGGTTAGTTACAAGGTTGAAAAGATGCCATATGCTATTTTACCCAAAGAGAGACCAAGTGGAGCTAAAAAGGTAATTAATGATCTATTTATCTAATTATTATCGTGCTTTAAAAAAAACAACCACCCACCCTCGTCTGCAATGCTACTAACAATCATTTCCTGATTATTTTCTAATCTTTTACAGATAGTCACCCCTGTGATGTGGATTAAACCAGACAGTCAATACGACGTGCCTCTGTGGATAATTATTTTGGCGATACTGGCTGGACTTTTACTGCTGGCACTGCTCATCTACGTTTTATACAAAGTGAGAATTGCACTTGCACAGTATACACATAAGAATTTTACAAGAATGATAACAAGTTAAAAAACATTAGTAATTATAGGAAACAATAATAGAAATACTGCGATAGATTGGTGCCCTGTCCTGGGTGTATGTGCCCAGCGCCCAAAACGTTCTCCCTTGGACGGGGATGGGGAACCCCCCGCGAGTTTAGTTGAGGATAAAGTGGAAGATAATGGATGGATGGAATAATAGAAATAGTAATTAAGGTATTGATAAAAAATTTTGTCCATGTGTTTTGGGTTAAGGGATGATGGTGCTGTATGTAGAAGCAGGGAAGAAAAGATGTGATGAGGTGATGTGATGAACATTATTAACAGTGTGGTACATGGGCAATGTGAGTGTTTATGTTGTCACTGGTTGGATTTTCCATGGAATACAGGAGTGAAGTCGACTAGATATTGCATGCTGTTAATGGTGTAGAACATTGAAAAGACACATGTTTGGTACAGCACTGCTGTTCTTATGTATAGGATGGGAAGTGTTTTTAAATATTTCAGTTTCTTTTAATTAGTTTTATTTATTTAATATGTTGTGTTTATTTAATGCAGCACTTAGGAATGAAATGGGGACAGTGTGAATATACTAGTGGAACTAGAATGCTTATGGATGGGATGGGCATAGTGTTGGAGTGCAGCAGTGATGCATTCATGGATGGAATAAAAAATATTGTTTGTAGCATATTGAACTTGTTTTGGGATTCGGAAGTATAGAATGAGCCAGAATACATAGAGACACTAGCTTGGCTTGCTTTATAAAATGATGCATTGCTATTAAATATTAAAAGGTTTTGGTGGTCCAAAGAATGATCTCAATCTTAGTATTACTTTTCAAAGATGGCAAACTTAATAAAAGCAAACTTTATTGTTGTTTCAGCTTGGTTTCTTTAAAAGGACCCCCTATGGCACTGCCATGGAAAAGGCTCAGCTGAAACCTCAGGCTGCATCTGAGGCTTAACTCAGACCTAGGACTTTTCAGTAAGGATGAGGGTAAGAAAGAAAGACCACTGGATCTCCACTGCACTGCACTGGACAGGAAAGACCCTGAGGACTCAAAGCCAAATGAATGTCTTTTGAAATATTCTTTTTTGTTGCCTTGTTTTGCTGTGGGTTTTGATTTCATTCACCAATAGTAGCCTGACACTCAGTTGCAACACTTAAGAAGAGTTTGAAGAAAGCTGAACCAAAGTAAAGGAGCAGAGCTTGCTTTTGCTGAAGAGAAATATAGCAGGAACTCTGCTATGTGTTCTGCTCAAGGATGATACTTTAAAAAAAAATCTGCACTCATGTATGCAATGTTCACTGTTTCTTTTATTTTTCAGTTTAACATATTTAACAAATAATTGGTGCTTGAACATCCACTTTTTACATTTTAAAATCATAATGAATGCGACATTGGTGTAGTATTTAACATTTAGATGCAGCAATTGTGACTCGACTCAAACGGCTCTGTGAGGCGACTCTATGTACACAGTCCTTGTCATTTCAACCTTTAATTTCTGCTGTGTTTCTTCTCTTAATGTTTAAAATGTGTTCGTCTTAATGACTTGTCAGTTCTCTAACAGTGAAGGCTTGTTGTATACTGAGTTTTTAATCCACCTCTGTAAATACTCAAGTTAGTGTCTCAGGTGATTAAAAAAAAAAAAGCAGTGCTCCGATCAGGTATGCTACGCTCAAACAGACTTGGGAGTCCAATCAGAGCGTGAACGTTTTCTCCTGCTGACCTAACGAGTCACGTTAGTCATCTGGGCCACAACTGGATGCACCCCAAGTCTGGGAAACCTGGTGTAATGCCTTGAAGCAGAGCTGTGCTTTGCCGATATATAGGACAGATTGTGCCTTCCTGTCCCATGAAACGCGTTAGGTTTGGAGCAGGACTTTTTTAGTGGCTCATTTTGTATACAAAGGCCTTCCTACTAGTGTGGAAAAAGCCACCGTCCATGTTTGGAATGAGAGGGCCGCAAAGTGTATACCTCTGAGTTCTGTTGAGTGTCTAAAATGTTAAGTGATTTATCATAGAGTATGTCAAAAAGCAATCCCAGTCATCATGGACAATCTCACTCAGAGCAGAGGTCTCAGTCAGGGACCGGATGCTTGAAGACGCCTCTAGAGATCGTTTCTGTTTTGTCTAGCTTGAATGTGTGAGTGTGGGTGTCTGGATTTGTAAGTGTGAGGGCTTTCCTAATCGTTCCACATAGTCCCCCTTGAGAACATTGTAGTGCATAATGGATAAAACTAACGCAGAGCCTGGTGCCAAAGTGGTCACTCAGGGAGAAAAAGCTGCACTCGACTGTATTACAGACTTCAGTCCAAGAGGTAAAGTAATGAACATGGGGGAGGCTTTAGGAACCGTATATAAAGTGCAATACTGTCTTCTTATTTTCAACTTATTATATTATTTTTTCCCCCTTGGTCACTATTTTGTTTCCTTTATAAAACTAACGAGACTGTGGATTTTACAGGTGTCAGTTGTATGGTCATTTTTAACAGGTTGCTTACAGTCATTGTACCATCATCCCTTTACATTTTCGTCATTGTCACAGTAAAATAGAAACTGTAGAAGATGCAGATCTTCTTATTATTGAATTTGTTCAACCAAAGAAAGGAAGAAATCGTTGCCACAAATGAAGCCTAAAACCGACCTGATTTGTTTTTCTTATTTCTATTTATACCTTCAGATTCTCAACCTTTTACTAGGTTTCAGAAGGAGGAAGCACTGGGTTTATGAATACATTTTGTTCCCCTCCCTGTCTGTTGGCCCGTATCTGTTCTATGTATTTCCTTTTTGAAGTTGTATATATAATTTGGCAAGGGGATTCTTTGTTTTTTTTTTTTTTTGCTCAAACTTTTATTTGACATTACATCACCCCATATTGGGGACTTTAGAGGGATGTTAAAGTATTGAATTATTTGTATGGTATTTTACAATTTGCATTTTAAATAAATCTCTTGATTTTTTACCAGCATGGATGATGCTTATTTCTAGTAACAGCACAAACTGTGTTGCTGCTGGAATGCTTTATGAACAAGTGTAAACATGATGGAATGGAATGGAGCTAGAATTCCTATGTATCATCGGGTTGCATTTGTCATAATATACTTTAATAATTCGGAATAATTTTACATATTTAACAATGTAGACAAAACTGGATGGAATTGGAAACTAATTTTAAACATGATCATTTTAAATAAGTTAAATGCACCGTGTCATTTAAAAAAGGTTAACATTTCTGATCATCAATGTTTTATTAATTTTTTTATTTGATGTTTTCTTTCTTTTTGACTTAAGAAAATGGGCGGCACAGTGGCTTAGTGGTTAGCACGTTCGCCTCTCAGCACTAGGGATTCCCTGTTCAAATTCCAATCTGGGTGGAGTTTCCATGTTCTCCCCATGTCCACATGGGTTTCCTCCCACTGTCCAAGAACATGGATCAAGGTCATTTGAATTCTCCAAATTGCCCCATATATAGAGTGTGTGTGTGAGTGCGTGACCAGCGATAGATTGTCCTGGGTGTATCTGCCCAGCAACCGAAACGTTCTCCCCTGGATGGGTATGGGGACCCCCCCCCCCCCCCACGACTCTAGTAAAGGATAAAGCGGAAGATAATGGATGGATGGGCTTAAGAAAATTCTATTACGTTTTTGTTCCTTTAGCTTTAAGCAATTACACTTACCTAATGTTTTGCAATTAGTATAAAGTATTAGTCCACTATAGATTTTTGAAACACGTTTCCAAACTTGTCGGACACCTAAAAGGAAGCTATAAATTTGTCTAGCGTCTAATGATTCTTTCTAGAACCAGTGCTAGTGGTTGCATCACTTGTTTACATACATGCTCCAAATTTTCAATGTGTTTAATATAGAAGTGAAGTAATAATTGATAAAGTGATCTATTTTTCCCACTGTGCTTACATTAAGTGGATTCTGTCCTCCACATTTAACATTTAGGTGCCTTAGCCAAGGGAACTTCAGCCATTGCATTTGGTGGCACTGGGACTCGAACCAGGGACCTTCAGTTCACAAGGTTTGTTCCTTTACCCACAAGCCTACAACTGCTCTGACTACTGTGAGTATTATAACTGTGTGTATTCAGACAGATGTAAAGTGATCACCAACATTTAACAATAGCTTAATAATTTATTTAATAAATTTTGTACAAATTTATATGAAAATGACATGTTTTATAAAAATGTATAATAAAAATGATCTGTCATACAGTCTATTGTGAAAGTTAGGGCATCCTTTGTGGGGAATACTGTAAAAACAGACTGGCTAATGCAGAACGCGGGTAACTTCATTTGACGAAGGATGCCCGAACTTTCACACAAGACTGTCCCTCTTGCAGTGAAATTACCGAGGTTAGTTTTGCATCAGTACAACACACTATCCTTATAACGGGTAATGCCATTGGTACAAAAGTTCAGCTGCAGCTACATGTAACAGATACACAACCAGCATTATTGTTCAGTCAGGACATTCCTGCTAAAGCATCAAAGTAAAAATAGCGATGCAGTGATCTTTTGAAATGAATGCCTTTTCCATTCAGTGAGGGTCACTGAGGGTCATCATGGAGTTCTCTAAAACGTCCTCCTCCAATATGAAGCTGGACTAGTGAACGCTCAGGCAGGCTTGAGCTTGCATGCTAATGCTCTATGGCTCTGGAGAGCTGGGTTAGCTTTTTCTGATTGTCAATGACTTTGAGGTTCTGGATGTAGTGTCTTATATTGTTGGCACTCCGTAAGGTCAAGGACTGGTCATAATCTGAAACGAAATAAAAAAAATAATAAAGATGTGGTTAATAAGTTCAAGGACCTGGCTTCATAATGAGTTACATGTTAAAAAGCTGATGCCACATGCTGGGACACATTGAGGACAGGAGACAGGAGTTTTGAAACACAGGATTGGACTATATTAGCAGACTGCATGGAATAAAAACAGTGCTGGCTGATGTAGCTGCCGTCATTTCACTTACAATTTGTGGCTGAGGCATTTTCATGCAGCACACCAATCATCGATGACAGATGCAGTCATTTTATGAATAAGGGTGAAAGTCTGTGTGTGTGTTTACAACTCCACAACATTGCTTCGATTATAATACCCTGTGGAGGATTTTACACTCTTTATGAACACATTGGCTAATGTAAATGTTTTAGTCCACCCTCACAAGAACACTGAACAACAGTGGTGTGCATGGCAGGGTTGCATAGAGAGAGCAGCTACTCGCCAACAAAACAAGCGGACATGGTGTTTAAGTGAACCATTACGAAGTTTTGTGCATGGAAATTCTAAATGAAGTTAGAATGATTAATGACATTCAGCCAAAATAAATAACTTAAACTGAGCAGTTATAGTTTTATGGCATGCTTACATTCTCTGCATTACAAAACATTAATGATGAATGAATAAATGAATGAATGAATTAGGGTGGCAAGGTGGCTTAATGGTTAGCATGTTCGCCTCATGGCGCTGGTGATCCAGGTTTAAATCCCGATCTGTGTGGAGTTTCCATGTTCTCTCCATATAGTGTGAGTATGTAAGTGAGTGTGTGCCCAGCAATACACACAATGGGGATATCTGCCCAGCGCCCGAAACGTTCTCCTCTGGATGGGCATGGGCATGGGCATGGGGACCCCCCCCCCCCCCATGACCCTAGTAGAGTATTAAGCAGGAGATAACAGATGGATGGATGAATTCACGAATAATGAGTACAGTGTGACATTTAACGAATAAGAGCCACACATGAAAAGATGGATTTTGACAGCAACGACGATATTTCTGTTAAGGATTTGCTTACATGCAGATATTCGTATAGCTGTAGCCTCCAAAAACATTCTTTCTGTGAGGCCCTTTTGAGGGGATGAAGGCACTATTAAAAATAAAAAGGACAAACCATTTGCAATTTCTTCCCCCTTATCATGTCATTTCATATTCTTTCACTTATTCATAAGGATTATGCATAAAGCTCCTAAAAGTGGGGTAAATTAGTGCACAGGCTTGTACAAAGGATTAGCTCATATAGTATTTTGGTAATTATTTGAATAATCAGTACATTACCATGAACGAAAAACATTAAAATATTTCAAAAAGAAGAATTCTTTAATTGATTAATTAACTGAATAAAATAAATAAATATTTTATTTAAATTTTTTTTTTTGCATTTTTGGAGCTAATTGATCTGAACACTTGAAAACCTCCTTGTCAGGTCAGTGGCAATCTATCACAAGGCAGAAAGCCAGCCAGTGAAGCACACATTCACATTTGGGGTAATTTTGTATCACCAGTTTACCTACCGGCTTGTTTTAAAATTAACTGGAAAACAAAGAGAAAACCCACGCATACACATGAAGAACATGCAAAACCACCCAGCCTGGGAATCAAACCCTAAACCTTGTCAATGTAAGGTTGCAGCACTTGCCACTGTGTCACTTATTTGAATATATAGAGGATAATGTGCATTCATTTCAGTATGTAATATTTAATTGTAAATCTATGTTATAAAGATTTAATACTTAATCGATTAAACACATTTAACTTGGGATGCAAAAAGAACGCAAGACTTCAACAGCCTGCTCTTGTTCTAAAATCTAACAACATGGATATTACCATATTGTTGGCTTCTACATCCTCGAACTATCTTCACCGTCTTGGCAATCATTCGCTGTCAAGAAAATATACACAAAAATACAATTTTTAAAGTTTTAGGGCATGCAAACATTTAAAAAGTCATTAATCTTTATGACTTAGTTTCTTCTACAAATGTAGCGGTTTTCTTGGATCTCACCATTTTTTCAAAGTTAACCAGGTTATCGGTGTAATTCTTGTTCCCTTCATGAATAAATGTCATGTCTGGAAAGAGAAACATGCACATGAATCAATGTAATTAATAAATTAAATCATTCCTTTGATGGAAAGAGAGCAATTCAATGATTGATTCTATTCTTATTGATAATGACAGGTCATAATGTGCTGTAATCCTCTTAATGTATTTGATAAAGCTTAATGAATTCATGGCTAGTTTTAATTTGAGTATTGAACGAATATTAAATTTGGAAGGCATTATAGAATTTGCCCAGAGATAGATTGGCACCCTGTCCTGGGTGTATCTGCCCTGCGCCTGAATCATTCTCCCCTGAATGGGCATGGGGAACCCTTGTAGAGGATTGAGTGGAAGATGATGGATGGATGGATTACAGAATTTAGTCTTATCAAAAGAAATGTTGATGATGCCGGTGTGATCAACCAATCAGCTCAATACTTAATTGGTTAATGCAGATGTTTAATACTTTCTAATGAAATGTGGTATGCAAATTTAAATGTCAATTAATGTATTCATCTTTATTTATTCTTTGCAGTTATACAGTGAACAAATCACTTAATTAATTTAATTTAGCTTTAATTTACACTCATTGTCCATTCATATCTCATGTTTTCCTTTTTGGGAGTTCCCCATGTCTATTCAGGGGAGAATGGTTGGGGCACTGGGCAGATACACTTAAGATAAGGCACCAATCCATGTCTGGGCACACACTTAGTCACACATGCACAGACACACACACACACTCCATAGGGGCAATTTAAAGCAGCCACTTTATCTTGAATTCATGTTTTTTGAATTACTGGAGACACAGGGAGAACATGGAAACCACCCAGATCAGGATTCAAACCTGGTCCCCAGTGCTGAGAGGTGGATGTGCTAACCACTACCCCACCATGCTGCTCGTTCTGCAACTATCCATCCATCCATCTGTCCATCCATTATCGTCCGCTTTATCCTCTATGAGGGTCACGGGGGGTTCCCCATGCTCCAGGGGAGAACGTTTCACGTGCTGGGCAAATACACCCAGGGTGTATGACAGGGTGCCAATCTATCGCTGGGCACACACTCACTCACACAGACACACTCTATATGAGGCAATTTGGAGAATTCAATTGATCTTAATCCATGTTTTTGGACTGTGGGAGGAAACCGGAGAACCCAGAGGAAACCCACATAGGGAGAACATGGAAACTCCACCCAGATTGGGATTCGAACCGGGAATCCTTAGTGCTGAGAGGCAAACGTGCTAACCACAAAATACTGCAACTATTTTAATTTTTTTATTATTTTTGTACATATTTACCAAGATGCCAATAATTACAAATGTACAGTGAAATATATGAATATTGTTCATTTCTGTGACAGGTGGCCTGTACCTTTCAGTAGCAGAGGCATAAAGGGGATGTAAGGTGGATTGAGTTTCGCCACAGCCAGCCTGTATGCTCTATGATTGCGAGATGGATCCTGTATATAAAACAATGTCAGTCACAAAAGCCATATTTTAAAAGCTGATTACTTTTGCTAATCATCCCATAATAAACTCACCAACAGCCTCTCATAAGAGCAGTAAATCCTTTTGGTTTTGCTGGGTAATCTCTGTGTTAAACAGAAACAAAAAAATCAGGACAATAAATCAACTTACATTCACATTAAAAAATAAATCGTTAAGTTAAATGATACATTTTATGTTTTTTATATATTAATATACTATAAAATGAATATAATACATGTTATTTATTATTTTATGACTTATTTGACATAAAGAGGTAAATTACACAGCTCTTACAGTGTATTATTATTAGTATATACATACACATCCAATGTACAGTAATATGAAGTTTTAGCACCAGTGTTTCATGAGTTATAGTATATATATAAAAATATTAATTATGTTGGGCAATTAAAGGTTTTTGGACCAATTTCTTTTTCCTTTGGAAATCCCTGATGTATGGGATGGTACAAAGTAGATATGGATGAACAACACACTCACCTCCCATGTCTTACAAAGCCTCTGCACTGCACTGTTACTTAAGCCGAACATCACTGCGAAGAAAGAATTGAAGTTTTTCTGCTCCTTTAACCTACAAAAGAAATAAATCCCACACCAACTATAATTGACGTTTAAACCTTATGTCAAATAAAGTATTTCTCATGTTTTATAGTGCCTTTAAAAATCACAAGACCACTTAACTTTACATAACACTCACAGTCTCACAGCCTGCAAACCCTTAAACATTCATTCATTCATTATTCATTCATTCATTATCTCCCTCTTTATCCTCTATTAGGGTCGCGGTGGGGTTCCCCATGCCCATCCAGGGGAGAACGTCTCGGGCGCTGGGCAGATAGACCCAGGGCAGGGCGCCAATCCATCGCTGGGCACACACTCACTCACACAGACACACTCTATATGGGGCAATTTTGAGAATTCAATTGACTTGATCCATGTTTTTGGACTGTGGGAGGAAACCAGAGAACCCGGAGGAAACCCACGCAGACACGGGGAGAACATGGAAACTCCACCCAGATGGGGATTCGAACCGGGAATCCCTAGCGCTGAGAGGCGAACGTGCTAACCACTAAGCCTTACCCCTTAAACAGACAGACTAAAATGCTGATAAAGCTTTTTGCCTTTACTATTCTTTCTTGCAGAGTTGTGTGGTTTTAGTTATATATCATAATGAGTACTAATGGACTAGGGACATAATGGTTATACTCCACTTTTTGTCCATGTTCTCAGTTCCACTTTCTGTAAAGATAAAGTTTGTAGTTCTACAATTTCAGACTGTAGACTGTACGTCCCCTTTACTCTGTTCTCTAATGGTTCTCTAATATTAACTAAGTTTGCTATTGTAAAGTTAATATGTTATTGGATGTATTGTGGTCAAAGTTAAAGTTTTGTTATAAAAGTCACAAATACAAATGTAATAGACTGTATATAAATATTTCTAAATGGATTGTTGGACAGGGCGGCACGATGGCTTAGTGGTTAGCATGTTCTCCTCTCAGCACTAGGGATTCCAGGTTTGAATCCCAATCTGGTTGAAGTTTCCATGTTCTCCCCTTGTCCGCTTGGGTTTCCTGTGGGTTCTCCGGTTTCCTCCCACAGTCCAAAAATATGGATCATGTCAATTGAATTCTCCAGATTGCCCCATATAGAGTGTGTGTGTGAGTGAGTGTGTGCCCAGCGATAGATTGGCGTCCTGTTCTGGGTGTATCTGCCCAGCGCTCGAGACAGTCTCCCCTGGATGGGCATGGGGAACCCCACCGTGAACCTAATAGAGGATAAAGTGGAAAATAATGGATGGATGGATGAATTGTTGGACAGGACAATCCACTCAGCGCTGAGGATCCAGGTTCAAATCCCAAACTGGTTTCCATGTTCTCCCCATATTCAGTCAGTTTACCAGCAAGTGTTCATTCAGAAATTAGATAATATATAATAATATATATATGCGGCACGGTGGCAGAGTGGTTAGCACGTTTGCCTCTCAGCGCTAGGGATTCCCGGTTCGAATCCCCATCTGGGTGGAGTTTCCATGTTCTCCCCGTGTCTGCGTGGGTTTCCTCCGGGTTCTCCGGTTTCCTCCCACAGTAAAAAAACATGGGTCAACTCAATTGATTTCTCAAAATTGCCCCATATAGAGTGTGTCTGTGTGAGTGAGTGTGTGCCCAGCGATGGATTGGCGCCCTGTCCTGGGTCTATCTGCCCAACGCCCAAAATGTTCTCCCCTGGATGGGCATGGGGAACCCCACCACGACCCTAATAGAGGATAAAGCGGGAGATAATGAATGAATGAATAATAATATATAGGTTAACTGAACAACAGAACATTATCTAATAAATGGTAATTTTGGTTCCATTTTGTTATTTAGCATGAAGGGTATACAGCACTGTTTAATTAAAGTTATGAATTAATGAATAACTTACACAATTGCTATTTTGACAAACTTTTTAAGCAGTGCTGCTCTTTTCATAAGATCTTTGCACATGCAGATTTCTGTCACCACCCAGTATTGCACCTCATTGAAGCGTCGAACAAACCGCTCCAGGTTGGCAGTGGTGGCTCCTGAAAATTTGTGCCGGCCAAAAACATAGTAGACAAGCTCCCCCTGGTGGATAGGAGTGAAAATGAATAACAATTACCAGAGGATGACTTTACATGAGCCAGGTTGGTGCTTTTTGCAGACATAACATCAGATGGAGCAACTGTGTTTTGGTTGATGAGAAGATCACAACACAGTGAGTCACAAAATAACTTAGATGGCCATCACTGGGGCATTTTCATGAGTCATGCTATTTTTGATCAGATAATACTTGAGACTTAGACACATCAGATAACCATCATACTAACTATTACAATAAGAATTGATTCTTATAGCATTATAACACAAGCCATTAGAAAAGAAGCAGTGAAAGCAGACAGCTTACCTCATGCATGACCATGAAGAGTTCCCAGTCGTAGTTAGTGAGCTGGTTGGCAATGTCCTTTGAACCCATCTGCTCCAGGGAGTCCATGGTGCTTTGCGCTGGGCCTAGCTGCTCATTCAAAGGAGTCTGTCAAAATATGTGGTCAAGACACATTAAAAGCACTTCAGTAGCAGCATCCGTACACAGAAACAAGAGTTTTTATATCTTAATAGCAAACATTTGCCTTTCAGCTATTTTAAATTAAGCAAATCTTGAATTGTCATGGAGTGTTCATAAATATTTGGTTCAGGAGTGATCAACCTTGCCGTAGCTATTTTTTTTCTTACTTTCTTTAATGTTAAGTGGTTTCTTGGGTAAGAGCCACTCACCAGCTGCTCCATCTGGGAAGCAGTGCATAAAAAGAGCCTCTCATTCAGTCCCAGAGATGTGAACACAGCTGTTGCGTCAAGTTTCAGCTGAACTCGCTCTAAAAAAGGACCAAGCAAAGAGACAAGATGCTACATCATGGTTTCAACCGTGAATCATCCATTTATTATTTATACATGAGTTTTACATGGTTGCTGACGGATACAGTATCTGCAGTTTTACATTGAGGAACTGAAGATAAGTCGAGTCAAAACCCTTTTATTTTTAACATTGTATAACATGGCAAAATATTTTTACAAAGTACATACTGTGTACGTCCCATTTACTCTGTTCTCTATAGTAGCACCACAGAGCAGGTATTATTTGGTTGGTGCATTATTCCTATCCCAGCAGTGTCACTGTGGGGTTTATTTGAAACTACAGCAGCACTGCTGCACTAAAACCCCCTCACCACATCAGTGTCACTGCAGAACTTACAACAAACAATCCACCACCCAAATGATACCTGTTCTGTGATGCTCCTGACCACAGAGAACAGAGAACCAACAGTTTTACTACAGTTTGTAATTGTAAAACTATAAGTCCAAAGTCCAGGAGGAGGTGTGTACCAACTTTTAATTGGTACTGTATATATGAATGTGCGGCACGCTGGCTTAGTGGTTAGCACAACCGCCTCTCAGCACTAGGGATTCATGGTTCAAATCCCAATTTGGGTGGAGTTTCCATGTTCTCCACGTGTCCGCGTGGGTTTCCTCCAGGTTCTCCGGTTTCCTCCCACAGTCCAATAACATGGATCCAGGTCAATTGAATTCTCCAAATTTCCCCATATAGTGTGTTTGTGTGTGAATGTGTGCCCAGTGATAGATTGGCGCCCTGTCCTGGGTGTATCTGCCCAGCGCCTGAAACGTTCTCCTCTGGATGGGCATGGGTAACCCCCCCGCGACCCTAATAAAGGATAAAGCGGAAGATAATGGATGGATGTATATATGAATGTAATGAAATGAAATGTCACTTTACTAATAAAAACATTACATTAAATAATAGGTCGGTGAATTAGAAAATTGTAAATTATTTAAGCATTTAATAAGTTCTTTCTCCATTACTTATAAAGCAACATGACGAAAACAGGATATATATATATTTTTTATTTTAAAATAAGTAATTAAATAAAATAACATTTTCTGTACCCTAAATCATTGAATAAAAGATATGTCCAAATTCCATAAAGATAACTTAGAAAGCAATGAGTCATCCCCCCATTGTATAGCTGGTAATCCGTTATTTATTTATATTAGCATCTACATTTGCATAGTGTTGTTAAAATGTAATGTTATATATAAAGTATATCAACAATATTTGCATCTTTTTTTAGTGTCAGATGATTTGGATTCCTAATGCAAAATCATGGCCAAGATTTATGTGGGGTTTGCACTGAAACACTAACATTTCAAACAGGTATTTTACATTACAGAGGATTGCCTCCTACCTCCAGATGAATTTATTTTGACCAGTACTTTGTCTCCTGCTGAGTTTCCCAGAAGAGACATAATGTCCTGCACTGAGCAGTTCACAGGCAGCATCAGAGTCATGGCATTCTGATCAGGTCTGAAGATCTCATACAGAACTGCAAAAGGTAAGCAGGATTATAATTTAGTGTATAAACAAGAACCAAATTTTCCAATTCAGTGCTCAGTAGGTTCACTTTGTACATGTTGCTATGCTCTTCATTCAACAAACCTTAGCATAGGAAGTACTTAAACACTCCAAAATGCTTACAAGTTTTTAAATTACTTTTTAAAGCCATAATTAAATATTCATTCATTCATTCATTCATTCATTCATTATCTCCCGCTTTATCCTCTATTAGGGTCGCGGTGGGGTTCCCCATGCCCATCCAGGGGAGAACATCTCGGGCGCTGGGCAGATACACACATGACAGGGCGCCAATCCATTGCTGATAATTAAATATGTCATAGTAAATTTAGTAATTTACTTAAATCTTTATTTGTAGTATTTTAAATAATTAACCTTTTCTTATTTCTCTAACACTCAAAAATTTTAGATTAGAATGATAACTGCTAGGTAAATGTTGACGTTTTGAAAGTGTTATTGTTTTCTCTTTCTTTGTAGTATGCAGGAAGTGGGCTGCTGAAGAGTCTGTGGTCTTCACTGTCTCATTTTCTTCTTTATGATGCTCCACTCATAATCAATAGAAGATCTGAAGTACAGACAGGCTGGTTTAGTATACAACGTATGTATACTAAACCACACAGTTCTGCAAACCTTTGCAGAATCAGGCCACTTTTCTGCTAAAACAGATTTGAAGACAGTGGACTTAACTACAGAATGTGCCTTTCCAAAGTATTAAAATAGGCACCAACATTAGATGTACCTTCACAAAGTTTCAGATCACCCATGCAATGGACTTAATTGCATCCCTGATATCACAGATGCTGGATTTTGCACTTTTTTATTGGCAACGGTGTGGAAGATTTTGGTAGAAGCTTCTTTTTTATATATATATATATATATATATATATATATATATATATATATATATATATATATATATATATATATATATATATATATATCTTGCTGATGTTAACTGTTATAGGCAGAACTTTGTCAGCTTTGCCTTCATGCCACCATTTTATAGCATGTTGTAGGCATTTATTTTTTATTTAGTTTTTTATTACTTGATTAAATGAATAGATGAGTTTTTACACAAGAATGACAGTAATAGTGCTGCAACAGAGTAGTGTGTGAAATTTATATGAGTACTTCAGGGTTACCGCCTGAAATGCAAGTATATACACTTAGTACAGATAATTAAAGCCGTGCAGTAGAAAAAGCTAGTGGTAGCCAAGTGTTTTGGTGTTGGGCTATTAATCTAAAGGTTAGGTCTACTAAAGGTATCAATGTGGGTCCTTGAACAAGGTCCCTAATACTCATAGCTTCAGACTTGCTGTAGCATGGTTGATACAGCATAACCTCATGGCTGCACTTTGACCCCAATCAATAAGCTGTATAAGTTTTTGTTCAAAACATCTAATATGGAGGCCCATGTCCATGTCTGGATGTTAATATATATTCTAGAGAAATTGTCAGTTTTGTTGGTCCTGGACCAACAATTATCCAACATGGTGATGGGCAAGGCTCAAACTATCACTATACTGTACGATACTGTTTACCATGTGCACAAATGCTTTATATGTGGTTGGTTAAACTTTAAAATTAAATGACAGACCTTTGTCCTGAGCTCTGATTGGTTGACACTTTCCAAAGGGCTCCTCATAAGTGGTGAACCAATCAAATTTCTGATTAAACTGTCAAAGAAAAAAACAAAAAACAAACCAAATTGTAAAAGATGTTCTACCGTTTAACAATAAAACATACAGTATTAAAAGATAATTGTGACATGTTTGGATAAGTAGCCATGGCCTAATTTAGTCTAAAATGTAAGTATGATGAATTCAAACAAATAAAATTAAGAACAAGATACCAATTCTTCAAAGATGTCCTTAATCTGTTCTATGGAATGTAATTTTACGTAGACAAAATTCTATTTTACTATTTTAACTGTAAAGCAAGTGGTATTTTAGAACTCAAAAATACTTTTTACCGACAATCTGTAGCTAGTAATTGCTTTTAATTTAGCAAAGCCAGTTCCTAGATTAGTGAAAGCTTTCACATCTAAAATACTCTTGGTTTCAAAACGCCTTTAATGCCATTATCTAGCCATTTTCCATCTACAATCTTGTTCTCTGGATTGTGTCCATTGTTGCACAGTTGTTGATTGTTCCACTGGGGATTGTTTATCCTGCTGTATTATGTACTTCTTTCTTAGCTCTCACTGTTTGGATTGTTATCGAGATGTAATGGCACTCACCTTTGTCAAGGTTTGGCATCCGTTCTCCATCCTTTAAAAAAAGACATGAGGTTGTAAATGCAAAGTTCAAGGTTTTAAACTACAGTGTAGGTGGACAAGAGTTAATAAAGGACAAAACAACTAAGCTAAATGTTAAAAAAGAGAACTTATTGAACTTTGCTCCATCATTACCTCCAGTAACTGCAGTACATGAGTTAAAAATTCAGAGCAGCTGTAGCTCAGTAAGTGAACTATTTTGCCTACTGTGCTTACAAACTGAGGAGTTTGTAGTTTTTAACCCATCAATGCAGTGAAGTATACACACACTAGGTCACAAGGCTGATTCCTTAACCACAAACCTATGTTTGGGTATCAATCAAACACAAAAGTTTTAAGGCCTTTATTCCAACTGAATTCCATGGCTGATCTTAGGTTCTGACCTTAATTGAAATTTAATAAAAAAACATTTTACTCATAAGAATCAAATTCTTTTGATTGTTTTCATATACGAGTTTTGATTTCAGTCCTTCATTTGTTTAATCATTTCCCATGTGCTGTCAAAACTTTTAGAAACTTTTTTAATTTAATCTTTTAAGTTTAAAAGTTGTTTAATTTTTCTCTGTCTTCTATGATTTATGTACTGTATGTGCCAGTGTATGGACGTCCTCAGGTTATTATATTATGCATTTCTTTTCTCTAAAATAATCTGACTTGCACCATAACGTAGGAGTAACGTAGGAACTCTGCTGATGTGCTTTGTCAGGTGTCACACAAAAAGCACTTTATTAGGAGCACCAGTGCACTCACTTATTTAAACAAGTATTTTATCAAGTTGCCGTGTAAAGCATAAAGGTGCAGGTGATACTTTTATCATTTATTTGAATGACGAATGAGAACACCGGTGCACAGAATGGCCACACTTGTAATTTATATATATATATATATATATATATATATATATATATATATATATATATATATATATATATATATATATAGATAGTAAATAATGTGTGTGTGTTTTAGAGCATGAATATATAAACTATATAAACTACTATAATTCCTCATAAAAAAAAACAGTTGCCACAACTACCATATACCTCCACATCATGCTTTTCCTCACATTTTCCCTCATCATTTTATTAACGCATTCATTCTTTGCAAATTTTGCACTACTTTCTAATATATATTACTTTTACTTACACTTTGGTTTTCCTTCTGTCCTTCAGTTGTTCTTTGAGCATGCTTGATAATCGTGTATCATTTATTACCTCTTCTCTCAGTTTCTGTCCAAACGAACAACCATACAAGTCTCAGCCATTGTCAATTTAAAATAAAAGACATCTCAAAGCATGTGGCGTCTGCTTTTGATTTTTAAGTTCAGGTTAAAAAGATTGGGGGTTAAAGATAACAGACCAGCAGACAATGACATTTTTGAACATTACATTTCAAAACATTTAATTTTTAAACACAACCTATAAGGATTTCACTGCAAACATTGAAAATAACATGTTTTATCTCTTTTTTAAATGGTACAATACAAACCTCCAAAAAGTGAAATGCAATGGAGTCTTCCTTCAGCAGTGGGCCAAACAGTGCCACCCACAGGCAGACTAGTTTTACAATCTTTTGCTTAGTGTTGAGAGAATAGGCAGCCTTCTCCAGCTCAGAGCCTTCTGATGGTTCGGAGTGGTAAGTAAAGCAGAGGTTAAGGTAGAACATCACAGATTCATTTCATTTACAGAGAAGAAACTGATGTGCAGAGTACATCTTAGCAGTACAGATTTGACAGATGTACCGAAAACTTAGTGATCCCTGGTGGCAATGTAGTGAATTTCAATATAATTTGAATAGTGTCTTGCATAAAGTACCATCAATTATAATGCATGACTTCAATCATTCTGGCTTGCTGAGCTTATTTCCACTTCACAAAATTAAATACTGCATTTGATAAATTACCAGCCTGTGGGTTCTGAATTATCTTGGAATAAGCTAAATAATTTAGGAATCATGTGTTTTAATAGATTAACAGAGCCAGCATTAAATGGATATTGATGCTGAAGTGCAAAGCAGAGCTGTGCAGAGGTCATGAATACTTGGTAGGTAAGTAGAAAGTCACATGGACAAGGATCTGTAGAGAAAGAAAAACAAGGTATATAAGATAACATTATTCAAAGAATAATACATAATCTTAGTTAATCCATGTTCTAAGTTATTAGTTTTAAGTACTATATATAGGGAATATTTGCATGATCATATTTGAAGAAAAAAAATAAATAAAAAAATGCAGGTATTATACCTATGGAGTCACTGCCATTAGTGTCCAGCTTAATCGTCTCAAGAACATGCTCTAGTATTTTTTCTGGTGTTCCTGACATTACTGTGTACCTGAGAAGAAAATTCAGTAAAGAAAGAATTTAAGGACAGCATTGTACACAATAAAAAATGGTTTTACGGAATTAACAATAAAAAAAATTATCACCAAATTTAGTATTAGAATGTCTTTTTTATCTTTAAGGTCCTATGATAATATGTCATAATACCCAATTAAATAAAAATCTAAATTTACAAAATATATTATGCAATCATAAACTTACAAGATGACAACATGCTGATGTAGTTAAATTAAGTCTGAATCTATCTTCCACTTTATCCTCTACTAGGGTCGTGGGGGGGGGTTCCCCATGCCCATCCAGGGGAGAACATCTCGGGCACTGGGCAGATACTTTCAGGACAGGGTGCCAATCTATCGCTGGGCACACTCACTCACACAGACACACTCTATATGGGGCAATTTGGAGAATTTAATTGACCTTGATCCATGTTTTTGAACTGCGGGAGGAAACCGGAGAACCCGGAGGAAACCCACGCGGACACGGGGAGAACATGGAAACTCCACCCAGATTGGGATTCGAACCGGGAATCCCTAGCGCTGAGAGGAGAACGTTCTAACCACTAAGCCAGCCATTTTTATATAATTGTAATAATTACTATTTAATAATCAAAGGAATACAAAACAACAATTCTAAATTAAGTTTAAGTTGCTTTACTTGCTATTGGTTCCTGAGCCATAAGTGGACTCCTGGCCCGAACTCTTTTCGAGGACCAACACAACTTTCCCATGCTCTTCCAAACGAACTGTATTTGCTTCAACATCCTGCAAGTGCCAAAATAATATAAATTGATGATTTTCATATCCATGCATCTAATACTATGTAAGTTGTTTTTTGTTGCTTTATTGCTTACACTTCAAATTTTGAATTTTACCTTGAGTATGCGGATGAAGTCCTGTTTGTCAACACGGAGAAAATGGCAGTTGTCCTCTCTCAGGATGATGGTGGCAGCGCGGGGTGCGTCGTTTACCAATGCGAGCTGGCCAAAGTCATCTCCTTCATGCAGAGTGGTCACTAAACCCTGTTATTGAAAACAATGAGATTGTTGTTTCACTTTCTGTAACAGGGAACTTGGCTAAGTTTAGAAACATCAAAACAATGCGTTGGCCCCAATTTAATGACCACTTAAAAAACAGCTGTGGAAAAATAGTCACTGGGACAAAGGATGATCCTAATGCATTTACCTTGCCATGAGTGATCACATTAACAGAGCCCTTCCAGATGATGTACCAGGATGTGCCTTTGTCTCCTTGACTAAACACTAAAATAACAGAACATCAAATGGAAGGAAGGTCAGTTATGTTCTTAGGTATGGACACAAAATCCTTCAACATAGAAAAGAGTTTATTTTCACTAATATATGTTAACACAATTTCTTAATGTAATTTAATTCACAATATTTTATTAACACAAACGTATTATTATTATTAGTTTAAAGCACTATTCATGTGTAATCACTCTTCTGGGGATACAATGGACTACCAGATTTTAAAAACATCAACATAACATTTTGCAGTGTTGGACAATCGCTAGCTAGCATAATATTTTCAAGACCTTTAGTCCAAATGGACACAAATTCCTATTGACAAAGCAAAAAAAGAATTAACGAGGCAACACAAGCATCAAGAAGGGACTTCTTATACATTCTTATTGAGTTACTTTAAAATTGCAATAAAAAAATAAATAAAAAAATAATGGAATGTCACTCACAAAAAAAAAAAAAAAAAAAGTTATTTTTGTTTGGTTTATTAATAACATTATCTAAAAATCTTCTACATGCAGCCAAGATTGCCATGTCATGGAGTCTATCCTAGTGAATAAACCCATCCAGTGAAGTATGAGTATCAGACACATTGATTGAACCTTTGTGTGGTTAGCACGTTCGCACTTGGGATCTAGGTTCGAATCCCCGGGGTTTCGATACCTTATCCGTGTCTGCATGGGTTTCCTACAGATGCTCTGATTTTCCCCCACAGTCCAAAAACAAGGATTCAAGGTAAATTGGGTGCTCTAAATTGTCCCCTCTACATTAAGTCCGTGAGTGAGTGTGTGCCCAGCAATGGATTGGCTATTTTAGTTTCAGAGAGCATCTGCAGTGATATAAATCAATTCAATTATCAAGAGATGCAACATTTCTTTGAAAAATACAGGATTCGCATTGTAAATACGGTCTATTTATACGCTAAAAACACAGTTCTTCTGCCCACATGAACTACTATTATGGGGTGTTAAAAATAAAAGCATTATAACCAAATTGTTCACACAGAGGCTATTAAGCTTTTAACATTTTCCCTGAATTGTTTTTTTTTCTAACAATAACAAGCTCAGTGTAATTCCATATTGTAGGTGTGCACTCCAAAGACAAAAAAGTTACACTGTGCAAGGTCACAAGCTCATATTAGTGTGGACACAAAAACAAACACAGCTGGAATACATCCTCATATAAATACTGCAAATGGTTCAATTTAATATGTTTTCATATTTGCCCTGTAAAAGTCTTTTTAAATTGTTACATCTTATATGTAATGCCTATTCATGATTTAATGAATAACTATGTTAAAATTAGTTTTATGTTGCCAGGCAGTAAAAGCTCAAAAAACAACTCCAAAGTACCTAATTTGTAAGATAGCCCTTATATTTTGTTGTAAAAAAAATCTATTCTTTAAAATGTAAAGATGATTTAATTTAAAATACCATAAGATATCCATCTTTTATTCACCATCATTCACTACTAGGATTTATGATTTCTTGTATTCATGCACAGCCTCGATTATCATAATGCTGTTTTTTTTAACACATTTATGTCATTAGCACTATCGCCTGTTCTCGCCTACTGTTCATCAAATGTCAGCTTTGCTTTCACACTCACACACTGTGCCCGCTTTGGCATGAGACTCGAACACCAGCACTGCTGCCAGCTCTTTGCGTACCTACAGTCGTAGAAAAAGGGTGTGGAAAAAGGATACGGTTGAGTGAATGAGGTACCATGGCAGCAAGGATCAAGAGGAGAAAGACTGACTTACAGAAGTAGACAGATGGGCCACTGCTTTTACATGCAACAGCTCCTCATAGATGACTTCCACATCCTCAGCTGATCTCTGACTTGGGCTGATGACAAAAAAGACAGCTGTATCAGACAGACTCACAACACTTGCATTACGTCATCAATATCAGAATAAGCTTTAAGCAGTGTTGTTAGCATACAAGGAATTTGCCATTTTATTCAGATCCCACAATTATCCATCCATCCATCCATCCATTATCCTCCGCTTTATCTAATATTAGGGTCGCGCGGGGGGTGGGGGGGGGGTCCCCATGCCCATCCAGGGGAGAACATTTCGGGCACTGGGCAGATACACCCAGGACAGGGCGCCAATCTATTGCTGGGAACACACTCACACAGACATAAACACTCTATACGGGGCAATTTGGAGAACTCAATTGACTTGATCCATGTTTTTGGACTGTAGGAGGAAAGCGGAGAACCCGAAGGAAATCCACGAGGACATCCACAGGGGGATAACATAGAAACTCCACCCAGATGGGGATTCGAACCGGGAATCTCTAGAGCTGAGAGGCGAATGTTTATGCCCTTACACAATTATCATATAGATAATATAGAGGTATAGAGCTACACTACCCATAGTTTGGTAAAGACCAAAACTCAACAGCTATTTGATAACAGTTGACAGTGTAAGCATATTACGATATATATGATCAAACAACACAAATGTCAATGTTTTTTAATTATAGGGCCTGATGGACTGATCATTACCATTTGCGAAGTATCATATTCAGAAGAGCATCAGGACCCATCTGAAGCAAGAATGAAAGTCCTTCTTGGAGCTCATCCTCTTTGGAGTCCTTCTCAGTGGTTGTGTTATTCAGTTCGAACTCAGTCTCCAAGAAACGGTAAAACTGTGTGTCTTTATCATGAAAGTTTAATTCTTGCTTAACTAAATGAAAGAAAAATATGTGTTTTTTGTTAGAGACAATGTGATCAGTGAATTTTACTTGTACACCCATGTCCTGACATAAAATGGTTACCGTGAACAAGAATGCCTTCATCCACCAAAACCTGCCACATGCCAACCGCCTGAGTCCTGGACTGGGAGCAATCGTTCAGCTTCATCAGCCAGTCAACAAGCTCCTTTCCACTGCAGCACTGTCTGTAGCACATAACAAAAAGGTGCTTTAATATTACACTCAAATCAAAGGCATGCATTCCACCTGGTCTATAAGACTATTTAATAATCATTTAGGGAATAAAGATAATTGCTGCAGTTTTATAAGTTCAGTTTTCCTATTCCTGCTGCATTCAAGACTTGAACTGCTCAACACTCAGTAATTGCTGTTATTTGATTGTCTGCTCTTTATGATGTGCCATACATTTTTATTAGGAGACTATGGGCAGGTCAGTAAAGCATACACTCTATATCTACAAAGCCACTTGTAGTAGTGTGGTGGTGCATGTGAGGAGGAAAGGCGGAGCCAACATTTTGATCAGGAAGATTTGCACACCTGATCTGGCTTCGCCTGTTGACCCTGTGTCTTTATAAGAAGGCATGTCACATGCCGAGGGGAAAAAGTTCTGACATTAAGCTGCAGGAGGCGACAGCATGACAGATCCATCGCCAGCACAGTATATAATAAATGTACTTTTTTGGTGTGGATAATGTTTTTTGTGTTTTTGTGTTTGCCTGTCATGTCTATCTCAAATGTCCGTTGGGTGAATTAGAAGATTAATATATGGATCGCAGCTCTGATGATTTCCCGACAGGATTAAAGGGATGAGCAATTAGAAATCTCCAATACCTATTGGTTTTTCTTTATGATGGAAAAGAAAAAAAACTCACACAGGCAAAGGGATGACATGCAGGCACGCAAAGAAAATATATATGTTTTTTTAAGAAATAGAATTATGTTCAACATACAAACCACTGCAAATATTTTTTGTAAGTTAAATAAAGGTTTAAGCAAACCAGAGATTTTAGACTGGCAATTTGGGTCTGCTTAAATTTACTTTTGTTTTGCAATATTAGAACGCCGGCAATACGGAATAACATTTTCTGGACAGCATGAACAAATACCAGCTTTGTTTGTTCTCCTCTTGATACATATATAAATATATTGAATTACTCCAATATCTTCCTATCATTTTCAAATTCCTCTCCAATAAATAAAGGATTAAGCAAACCAGAAATTTTAGACTGGGAATTAGGGCTGCTTAAATTTAGGAGAACAGGTCATATCCTTCATTTAAGACTGATATCAATTAAAAGGTAGAAGAATTTACAATTGTCTTTTCCTGCACATTATTTACTTTGTACATATAGACTTTGACTGACAGTCCCACACAAACATGTCTAGGTACATTTTTAAAGTCTGTCCTTGTAAAATATTCCATCCAGCCATTATCTTCCGCTTTATCATCCACTAGGGTCACGGGATGGGGTTCCCCACGCCCATCCAGGGGAGAACATATCGGGCGCTGGGCAGATACACCCAGGACAGGGCGCCAATCTATCGCTGGGCACACACTCACTCACACAGACACACTCTATATGGGGCAATTTAGATAATTCAATTGACCTTGATCCATGTTTTTGGACTGTGGGAGGAAACCGAAGAACCCGGAGGAAACAGGGAAACTGCACCCAGATTGGGAATCGAACCGGGAATCCCTCGCACTGAGAGGCGAACATGCTAACCACTAAGCCACCGTGCCTCCCTTGTAAAATATTAAGACATATATTTAAAAAATATATTTAAAATATTAAGACAACAAATGTGAAAAAATAACCTATAAAGACATGAACGTGAAACCCAAAGTCTACATTAGATTATAATTAGATCATAGAAATATACCTGTATGTTTTAAGATGATGCTTTCTGTCTCTGACTATGCCGGGATTTTTCTCCATCAACGCAGAGTACACCACTCTAGCTGCTTTTATAATCCGATCAGACAAAAACTATTGGAAGCAGAAAGAAGAAAAGAAGAAAACATGAAATTTTAAAGAAATGATTTGATAGGCACCTCAAATTCAACAACAGATTTTCATCACCACAACATATAATATTATACATTGACTTTTAGGCAGGTCCTGGAACTGTTCACAAAGCAAAACCAGCTTCTGTGTAAATGGGAGTTTTGGCAGTGGGAACGTCACAGTAGCCATTAAGGCTCAACGTCAGCACTCTGTGTAAAAGTATCCGTGCAGGAAGCTTTATTGTACTTTGGTGGACTCTGTGTAAATACAAAAAGGCGGTGTAAAGAGCATTCTTTTCTACACTTCTATTCCAGTCTCTGTGAAGAAAGTCTACTGTACGAATGAGTTGTGAAAGACTTCGGGATTTTAAAGGCTAATGGTTGGGATACAGCTAGTGGTAGTAATGATCATGTTAAAGATGAGATTCATTGAAATGAAAAGATTTATTTTTATTTATTTATTTAATAGAAGTCTATTGCTGTTTCCATTACTATACTTGTATAAGTAGACTGTGTTATACATACTACACATGACAGAAGCTTGCAGCTGTATAGGGTTATGACAAGACCGAAAACATATTTCAGTCATAAATAACTAAGTTGACTTGCTCAGGTTTGTCAGCTTTGTCAGGTTTTTCCCAACAACATTTTTCAAGTCTTGGTTTCCTCCATTGTCCTGTTTAAAGCATGAATGTTTTTATTTTACATTTCCTGAGACACATTAAAGAAAAATCATTATTATGCTATAAACTATCTGGTCTATCAGCTGCTCTATTCACACTTGGGCTTAAAGAGACTTAAAATTAGTGTCTACAGATACTAGTGTGTGTGAGTGTGTGTAAAGGTATATAACATTGTGGGAAACAATACCTGTTTACAGAGTCACATTAGTACATTAGGTCATTTGGCAGACACTTTGATTTAAAGTGACCTGAAGTACACCAACTTAAGGTACATTTTTAAAGACTGTCCTTGTAAACTATTCCATCCATCCATTATCTTCCGCTTTATCATCTACTAGGGTCACGGGATGGGGTTCCCCACACCCATCCAGGGGAGAACATATAGTATACATTTACATTTACATTTACATTTAGTCATTTAGCAGACGCTTTTATCCAAAGCGACTTACAAATGAGAACACCACAAGTCAGAAGCCATGTAGAAAACCAACTATACTGTAAGTTCATCAACCTGATTGTTATTCGAAGCTGCGCCCCCCCCCCCCATGTATACAATATACATGTATATTATATGTACAATATATGTACAATATACAATATGTACAATATATATTGTACATATAATATATAGGTTTGTTAGCTTTGTCAGGTTTTTCCCAAAAACATTTTTCAAGACTTGGTTTCCTCCATTGTCCTGTTTAAAGCATGAATGTTTTTATTTTACATTTCCTGAGACAAATTAAAGAAAAATCATCATTATGCTATAAACTATCTGGTCTATCAGCTGCTCTATTCACACTTGGGCTTAAAGAGAATTAAAATTAGTGTCTACAGATACTAGTGTGTGTGAGTGTGTGTAGAGGTATATAACAATGTGGGAACCAATACCTGTTTACAGAGTCACATTAGTACATTAGGTCATTTGTCAGACACTTTGATTTAAAGTGACCTGAAGTATACCAACTTAAGGGCCTTGTTCAAGGGCCCACATTGACAGCTTGGGTGGACTTGAGATTCAAACATTCCAACCTTCAGATTGCTGGCCCATAACCCAAAGCACCCCAATTATTAAAGTTTTAAAGTAAGAACACATTGTATGGTTATGGACAGTAGTATGGTAATGGTTAGGGTTATGGTAAAGCACTATGAAATACATGGAAATCTATGTAAAGTTCCCACAATTTATGAAAACTAACATGAGTGACTACTGTGTGTGTGTAGGCTGGTGTAAAAAACATGTCACAGACAGCACACACCTACACCTTTTCTGTAGAGGCTGATGGAAATGTGGTTTAAAGAACCTCACCATCACAGACAGCTATGCCTCACTCCCCTGTTGGGCTTTTAGTGTGGTGTCATTTTAGGCCTTTTTGTTTCTGTCTGCTTTTCCACACTGAACTCATTTAATCTCTCTTTCTGTCTTTGCTCATCATTTTTGTTTCTCTGTTGTGACTCCATACTCTCATCTTGTTCAATGTCTTTTGTTTTGCAATATTAGAACGCCGGCAATACGGATTAACATTTTCTGGACAGCATGATGAAATACCAGCTTCGTTTGTTCTCCTCTTGATAAATATATTTATAATAAATATATATATATACTAGTATATATACTCCAACATCTTCCTACTATTTTAATATTCCTCTCTCTCTTTATATATATTCATTCATTCATTCATTATCTCCCGCTTTATCCTCTACTAGGGTCGCGGTGGGGTTCCCCATGCCCATCCAGGGGAGAACGTCTCGGGCGCTGGGCAGATAGACCCAGGACAGGGCGCCAATCAATCGCTGGGTACACACTCACACACTCAAACACACTCTATATGGGCAATTTAGAGAACTCAATTAACTTGATCCATGTTTTTGGATTGTGGGAGGAAACCGGAGAACCCGGAGGAAACCCACGCGGACACGGGGAGAACATGGAAACTCCACCCAGATGGGGATTCGAACCGGGAATCCCTAGCGCTGAGAGGCGAACGTGCTAACCACTAAGCCACCGTGCCGCCTTCTTTATATATATATATATATATATATATATATATATATATATATATATATATATATATATATATATATATATATACACACACACACACACACACACACACACACATATATATATATATATACATACATACATACACACACACATTGTATGTGTTTGAGTGAGTGTGCCCAGTGATAGACTGGCACCCTGTCCTGGGTGTATCTGCCTGAAACGTTCTCCCCTGGATGGGTTTAGCCTACCCCCACGACCCTAGTAGAGGATTAAATGGAATATTATGAATGAACGTATATAGCTAATATAAACTGCATTTTAATTATCACTTACATTTCCAATATCCAAACTCCTCTCTGGACTTTCGAAGTTTTACTATTTTCAATCCTTATCTATTACTGTGTTTAAAAACCTCACGCTGTAAAAATGCGAACATATTATTTCCATTCTTTCATTGCTACAGAAACTATGGAGTATGTAATATTTCAAGGTGCCTACTAAACAAATACATTTATGATCACATAACCGACTTTCTTATTTGTCTTTTTCTACTATCTGGTGTTAAACACCATTTGCTTGTTTGTTCCTAAACTGAAGTTTGCCAAAGGAGGAGGTTCCAAGAGTGAAAGTACATCACGGTTACAGCAAATGTCTTCACATGACCTTGTCGTGATAGTGATATTTTTTTACATCTTGAGGACAGTTCTCACATCTGTCACATGTCTGAGACTTCTCAGACTTGGTCGGTCATTTGATGATGTAACTGACCTCTGATCCATGAGAGACTGGATGACCTCTATACCAGCAGTCTGCAGAGTAACTGCCACCCCTGAGCCTAGTTGACATGTGAAAAAATGACCACTCACGAGTACTTTAATTATAGCCATTCGAATCACCTGACAACCAACAGTATACTTTAAAACTGTCCCTTAGTGATTGAAATGCAGTCTGCATTCATGAAAGTAAGATTTTTAAATTGTAGTTTAAAGGGTTGAAGGACTTTTGGCAGCAGAGTATAATCTCAAACTATCACATATTCCCTCTGCTTATGATGTGTTCCAATTTAATGTCTACACAGAAATCTTAATCTATCTCTTGTCATCTTTGATCCCTAGCCTGGGCCTATAATAAAAAAACAGCTATGAGTTTACTTTATTTTCCTTCTTGGCCACTTTCCCAGACCTTATCTTTTGACTTCATCACCTTATTTGTGAATGTTGTTTCTTGTATCACGACTGAATACTGAATACTGAGCTGTACACGGCCTGTTTTCAGTAGACTTTCAAAATCATAGAAACCAATTTTTTCCTTCATATGTGATATGAGGTTTTACACTAGTTAGTGTTCGAGTCACGATTCTCTGCAGGCTGACAAAATCCATTTACACTTAGCGATTTACTTACTTTTATAGCCATTAGACAGGTTAGGCAATGAGGAATGCACATTAATCTAAAAAATGTCCTTCTGTGTTTAAAGTGATGAGATTTAAAGCCCTATCTAAAACAATTCCATGTAATTGAATTTCATTTTTGTTACATTATGCTTTATACAGTATAGAACTGTCATTTAGCTGCTTCATCAACAAATATCAAAACATTTATTCATTCATTCATTATCTACCGCTTTATCCTCTATTAGGGTCGCGGTGGGGTTCCCCATGCCCATCCAGGAGAGAACATTTCGGGCGCTGGGCAGATAGACCCAGGACAGGGCGCTGGGCACACACTCACACAGACACACTCTATATGGGGCAATTTGGAGAATTCAATTGACTTGATCCATGTTTTTGGACTGTGGGAGGAAACGGGAAAACCCGGAGGAAACCCACGCGGACACGGGGAGAACATGGAAACTCCACACAGATGGGGATTCGAACAGGGAATCACTAGCGCTGAGAGCCACCGTGCCGCCCAATAACTAACTAAGCCACCGTGCCGCCCAATATCAAAACAAAACAAAACAAAACAAAGATTATAGTATATATCATAGAGGCTTTTATATATATATATACAGTTTATAGATTATATAAACTCAGAAAAAATCACTCAGCATAAGTATGAGACAGTCCAAGTACTATGGGACAGTGTCCTTAAGCACTAATCCTAATCCCAATGGCTCCCCAGGCACTGTAAACAAGCTGCTCACCACTCTGGGAGACATGTGCTCACACTTCATTTAGTGTGTGTATATGTGTGAGTTTTACTTCACGGATGGGATAAAAGTAGATGATAAATTCCTCTGTGTGTAAATAGACAGGCAAAATAGATTTTACTTCAAACGATGCTGTGAAGTCTATAATTGCTTTTCAGGCATTTATCAAACCCATGTTAAATTGGTTGAGTGCCAGACAGTGAGGCATAACAAGCCAATTAAGACATGTCCATGTTAGTGAGGTTCACAATGTCAGTCATACTGCACATGTTTCCAGGCTTTTAAATAACTATGGTTTAGGTGGTTTTACAGCTCCTGGGCTGTGGCTCTTTACACCTTTTCTACATTTCTAATTGCTAACATTCTCAAGCATACATTAATAGTCACCCTTAAAAAATATATAATAAATAAAATAATACTTGGAAAAATATCTATTACATGTACGCTTCATTTTGCTGGCCCCACTTCAAGCATACTACACATTAAACCAAAACTGTTTATTTAATTGTATGGTGTGCAGGACACAGAACATCTGCTTCTACAACAGATATTGCTCTTTGAATAAAACAGTAAGCTCTGTAACTGGCTGAATTTTCCACTTGTGGGTGATTCTGCACAAGCCGCGATGTGACCTCAGTGGGTTGGAAAGAAGACGACTTTAGAACAAAGCATGGGTGGGAAGGTGCAGAGGAGAAAGTGTGGCCAAAGAGCAGAAGTGAGATGAAAAGGGAACAAGTTTAACACGAACAAACAAATTAATGTTTTTCCATCTAAAAGGTAATTCATAAACTTAAAAATTAAAATTTATATTTTAAAATAATAAAGGAAATCTAGTCATTGTGTAATCTGCTTATTTTTGATTAGGGTCTCGGGAGTTGCCAAAGAGTTGTTCATGGGGATTATGGGGTTTCAGACTGTGGATGGAAAATAAAGCTTCCGCAGAAAACCCAGCCAGACACAGGGAGAAAACTCTAAAAACTACAGTTCCACCTTGCCCTGGGAACCAAAGCCAGGACCTTTTCATAGTGAGGACAGAATGCAAAACCATTGCACCTGCTTTATATCCTTAGTAATATTTCAAAACAAAAAAAAAACTAAGAACAAAATATCTTCAAGAATTGCTGAACTGCTAGTAGTTAAGAATCTTTTGGGTTTGTGCAAAAGCACTAAATAAATTTTTATTATAATTATTATTAACTAATGCCATATTAATTATAAGTGTGTTATATTGACATAACAAACAGTTAGTTCCAGTCCTTAAATCTGATTGACTGAGCTGTTTGCCCAGCCGTGACATTATTGACAATAACACAACATAAACCTATGATCGCCTGATGAATAAGACAACACCTATAACAGCTTCACATTCGTATCAATCCTTAACATACAATTTTTTAAATCATGTACCATAAATAGAAATACAGATTAATATAAACAGTGAGCTGATTCACGTTCGCCTTTCAGCGCCAGGGATTCCCGGTTCGAATGGAGTTGGGTGGAGTTTCCATGTTCTCCACGTGTCCGCGTGGGTTTCCTCCCATAGTCCAAAAACGTGGATCAAGTCTATTGAAATCTTCAAATTGCCTCATATAGAGTGTGTCTGTTCTCCCCTGGATGGGCATGGGGAACCCCAGCGTGACCCTACTAGAGGATAAAGTGGGAGACAATGGATGGATGGAGCAAGCTGATTGCTGATGATCACTAAGCCTGTTGCAGCTAATTTAGCCACTAGATGGTATTTCTTATTTTTTTAAGAAACCGGTATCTCGTTACTTCTTTAATAAATTTTCACTTTGAAAAATGGACTGGATTCCATCCCATAGCAAGAGCCTGTGCTCTAATAATTTCATCAACACCAGAGACCATCAATAAATCTGTTGATAAAAATACAAATATGAAAGACACTAACAGTGATCCCTTGGCAACCAATAACTTAAACATTAAAATTGTCCCTTATAACTCATGATGACCCCATCACCATTCTTCACATATAGGTTGTGTATTTAGTGTTCTATTATTAAACACAGTGTTGTGCATCTCACTGTTCAACTTTGCTCTTTTTATCTCTTTGTTCATCGATGGCATATTGTACTGCCTGTGTGATCTTGCCAGGAAGCCCATTATTGAAAGGGTAGTACCAGTGATGTATGAAGGCTATTTGTAGATTGTTTGTTGTGGATCGGTGAACAAACAGTTTCATTAAATTAAGTCTTTTATGTGTCTCTAAAATCCTACCTCCAAAGTTTGATTAAATGTATTTTGTCTGGTTTATGATCAAATATTAATTTTTTTAGTATTTAGTTTTTTTTTGGCTTCTGAAGCCACTGTTGGTCCTAAATTTAAAATGATATAGAAGAGTTGCACTGTGGCGTAATGACTGGTTGGGTCTTTTTTTGTTATTCTGACACTAAGCTTAACCTCTGGTAATTCCAAAATAGTTTTGCAAGCTTTCCAATTACAGTAAACAGTTTATGGCTAAACCCCTCAAACCCAGGCAAGTATCCTTCGATCCAGTGTGCTGTTTTTATAAGGACAGGAAAACAACCCCCTTGCGACCACCTTACTGCTGTTGTTTTAGTTGTGTTGTTTTTTCATTAAAGAAAAAGTTCTCTACCCACACTGTAGGCAAGGAAACACACTACAGCTCAGCAAACAAAACAATCAAAGAGTGCCTAAAAATTTCACAGACCTGCTAGCAATGTACTTGGAAAAGTCTAACACACTCAATACTTCAGCTTTGTTCTGCTTTTCCTCTCTCTGGTATGTGCGGTATCCCACCACTCAACCTCCAATAATATGAAAGACCATGAGTTCAAAAAAAGAAATAAAAATCAGCTGGCATTTAGGATGAGGTCCATAAAATGTAGTGTATTTTATTTCATATGAATCTTACAGTGTGAGAACAATGCTTTTTTGAGTTATGGTATTCCGAATGGATGAAGTAGTGCAGATTAAACCAAGGAAGCTAGGTTCAAGTTTAAACTTTTATCAAGGCTAGTGTTCTCCTTTAAGGTACCTCTTGAAAGGCCACTGATAAGACTTAAAATAAGTGTATAGGGGTGAGTTTGGGGTGGGGAGGATATAACAAAAGTATGAAAAAAAGTTATTTTTAAACTGTTTGTAAAACCTTTTTACAAAGTGGTGAGGCCAACTAATGTTCACCCGAGATTTAACCTTTGCTTGATTATTTTAAAATACCTTTCACTGAGGTAAAGTTCTACTTCCACCACAATGTTATTAGTCAAACATGTAATGACATCATAAAGTTCTAGGGTTGTTTTGCTACCAGAAGAAGTGGTCTATCATTCAGAATGGCCTTTTGGAGTGGATTGGTTTTCTAAGGAAAGCTCAGATATGGACTACATCCAGTTTATGCTATCCTTTTAGAAAGCTGACAGGTCATATTAACATATTTCAAAGAATTTTCAAGGATTCAAGGAGACTTTTGTCATTTTCATCACATGTGGTACATGTAATGAAACAAAATTGTGGTTCATGGACCCAGTTTCACCAGTTTCAATCATAAGTACAAGTAAAATAAAAATGTTAAAATGTAAATATTAGGTATAGAATAAAAAATAATAACATCAATGTAAAGATATCAAATTAATGGCTCAGAATATGAAATGTGAAGTTTTAGCAGCATGTTATATGTAAATGAGATAATAAAAAACTTTGTTGAGGAGCAGCACGGTGGCATAGTGATTAGCATGTTCTCCTAGTTTCTCCGAGTTTCCCCATGTCAGTGTGGGTTTCCTACAGGTTCTCCAGTTTCCTCCCACAGTCCAAAAACATGGATCAAGGTCAATTGAATTCTCCAAATTGTCCCATATAGAGTGTGTTTGTGTGTGTGTGTGTGTGTGTCTGTTGGAGCGAGTGTGTGCCCAGCAATGGACTATGCCCGAAATGTTCTCCCCTGGATGGGCATGGGTAACCCCCCTGCGACCTTAGTAGAGAATGAATTGGAAGATAATGGATGGATGGATGGGTTTTGTGAGGAAAAGTCTCATAGTGTAACGTGTCCATGAGGAGTGTATGTTTTTTTTCTACAAAGTGGAGTTCTAGAGTCTCACGGCTTCTTACATTTTGACAAGAACAGTGGGTAAAATAGAATTTTGCACAAACTAGTTAAGTGAAATATTTAATAAAATATTAATGTTTCTAATTAGGCATTTATGACCTTATGTTGTTTGTCCATAAAAACTAAATTTGTAAAGCTATTTACAGCTGGTCTCAACTGTCCCAGGAAAAAAAGGAGAAAGGAAGAACCCTGTAAGGCACAATGGATATTAAAAAATAATTAAGATAACATACATTCCAAAGACACAATGGCTTATGTGCAAACTGTTTTTATCTGCATAGCATGAGTAATGTTTTCTAATGATTAATAATTTTGTGTACGCGCGTATATCAGTCACTGAAGTCTGAGGGGTTGAGGTTAAAGCCAGCCATTGGACAACAATGCTGTTCTAGAACATCCAGTACATACTTGTTTCATGGTGTCCTGTGTGTCCAAGGCCTCAGGAAGTGGAGTCTGTGAAAAAAAAAGATTACAGATCAGATACACCTCAACAACAGACTTCATTCATTCATTATCTCCCGCTTTATCCTCTATTAGGCTCGCGGTGTAGTTCCCCATGCCATCCAGGGGAGAACATCTCGGGCACTGGGCAGAAAGACCCAGGACAGGGTGTCAATCAATCGCTGGGCTCAACAACAGACTTATTAAACTTATTGTATTGCTAATCAGAAATCTAATAGTTTTGTGTTTCACAAAAAGTGCAATCCTAAAGGTGTTCAGATTGACATCATACAGTCCAAGAGCAGGCTGTCATTTAAATCGATTACTTTAATACAGTGTTACTGCTTTATGCTGTAGAAAAAGAACCTTTATTTATATCTAGGTACCAAGTGGCGCAATGCCACTCCGCCATGCACCTGAGGCAAGTGCCAATCATAATCTCTTTCACCTGCCTCAGATTTATAAACAATAACTACACAAATACACAACATCCAACACTCATAAAGAAATGTTCGGCTCAAGATAATGTTCATCAGCTGTTGCGTAAAATAGAAACCAACATGCAGCATTCGCAATACTGCTTTTCGCACAAAATACTAATAGAACAGGCTGAACAAGAAGCCAAAAAATGTGTGGCATGCAAAAAAGCAGCATTACACTGAAGTGTATCAGAGTAACAATGATAGTCACTAATTAGGCAGACAATTAACATTGCATCACATTAAAAATCTACTATTTGGAAATTTAACATTACTACAAAAAGAAGGATTGATGTTATTATTACTATTAGTAGTAGTGGCAGCCATGATATTAGTAATACAGTGAAAAACAATTATAACCTTTAAGGTATGTATAGACTATAAATCTTAACATCAACCACCATGAGAAGTGATCAGCAGAAATGCTTTGTTGCATACCGGTCAATAGAGGTGGGGGTGGTGGTGGGGGTGGGGACTCCCTACTGCTGAGATTCAAGTTCATCCAGTCTGGATAACTACAATTTGTCTGAGACCGGAAAGCAAGGGGCAGATATGGGGTACCTCCCCTGTTTTTGCTTGCAATCCTCCGAGGCAGTGGGTAATTAGCTACTGTATGTTGTTTACTGACCCTGCACCAGTTAGTATGTAGTGGGATAGGTCAACAAGACATTTAGATTATTTGACATTTCGCTAACAATGAGGGAGGTGTCCCCTTGCAAATAGCTTACTGTTACTATGATGTAAATATGAGTGTTTGGCACATACTAACAAAATCTAAATAATATACAGGATGCTGGGAAAAGTATTCATACACAAAAAAAAGAAATAAAAAATAATACACGTAATAAATATGGAAAAATCCTCTTTGTGTAAGCATAAGCTTTAATTTCCTTTAAAATGTCTGGATTCAACCATATACTTTTGTACTCTGAGGGGCATTCTTTCCTTTAACAGTAACCCTTGATTTTTTTTTGTTCAAATGTTAATGCTTCTAGTATGTTTAAAAAAAACACATTTGTCTAACCAGTGTTCTGACAACATGACTAGACATCATGGTTTAAAAAGTAAATTGTAAAAATTTATAATTAATAATTCATAGACCCAAGGCTATGGTTGAAAAGAATTTGTTTCCCAGTTCATATTTTAATAAATTAAAATTTATTCTGAAAAAAGTTATAAAAGGCCTAAATTAAGTAGACAGACAAAGCAGCTAGAGATCTATATGATCTATGTATGTAAATGATGTTACAATACCAGCAAAATTATGAAGTTAATATGTCTTAATATCTTTACAACTATTAATCAATCCATCCATTCATCATCTTCCTCTTAATTCTAAATTGTGGGGGTGTTCCCCATGCCCATCCAATCTATCGCTGGACACACACTCACTGACTTATATATAGAACACACACAATATATATAGAAGCAAATTAAAGCAGCCAATTACACCTTGAATCCATGTTTTTTTGGACTGTGGGAGGAAACCCACGGTGACACGGGGAGAACATGTAAACTCAGATCTGAAATCTAAACTGGAACGTGCTAACCACTAAGCCACCATGCCATCCTCTTTACCAATATTTAACTATATAGTTTAATGATTAGTAATTTATTAATACATTTAATTGCAAAACAAACATTTGTGCAAGCATTACAAACAGTAAACCGTAGCGAGACAACAGTCAATGCTTGGTATCGTATTACCAAGTCAAATAAAATTTGATTTGTGTTGGCAGTAAAATATCACACACTTGGAAATGTATGAGTTCTTAAGCTGCATACTATTATGACATGATCACCACTTGAGAAACACTTGGTGGGGTACTTATTAAGGAAAAATAAATTCTGCTCACTTTCAAGTTTTGCTGCAATCAGAGACAATGAAACACTCCATACAGAGCCAGCGTGATAAAAGCAAATAGACCAAATGAAAGAATGTCACCAATCGAACCAAAGATTCATTCATTAACATGTGCAAAATTATGATATCATCTTACTTACTCAAACATATTTAATTGTAGTGTAACATATGTCATTTGAAACATTACAATGCACTAAACTGTAATAAAGCAACATTTATATATTCATAGAATTCAATATAAATTATGTACCATTAAAAAAAACAAAAACCGGCACGGTGGCTTAGTGGTTAGCATGTTCTCCTCTCAGCACTAGGGATTCCCAGTTTGAATCTGGGTGGAGTTTCCATGTTCTCCCCTTGTCCGCGTGGGTTTCTTCCGGGTTCTCCGGTTTCCTCCCACTGTCCAAACATGGATCAAGTCAATTGAGTTCTCCAAATTGCCCCATATAGAGTGTGTATGTGTGAGTGTCTGTGTGAGTGAGTGTGTGCCCAGCGATGGATTGGCGCCCTGTCATGGGTGTATCTGCCCAGCACCCGAAACGTTCTCCCCTGGATGGGCATGGGGAACCCCACCGCGACCCTAATATAGGATAAAGCGAAAGATAATGGATGGATGGATAAAAAACAAAAACATTGCTTTTGACCTCTTGTAGCCTTGAGGCTGCATCAACACCAGAGGCTCCACAAACTTATCTGACAGACATCTGAATAAATACCCAGCAACTTAATCTATTCTTCAAACTTACTGCTAGGACCTGTCCAGAATCTTTTTGTATAAGCATTCTGTCAGATGCAGAAGTGCAAAAGTGTCAATTATGCAATGTTGAGGTACATGCTGGTTTGTTCATGTGTCAGCATTTCTACTGTATATCTTGCAGCAAAAAAAGAAAAAAATGAAGCTCAAAAATTAAAAGGACATACATAAGGTCAAATCAGTACTGAGTTTCAGCTGAGGTTGTATGAGGTCGTTTGAACCACACACTGTTCTGGGACAAAGGGTTACACATTTACAACTAACAGCTATTTGGAGAGGGGAAAAATGCACTAGATATTTTTTGCAATATGAAATTTTTACCCACAGTAAATCTATGAACAAGAGGACAAAAAAATGTTTTACATTATATTATGCTGACAAATAAACAGAAATTACTAAGAGTATATGTATTATTAAAGCAGTAAGGTATGAGAGGTTGTGCATTATTGTGAATAAATGTATTTTTAAATTCTTCCCTGTGATTTATTCACAATAATACACAACCTTGAGTGCCTTACTGCTTTTGTAAAATGGCTACGAACAAACTTTAAAAAAAAAACGAGGTTTGATTCATAAATGCATTTATTTAAAACATAAACGTTAATAAATTGGTCCTGCAATGTAATCTAGTCTGCTTTTTAAAGGGAACGCAGGTTGACAGGTTTCTGGTTTCTCTAATAATCAAATACTGCCATCTAATGGCCAAAATGCAGAACACAGCTCATAAAGAACATCAGGAAAAAATGTATTGTATATCAGGCATTGATACGAATGTGAAGCAATCAGAGGTGTGCGTTATTGTCAATAAGGTCACGGCTGGACAAACGGCTCCGCAAATCAGATTTGAGGACTGGAACTACCAGTTTTATAATTACAATTAGCATATGATACTCAAGAAAAAAACAATAGTAAGGAAAGTTAAGGCTTTAATCTTCGCTATATGCTAAACAGGTTATTTACTGATTAGATTTGTCTTTATCAGAAATAACATTTCACTGATTGCAAATTAACATGGACTCAGTCTTACTTCTCACTGTACCCTTCAGCTCTTGTTAATCTCTCTGTGGTTAGCCATGCAAGGCATGTTCTTGTTCTTGCAATGACTGGAAGGAATGTTACCGTTTCCTTCCACCTGATCCAACAGTGCTTGCTGGGATAATCAAACAGCTAGTACATGCACAGTATAGTACCATGAGGTTGTCTATGACATAATTTCAAGTATGCTTAAGGTTCAACCAGTAATACTTGATTTAGGAAGCATTTAATATAGCATTTGTAAACCTATTATAAGTCCACAGCGTCTAAGTCAATATCCACAACAAAAAAAAGAGGATGATATAGCATTTCTCTCTTATTTATCTTTGTTACATCGTATGCTCTTAAATAAAATGTCTAAAGATTTATTAGTAAAATGACACAAACCAAGATATAAAACTGTAACTTTAAAATAAATGAAATCTAACAAGTTTAAAGTAAGTGAAAGAAAAATGGCTGGTTGTGATGAAAAGGATTCAAATGCACCAGCAAGTTGTTCTATGAGTTAAATTGGAGCACAGTGTGACGCTGGCTTAATTGGAGCCCTGTTCTGTGAATGGTTTCTGGCCGACACATAATCCAAAGACAAAACATGTCAGTCAGTGCAGCCTTGAATGTAATGCTAATGAACTGAAGCATGCATACTTTAAGGCAACTGAATCAAATAGACCGAGGCATCATAATATTTTATATGTTATATGTTATAACATAGATTTGACCTGTTGTTAATGTCAATGCACATACAAAGTTGGTCAGTACACATGTATGTTCCCTCCAAATATGAGCTTTCGTGGTCAATATTCAAATCAATAACCCCTGATATATGTTATGCACCTTGCCTGGACTCAGCAAGACCAGCAGTGGACACTGACTTTAAGAGTAGCCTGTTCTAACGAGCCTGTCTGTCAGATAGGATACAGCACAAGTAGTGGTTCCATAATAATACAAGGTTTATATAGCTAGGTTTCAATTGTGCCAATCTATTACTGGGCACACACTCACTCACACACTATATAGGAGCAATTTAGAGCAGACAATTCACCTTGGATCTTCATTTTTAGAATAGGGAGGAAACTGGAGAACCCGGAGAAAACCCTTGCAGACACTGGGAGAACATGGAAACCCAGACTGGGATTCGAACCCAGCACTGAAAGATGACTGTGCTAACCATTACACCCTTGTCATGTTTGTTTCTTTTCCATTTTTTAAGTGGAAATAGGTGTGGGTGAAACCCAGAAGTCACATAATTATTTAATTACGATTAATTATTATACAATGAAGAAGTCACATGTTGTCAGTGTAATGGCAGCTACACTTGCTAGTGTTCATTTCCAATGTGAGAAATTTGTGTAGCCCGAACAAACACTTTCCACAATTAAAAAAATATAAGAAGAAGAAAAGAAAAAAAACATTCTCACAGCGAAACATAATGGTGGCAACATCATGCTGTGCAGATGCTTATCACAGACAGAGATTGAAAGACTGGTTGAGCACTGAAGAAAACCGGACAGCTCAAAAAATACAGCAGTTCCTAAGAAAAACAGTCTGCCAGCGATATAAGACTGAGTTAGAGGCTTAGCTAGCAGCACGATGATAACGCTAACTGAACTGACAAAGCTGCATTGAAATGTCCAACATCTACATTTAGTCATTTAGTAGACACTTTTATCCCAAGTATCCGAAATTGATCATAGTTGTTAGAATACTAGGACAGACAGCACTTCTGGAGCACACAAGTGTTTAGGGCCTTGCTCAAGGGCCCACATTGGTAACCTCAAAGGACTCAGGCTCCGAACTTCCAACCAAGTTTCCAGTTGTTTTATTTGTCATTCCAACAATATAAAGTGGTGTTCAGTATACAGTGGAACGAAACGATGTTCTCCAGGAACAAGGTGCTATGCAGAACCGCAGGGTGCGGTAGCTCAGTGGTTAAGGTGTTGGGCTATCAATCTGAAGGGTGGGGGTTCAAATCCCAGGTCCACTGAAGTTACCAATGTGGGTACTTGAGCAAGACCCTTAACCCTCATTACTCCAGGGATGTTGTGATTAACCCAGTGCTCACCTTGTAAGTCGCTTTGGATAAAACCGTCTGCTAAATGACTAAAATGTAAAAGTAAATGTAAACAGCAACTACACAACCAAACAAAGTGCATGTGTGCAATAGCTTGTGTAAAACAAAGTAACAACAAAGTAATTAACAAAGTAATTAAAGTAATATGTCTATGGTTATAAAATGTAAACAGTGTGTTTTCAGAAGCAATTGTATATAAATGTAAAAGAATATATTATGTATTAGCAGCAATTTTGTCCATCTACATTATTGGAAGTGTGTGTGGGTGTGTGTGTGTGTTTAATGTGTATGTGTCCAGTCCTACATGAGCATAATTTTTTTTTATACATGATTGTGATTGTTCAGGAGTCTGAGCCTGGGGGAAGAAGCTTTTTGCACAGTCTGGATGTGAGGGCCCAGATGCTCCTTCCAGACGGTAGGGTAAAGAAAGTGTGTGAGGGGTTAAGATTAATAGACCAAAACACTAATCACTGAGCTATGACACCCAAATACAAGAGCTAGATCCAAACTAATTATGGGATGAGATACATTTCATTGCTCATTAACTGAAAGGCAGGGAAACACACTGGACAGGTTGTTAGTCTACCACACAGTAGACACGCAGACAAGCATATCAACACACCCAGTCACACCTCAGGCAAGTTAGTATCTTCACTAGTTTCAGTTCACCCAATTTACATGCCTTTGGACTGAGAGGTGAGTAATTCATGAATACCCTAGTACTTCATGAATAATATCTTGTGAGTTTTTTTTCTTCAATAACCACTTGTGTCAAAAATAAACAATTAAGGCACATGGTTTTAATAATTAAAAAAAATACCTTCATGACATATTTTACAATAAAATAAGGACAATTTTACAGAGCCCCTAAAGGAATATGGAAGAAAAGATATATCTTGCAAAAGTCCATCCATCCATTATCTTCCGCTTTATCCTCTATTAGGGTCGCGGGGGTTGGGGGTGGGGGGGTTCCCCAATGCCCATCCAGGGGAGAACGTTTCAGGCACTGGGCAGATACACCCAGGACAGGGTGCCAATCTATCGTTGGGCACACACACACTCACACAGACAGACTCTATATGGGGCAATTTGGAGAACTCAATTGACTTGATCCATGTTTTTGGACTGTGGGAGGAAACCGGAGAACCCGGAGGAAACCCACACGGACAACATGGAAACTCCATCCAGATGGGGATTCAAACCCCGGGAATCCCTAGCGCTGAGTGGCAAACGTGATAACCACTAAGCCACCGTGCCGCCCATCATGCAAATGTTTTTTTTATTTTTTCTATTTAATACACACACACACACACACACACACACACACACACACACACACACACACACACACATACTGTGTATATGTATATATAAACTTTTAATATTTTTCTCTCCATGTCCCTTTAGGCGCTCCCTACAATTTGAAATATTCGAATTAAAGTTTTTTGTTTTTAATTTAAAAAAAAAAAATAGTTTTTTGTTTATAATGTTCAGAACCCGCCTCTCAGCGCTAGGGATTCCCAGTTCGAATCCCCATCTGGGTGGAGTTTCCATGTTCTCCCCGTGTCTGCGTGGGTTTCCTCCGGGTTCTCCGGTTTCCTCCCACAGTCCAAAAACATGGATCAAGTTAACTGAATTCTCAAAATTGCCCCATACAGAGTGTGTCTGTGTGAGTGAGTGTGTGCCCAGCGATGGATTGGCGCCCTGTCCTGGGTCTATCTGCCCAGCGCCCGAAACATTCTCCCCTGGATGGGCATGGGGAACCCCACCGCGACCCTAATAGAGGATAAAGCGGGAGATAATGAATGAATGAATGAATGAAATGAATGTTCAGAACCAAACTGAAACATTATAATCCAAGTTACAAACATGACAAAAATCTTGTCAACGTTACATTTAAAATACAACATTTTAAATACATCTGGGTATATAACATTACTAGTGGATGCTGACCGGGATGGAAGCTGGCTGTCACACTCTTTTCCAAATTGTAAGGGACAATAAACAATAAGCTATAAATAGGTGCGTCTTTGTAAACTTTCTTGCCAAGAAACACACACCCTCAGACAGGGACAATGGAAAACACTGTGCACTTCCAGCACACGTCCCAGAACTCCGATTCAAAGCTGCGTCCAGGGATGTGGTTCCACATTTTAAAGTCCACCTTTATCTGATCTATCTGCCAAAACATGGTGAAGACATGCAACAGATATGGCGTAACAGTCCCAGATGTCAGTGGGCTGGTAGCAGACTTACCCAACTGATGCCGCGGATAGTCGATTTGTCCGCGGGGCTTCGGTCGGGAAAGACTTGGTAATTGTAGCTGCGGAACAGATGCATTTTGCGCGCGGGTTCGGGTTTTAACAGAGTTAAACAGGGGACTCCTGCTGCTGCTGCTGGATCACATGATAAAGCGAGATGTACCGCTCAGCGCAGCCCCGGCGGCGCAGTGCAGGTTCCTCTTTGCGCACGCAGCCCCATTCCATCACACAGTCTGTCCAACCTGCCGCTCCGACCCACCCACCGACCGACCGACCGACGCTCCGGACTGCGCGCGTGTGCGTGTGCGTGTGCACGGCCGGCCCACGCTGCAAATACCAACCCACCCTTTCCTCTCCGCCTCCAACAGAACAGACACTCCTACTAATCCACATGTTACTCCACAGCAATGTAAACTATTATTACTACTAATAAAATAACAACAATATAATAATATTATTATTATTATTATTATTAACAACTGGGCACACACTCACTCACACAGACACACACTATATGGGGCAATTTGGAGAACTCACTTGACCTTGATCCATGTTTTTGGACTGTGGGAAGAAACCGGAGAACCCGGAGGAAACCCACGCAGACACAGGAAGAACATGGAAACTCCACCCAGATGGGGATTCGAACCGGGAATCCCTAGCGCTGAGAGGCGAACGTGCTAACCACTAAGCCACCGTGCTGGGCAATAATAATTCATTATCTCCCGCTTTATTCTCTATTAGGGTCGCGGTGGGGTTCCCCATGCCCATCCAGGGGAGACCGTCTCGGGCGCTGGGCAGATACACCCAGGACAGGGCGCCAATCCATCGCTGGGTACACACTCACTGGGTACACACTCACCCACTCACTCAAACACACTCTATATGGGGCAATTTGGAGAACTCAATTGACTTGATCCATGTTTTTGGACTGTGGGAGGAAACCGGAGAACCCGGAGGAAACCCATGCGGACACGGGGAGAACATGAAAACTTTACCCAGATGGGGATTCGAACTGGGAATCCCTAGCGCTGAGAGGCGAACGTGCTGACCACTAAGCCACCGTGCTGGGCAATAATAATTCATTATCTCCCGCTTTATTCTCTATTAGGGTCGCGGTGGGGTTCCCCATGCCCATCCAGGGGAGAACGTCTCGGGCGCTGGGCAGATACACCCAGGACAGGGCGCCAATCCATCGCTGGGTACACACTCACACACTCAAACACACTCTATATGGGGCAATTTGGAGAACTCAATTGACTTGATCCATGTTTTTGGACTGTGGGAGGAAACCGGAGAACCCGGAGGAAACCCATGCGGACACGGGGAGAACATGGAAACTTCACCCAGATGGGGATTCGAACCGGGAATCCCTAGCGCTGAGAGGCGAACGCGCTAACCACTAAGCCACCGTGCTGGGCAATAATTCATTATCTCCCGCTTTATCCTCTATTAGGGTCGCGTGGGGTTCCCCATGCCCATCCAGGGGAGAACGTCGTGGGCGCTGGGCAGATACACCCAGGACAGGGCGCCAATCCATCGCTGGGTACACACTCACACACTCAAACACACTTTATATGGGGCAATTTGGAGAACTCAATTGACTTGATCCATGTTTTTGGACTGTGGGAGGAAACCGGAGAACCCGGAGGAAACCCATGCGGACACGGGGAGAACATGGAAACTCCACCCAGATGGGGATTCGAACTGGGAATCCCTAGCGCCGAGAGGCGAACGTGCTAACCACTAAGCCACCGTGCTGGGCAATAATAATAATAATAAAAATAGTAATAATAATAACAATAATAATACAGTGATAGATTGGCACCCTGTCCCGGGTGTATCAGCCCAGTGCCCAAAACGTTCTCCCCTGGATATGCATGGGAACCCCCCCCCCCCCCCATGACCCTAGCAAAGGATAAAGCGGATAGATAATGGATGGATGGATGATGATGTTGATGATGATGATGATTATTATTATTATTATTATTATTATTATTATTATTATTATTATTATTATTATTATAAATCTGTTTATCTTTGACATAGTGAGGATTTCTCTCTCTCTCTCTCTCTCTCTCTCTCTCTCAGTACTACACTCACTGTTATATTTTTTCAGTTACTATGATCATAGATTTGTAATATCTGTAATATCTGTTTCTCTGCATACTTTGTAAGTCCCCTTGATCCTGTTCTCCACAGATCAGGACCCCTACAAAGGATTTTGTTGGTATTGGTGGATGATTCTCAGTACTGCAGTAATACTAACATGGTGGCGGTGTGTTAGTGTGCTGGAGAGAGAACAGAACACCAATCAGAACATACGGGTGTCTGATCCACTCATACCATCATCCACCGCCCCAATAATACCTGCTCTGTGAGGTTCTGATCATCAGAGAACAGAGTAAAGGGGACGAACAAAGTATGTAGAGGAACAGATGAACTACAGGATGTCATGGTAAGTGGAACTAAAAAAACCTGACAATAAGTGTAGCGGTGTACCTAATAATATGGCCGGTGAGTGTATATATATTTATTTATAATTTTTTGCTGCCTGTCTGTCCACACTATTCTACACTATAAAGTTAAATTACTGGGTCATACTTGTTACTCACTGAAGTTGGATGTTTAATTTACTCCAGTTTTGACAGCTGTATGAAACAATGCACCAGTTTATGCAGTAAGTGGTAGTCTGAAAACCTTTAAAAATCACAGTGGCTCACCACAAAAAGTTACAGAATGGGTCAACAGGTGCAGTGATGCTAAAGTGCATATGTCATTAAACAGTAAGAATTCTGCTGACTTAAAAACTGCAGAGTTCGAACCTGGTCTATCATTAACATCATCACATATCCTGTGCACTTAGAGCTTTATAGCATGTTTTCCATGGCTGAGCAGGTGCCTGTGTTGTGTTCTGCACGTGACAAATCATGCCTCTTTATCAGGTGATCTGATGGACAGGTCTGGGTAACAACAGTGAAGTTCTGTGGATGTGGAACAATGATAAAGGTTTGTTTTTCAGGGGTTGATGTAGGCCCCTTAGTATCAAAGAAGGCATACCAATACACTTTGGGCAATTGTATCCTTTCTATGATGTTTGAAAACGGCATCATTGCTGTTTATGATCCGCTCACACCACAGCAACACACACTAACACACATTATGTTAGCATCACTGCAGTGATGAGAAAAAGCATGAGAGGCTAAGTGGTAGTGCTATCCATCCATCCATCCATCCATCCATCCATTATCTTCCACTTTATCCTCTACTAGGGTCGCGGCGGGTTCCCCATGCCCATCCAGGTAAGAACTTTTCAGGCACTGGGCAAATACACCCAGGACAGGGCACCAATGTATCGCTGGGCACAGACTCACTCACACAGACACACACACACAAACACACTCAATATAGAGTAATTTGGAGAATTCAATTGACCTTGTTCCATGTTTTTGGACTGTGGGAGGAAACCGGAGAACCCGGAGGAAACCCACGTGGACACGGGGAGAACATCGAAACTCCACCCAGATTGGAATTCTAGTGCTGAGAGGCAAACGTGCTAACCACTAAGCCACTAAGCCGCCCCTGAGAAGAAGCCCTTATCCAAAAAAAATCAGAATTAGAGTTCTTTATTAATCTCTGGGGGAATATTGAAATTAATACCCACTCTGTCATGATCCTGTGTGGGTCCCGACCATTAGAGAACTAAGAGGACAAACTATGCAGAGAAAAAAGTGGAACACAATCAATAGTGCAAGCAAAAGGATTAACCGGTAAGTTAATCAAGAAACCATAAATACCATTTCCACTATTGTAAATAGTCATTTGAAATGTCTATGGTACTATTAATATCAATAGTATGTAATAACGGTAGTAAAACAATAAAACAATAAGCAATCTCAGTGCTAATCTGTATTCACTGCACAGTGTGCACTTTGCCTTAATAAAAAACAGCTATAAACTTCAGCTATAAATATTTAATAGCAAAATTCTGATGAAACTTGCTCTCTTAGCCAAGTTTAAAAATGTGATTATTGTGATGTAGTTCTTTCATATGCCAAATACATTCAATAGGATGACATTCAATTTCTTAGACATTCAATAGGATGTGGACCTAGGATTTGAACCACCAATCTTCAGACTGGTAGCCCATACCCTAACCACTGAGCTACTACACCTTACATTAGGAGTTGTTTTGCAGGGTAACTGACAACGGAAGTAGGTGGTTGATTGTTATCATCTTTTGTATTCTTGTTCTTAAGTTTCAGTTGATTCTGAACAGGTGTCCAACCCTGATGTCAGCTAAATGCCCCAGTCTGGAACATTCCCACCACCTCACTTCAGTTTTAACACACTAATACATCAATCTTGTTTCCACATGTCTCCTAATATAAACAATTCTGCTACTGTAATAAATCTCAAACGTAGCCACATTCGACTCTGGCAACAGCACTTGTATATTTAGAACCAATGCTTTTGGGCTTGCTTTTCTTTCATAGACTGATATTTATTCCTTAAGAAAGGATATCATGCACTCATAATTACAATTAATCAGAATACTTTATTAATCCCTGGAGGGAAATTGCAGTATTTATAAATGCTCCATTTATCGTGTTAATATTTACAGAATAAGAGTAAAGAAGTAAGTGTCGTCCAATTAAACTACAAAATAATACAAAATAAAGTAAAAGAAAAGTGTAAAGTAAGTTATATATAGTATATTAAATGAAAATGATAATATATAGCAGAGGGCGGCACGTTGGCTTAGTGGTTAGCACTCACCTCTCAGAGTTTCCATGTTCTCTCCGTGTCTGCGTGGGTTTCCTCCGGGTTCTCTGCTTTCCTCCCACAGTCCAAAAACATGGATCAAGGTCAATTGGATTCTCCAAAATTGCCCCATGTAGAGTGTGTTTGTGTGTGTGAGTGTGCCCAGAAATAGATTGGCGCACTCTCCTGGGTGTATCTGCCCAGCACCTGAAACGTTCTCCCCTGGATGGGCATGGGGAACCCCACTGTGACCCTAGTAGAGGATAAAGCGGAAGATAACGGATGGATGGATGGATGGAATTTATAACACTGTGGGAGGTCAGGTTATAGTAGAGATTATTGTTCAAAATAATAAATATAAAATAATGTTTGCTGATCCTCATTATTTAATACATGGCAAAAAGCTTTAGAATTGTATCCCTGAAGCAATTGTGATATTTGCACTGCACAACTTTTATCTAAACATGTATTTAAGAGTTCATGTAACGCTCCCTTAAAAATGTTAGTCTCTCTATTGTGGGTAAAACCAAGAATTATCCTGTCTTAAGAATTCTTTTTTTAACTTCCGAGACTGTGATCATTTTAAAGACATATTTCCCACAGTCACAATGCCCTGGGTCTGGTACAAGACAAATACCATCACGTGTATTCCATGTTTTCCTCAAAATGATCTCAGACTAGTCAGATAAATCACAGGAAGAAACCGGAATTCGGAAAAGTTCATGGATGACTTAAAAACAGCAGACTCAAAAAATAATGAGTCGACTGTCATCTGTCAAAAAAAGCCAAACTCTTTTGCTAAAACAGTAAAGAGTTTCATAAAATGAAAGGACTTACATATATATGTAATATAATAAATAAAATGGATATTGTTAATAAAAATGATGCGTAAAATCATAGTTTTTTGCATTGTATTGCTTCTCTTAATGTGATCTTTCTTTCATTCTGTCTCTCGTTCTTGTCCCACTCCCTATCTACATACATAATTTCTTATCTGTACCTTGCAGCTGCCTGAACAAACCTTACAGGGTGGATAAGACGCATGTGTATAATGCTTTTAAACCAGTCAATATCAAGTGTAAGGGTACGTGAAGAAAAATATACCAAATGGTTTTAACTTACATTTGCATCTTATTTTCTTCCTAAAAGAATTAAACACTTTAATTGGGTATGGGTTGTATGTGCATGACTGGGAACAGTGAGTTATGAAATGCCTCTGAGGCCCATATGAATATAAAACAATATTAAGGTTTTTGCAAACACTTGGCAGATGGTGTCTTTGAGTTTTATCATTTACTTGACTGATTAGGTCCTCATTAAAAGTCTTACCTGCTCAAGCGTTGTCCTCCTGGACGGAGTCAGCTCAGCTATTAAAGATGAGTCTGTCGAGCACATCTCTGCTGAGAATGCTGCAAAGGGAAAAATCCATCACAAAAATGTCAATTCCATTATCTTAAATTTGTAATAATATGTTATACAGTAGGGCGGCACGGTGGCTTAGTGGTTAGCACGTTCGCCTCTCAGCGCTAGGGATTACCGGTTTGAATCCCCATCTGGGTGGAGTTTCCATGTTCTCCCCATGTCCGTGTGGGTTTCCTCTGGGTTCTCCGGTTTCTTCCCACAGTCCAAAAACATGGATAAAGTCAATTGAGTTCTCCAAATTGCCCCATGTTGAGTATGTTTGTGTGAGTGAGTGTGTGTGCCCAGCGATAGTTTGGTGCCCTGTCCTGGGGGTGTCTGCCCGGCGCCCGAGACGTTCTCCCCTGGAAGCCATGGGGAACCCCACCGCGACCCTAATAGAGGATAAAGCGTAAGATAATGAATGAATGAATGAATGTTATACAGTTTGTGGCATAGTGGTTCGTACTGGGGATCCAGCTTTGAATCCCGATCTGGGTGGAGTTTCCATGTTCTCCCCGTGTCTGTGTGGGTTTCTTCCGGGTTTTCCGGTGTCCTCCCACAATCCATAAACATGGATTTAAGGTGAACTGGCTGCTCTAAATTGTGTGTTTGGGTGTATGTCTGTCTGTGGGATTAAGTGTGGCCAATGATGGATTGGCACCCTGTCCTGGGTGTATCTACCCAGCATCCACAGCGTTCTTCTCGCTAGCATATGATTATGCAGAAGATGATTGATGGATGATGGATAGATGTTATAAATTTTATTTACCTTTATTAAACCCTTTATTATTTTGGGGTCTCCTCACCCTCTACCGGGACTGGGGACACACAGACTATAGGGACAATTTAGAGCAGCCAATTCACCTTAAATCCATGTTTTTGAATTGTGGAAGGAACCTGGAGGAAATGTGGACAAGGGGAGAACATGGAAACTCCACCCAGATCGGGATTCGTAACCCCAGTGCTGAAAGGTGAACGTGCCACCGTGCCACCCATACATGCCACAATTAAAGGGGAATATATCATAAGACAAATGCTTTGTCATGGAATCTCGAAAGGAACCAAGTTTACTGACATATTTTGTGTCATAGACACTGTTTGTAATTCAAATACATTTGGCAAACAACAAAAGCCAGTGAAGGGCGGCACGGTGGTTTAGTGGTTAGCACGTTCGCCTCTCAGCGCTAGGGATTACCGGTTCGATTCCCCATTTGGGTGGAGTTTCCATGTTCTCCCCATGTCCGTGTGGGTTTCCTCCGGGTTCTCCGGTTTCTTCCCACAGTCCAAAAACATGGATCAACTCAATTCAGTTTTCCAAATTGCTCCATATAGAGTGTGTCTGTGTGAGTAAGTGTGTGCCCAGTGATAGATTGGCACCCTGTCCTGGAGGTATCTGCCCAGCGCCTGAAACATTCTCCCCTGGATGGGGAGAACCCCCCCGCGACCCTAATATAGGATAAAGCGGAAGATAATGGATGGATGGAAAAGCCAGTGAAGACAGACACAGGTTTCAGAGTATACAGAGCACCTGTAGTGCTATATGTGCAGTGCATAGTGGCCTGAAAAGTGAGAAAGACTAGCTTGCAGTTGTGTCAAAGCAACAAATTAAAGCTGAAAAGATATGCAAAGCATGAAGACAGAGCTAAACACAGATTAGCATTTGTGGTTATTCCACAATTACAGAAGCCATGCTAGATAAGGACGATCTGAAATCTTAATAAGCTCAAGGAAGTACTGGAATCTCTGTCATAGCCATAAAAATAAACAGCTCAAATGAGGAGTTCCTGCATTCTCACAATGCAATGGATATCCCAGCATTCCCACCGTGCTCAATATTCAGACAAAGGGCATTAAAAACAGACCTGAGTAATTTGGTTGAATTAACATTTTTCGCGTAATAATAGTGGTAGGTGGTTAGGGTATTGGGCTGAAGGCCAGAGGTTTAAATAAAGAGTCCAATAAAGGTTGGGCCCTTAAGCACGGACCTTAACCCTCTTTGCTCCAGTGGTGATGTATTGGATAAAAGTGTCTGCTAAATGAAGTTCTGATTGTGACAACCTTATGATACCTTATCACATGTGCTATATATAAAATAATCCTGACTGACAGCCTGAAATCCGAACTGCAAAACCACAGGAAATGTTTTAAGAACATTTTAGTTTGGCAGTAGACTGGAAAATTGTACTAGATCTAGGCAGATAGTTTAAATTCTAAGACACAAAAACAGCAGAAGGGTCTAGATATAATCCTGTTATTACCTTCATGTGTCTAATGGCATTCATTTAACAAGACTATGATAGCAATCGTGACAGGAAGAAGGTCGGCAATCTACAACAACCTTGTGACCAACTGATAGAAATCAGGAATGTTTTCATTGATGGCTGGCTGCAAATTTATAAAAATACATCAGTTCCAATTAGTATCTTATCATCCCAAAACATAAATGCAACCAGTTTGGTTCTGGTTGCTTTAATTCAGCTTATACTGTAAAAATAAATCTCATATCTTCTGGTCACGTGAGGGTTTCCCATGCCCATCCAGGGGAGAATGTTTTAGGCGATGGGCAGATACACCCAGGACAGGGCACCAATCCATCGCTGGGCACACACTTACTTACTCAGATAAAAACAATATTTGACTGCAATTCAGATAGAGACACTTCACCTTGAATCCATGTTTTTGGGCTGCGGGGGAAACCGGAAAACCAACCCGAACACGGGGAGAACATGAAAACTAGATCCTCTGAGAGGCGAACATGTTAACCACTAAGCCACCGTGCCATTTGCAAAAAAAAAACAAAAAAAAACTCTAATAAATAATATAAAAAAAAATAATTACTCACTAAACTATAAGAGTCTAGTATTCTATATAGATATTGGTCCTGATCATCGTAAGTGTTTCAGTATTAAATTAACCCAGCTTAAGGAAACACTGACAAAAGTTATAAATAAACATCTCTACTTATTTTAAAGACTAGTTTTTTTGCCTCCTGTTACTTTTCTTAGTCTGACTACAAATACTTCATGATGAAAGTCTTAAGAATGGAAAACATACATATAATAAAGTGTAGAAAAATCAGTGTTGAAGGCTAGTCTATTAGTCAGCCAGATTATCTCTTCAACATAAATACCAACAATAAAGATTTAACATAAATGATTAATTGTCTGATTAGCACTGACAGCCATGCTATAAAATGTCAGTTAGGGCATGATTAATAGTCTGGAATTACAGAGAGATTCTTACAGGAATTTAACATAAGCAGCTTAACAAAAGCAAAATTAAAAATAAACACACACACGCACGCACGCACGCACGCAAGCACACACACACACACACACACACACACACACACACACACACACACACTCTTCTTTACATGAATCATGTGTGGTTTACATAACATGTTTTCAATTACTTCAAATGGATTATGTTCCAGGGTACCCACAAAGTGATGTAAAAACTGTAAATACACACACACATGCACATGCACACACACACACACACATGCACGCACACACACACATGCACATGCTCACACACACACACGCACGCACGACCTACACCGTCGTTCATTACATGAAGATTTGGGTTAATACTGACCATGTTTTAATTAGATCAAATGGGTTATGTTTCCCACAAAGTGATGTTAAAACTGTGAATACACACACACACACACACACACACACACACACACACACACACACACACACACACACACACACACACATACATTGTGCCACTCTGACATTGTCTATGCTTCTTTAGTCCATGTTTCCTACTTAATTTGCTAAACAGAATTTCTAACACCAACAACACTAGCCATCCAAAATAGCAAATATCAGTAAAGACAACTAAACACTAAAACAGTTGTCCCTTACACAAGTGGTACACCACACAGCTTCACATCACAGATGTCACTTCACAAACTTACTAAACTTACTTTCTTTTATCTGAAAGAAAGCTGTGTAAGTAGTAGTCTGTGCCTGCAGCTAGAAAGAGGGAGATGAAATACTACCTTTTTTCTTATGACCTCCATTTGGAGAATGTCATCAGTTCAGTTTAGTTGGGGAACAGCTCAAGGCTGACTCAGATCAGATAGTAGTCTTTATGTAACTTGCTGTGCAACATTACAATAACATTAGCTACCAAAGACGCTGTAATGCCAGCATTTTATTTTCATGCATATTTCTTGCTACAATACTATTAAACTTATCAAAACAATTTCACTGACAGCTAACTGATAAGAGAGCTCAACATAATCATGAATGATAGCTTCAGAATTTGAAACAGGATGGGGTTCTCTACCAGAGAAAAAGCAGATAAGGATCAGTTTTTAAGGGCAAAACATGTTTAATACACTGATAGTATTTTAAATACAGGAAAATAAAATTATATAACGTTTTAAAAATAACAACAACACTACCACTGTTGAAAATAATAACAACACTACTAATACTACTAGTATCTATAATGATGGCAAATGAATCAGGCTAAACGGTTATTTACTGCCATCTAGTGTGAATTTCTGGATAATTATTGCACATGGTGATTATTGAGATAATTATGCCTACATATATTAGATTTACTTAATGTAAAAATAAAAAAAAATAAAGGATTTATTTTATATTGTAGCTTCCATGTAATTATATTATAGTGCACTTATATTATATATAGTGCAGAGTAAGACATATATTACTTATATATATTAAGATCTGGCGGTACGGTGGCTTAGTGGTTAGCACGTTCGCCTCTCAGCGCTAGGGATTCCCGGTTCGAATCCCCATCTGGGTGGAGTTTCCATGTTCTCCCCGTGTCCGCGTGGGTTTCCTCCGGGTTCTCCGGTTTCCTCCCACAGTCCAAAAACATGGATCAAGTTAATTGAGTTCTCTAAATTGCCCCATATAGAGTGTGTTTGAGTGTGTACCCAGCGATGGATTGGCGCCCTGTCCTGGGTGTATCTGCCCAGCGCCCGAGACGTTCTCCCCTGGATGGGCATGGGGAACCCCACCGTGACCCTAATAGAGGATAAAGCGGGAGATCATGAATGAATGAATATATTAAGATCTATTTACAGGAACTACGAGTAAAGCAGTGATCCACCTTAGATTGCAGCCTGTAAAGCCTTGTATCATACTGTACTCACATATAAGCAAAGTTCACTAATATACAGAATATTTTCTTTAATAGCATTTTAAACACACAAGTGAAGGATTGTAAGGTCTAAAGGCACAAGTTAAATTTATAATATTGGATGTTTAATGTATTTTCAGTTGATAAAAGTATGTGCACATGACAAAGACCTATTGTGTAAAGATGACCCAAAGGTATGACTGTGGACCAGAGGAAGCAGGAAGAAGGGAAAAACAACAGTGCATATTTCTTGTTGTGCACATTTGAGCAGATATGATACATGCATTTCATTATAAGCCAAGTTGCATTCAATCTATCTATCTTTCGGTCTCTCTCGCTCACAGAGAAATTAGCCCTTCACATTTAACCCATCCGTGCAGTGAAACACACACATATACACACATTGTGTAAAGTGAGCACACATGCTTGGAGCGGTGGGCAGCCCTGTATATAGCGCATGAAGCCTGGGGAGCAATTGGTGTTAGGTGCCCAAGGGCACTTCAGCCATAGTACTTGGTGGGATCAGAAATCAAACATGGGACCTTCAGGTCACAAGGCCGATTTCTTATCCACAAGTTCATAACTGCCCTGATATGCACAAAAACACACACTATTTATATGTATCAATACAAGGATAAACCTTCTTCAATCCTCAGCAATCTTATGACAATATAAACCTTAACTCTTCACCACCTCACTGTAGCCTCCATAATTTTGTCTACAACACATCCTACCTGTGCAATCTCTAATAAACTCATTCTGGTCATCTTGTCCATCCTTATCACTCTCAATGAAATGGTTCCAGCTTTCATTCCTGCCTTTTGGTCAGTGCCACAGTCTTCAAGATGTATAACATTATTCAATAGTTATAAATATAGATACTGTATATACCTATCAGGATATTTATTTTAGGTCTTCGGTCAGTCTTTCAGTCTCCGTCATATTTGCTTTATCACTCCTCCCATTGTTCCTGACATCTCTGTTCTAAATCTGCCAGATTTATTGTCTAATGTTTCCTGAATCTTTTCGGTGTATTTAAGACGGCTGCTAAATGTCAAATGTCATTTTCTATTAATAAGGTTTCAGAAAGGGTAATAGCCTTAATACTTTAATAAATGTGTAATTCTACTTTTGGAAAAAAAAATTATAGAGCTGTGTATATAGTTTTCTTTATCCACAAATCAGAGCAAATGTTTACATTTTTTGCACTTACTGTATTAATATCCTATAGAATGTCCATCTGCTGCTTTGCTCAGTGCTATTTGTGTCAGTACAGTAAGCAAAATTAAAAACACGCACACACGCACACACACACACACACACGCGCACACACACACACACACACACGCACACACACACACATTGACAGAATAGTTCAGCTCAATGTTCTGACATTCTAACCTTACTTTAAATATAATAATAAATCTGTTGTCCATCTAGTACCACCCTTCCCCTTCACCTTTTCCTTCCTATTCTTTGCTGCTAGCTAGGATCTAATGTTTACACTAGTATAGACAAGACAAGAATGAGGGGGATTCTGGTGTTTGTATGGCTTTAGTTTTTAAAAAGACATGGTTACTGTATGTTGTTTCCTGTCTGGCGGGTCTTTTACTTTTACCAATTTGAATCTGTGTCTTTTAAAATGACTGATAAACCAAACAAAAAACCCCAACATTATTTTTCTAATAATCTAATAAGGTTAGTTAGTGCTATAAGTACAGGTTTGTACAAATGCAGTTATTATGCATGTTAACCTGCTAAAAACAAAAAACACACACACACACACACAATATATATATTTACAGATCCACATGTTAATACCATAAGGAGTAACATATTAAGTAACATTAATATTTATAAGTAATATGAATAAATGTAAGCTATGAGTTTTATAAATATACTTACATTTTGTGTTGTCCCGACTTCTTGTGCAGCTGTAGTTCTTCACTTTTTTCTGTCTACAATTTAACAGGAATTAATATGCCTTTTACAGACATTTAGTTTTTTGCTCTCTCTCTCTGTCTTTGCCCCTCTCTCTGCTGTCTCTTTCTTGTTTAATAGAATGTCAGAGGATGTAGCTGCCTTGATTTCTTGCAAGTGAGTGATCACTTGGCCACATCCTGTTCTTGCCTGATTGGCTGAATATAATGACTTCTGGGCTTATTATCTGTATCGAAATGTATGTGGAATTATATGATTTTAAATGTTATTTATGCATTCATATATTTTATTTTGCATCATAAACAAGGAACACAATGCTCCATCCTCTTTATTCTCTAACTTGTAAACATTCCATATTTAGTGTAAAACTTAACAATCTGTCCTTGTTATATAACTTGGCGAACAAATATTTGTCTGGAACATAACTGTATGTTATTTACAACTTCTGGTAAAACACTAAGTGTATTGTTGCTTGTTTGACTTCAGGTCAGACCTATATCATGTGATTTTGTTTTTAAATTACTGAACAGCTTTCTGACATCTGATTTCAGCAGAAATAGTAAGATGCCAGATTAATGTTTATAGTTTCATTAATACAAATTAGAAAAAACATAAAAAAATGTTTATTCAGAAATAAGCTTACGTCAGTAATATAATGCATGACATAATATAAAACATAGTCCGAATAAACAGCTAAGATAGTAAACATTTTTTTAATTTTCTTAACGTAATTAATATAAACTTCCAATGGTTTATCACTGTAAAGAATTTATTACAGAAGTTATTAGAGACTTGTAATAATATTATGAACGTTTCCACATTGGTTTCCTCCGGTTTCCTCCCACAGTCCAAAAACATGGATCAATGTAAATTGAATGCTCCAAATTGCTCTATATGAAGTGTGTTTGTGTGTTTATGTGTAAGTAAGAGTTTGCCCAGCGATAGATTGGTGCCCTGTCCTGGGTGTATCTGCCCAGCGCCCGAAACTTTCTACCCTGGATGGGCATGGGGAACAAAGCGGGAGATAATGGATGGATTAAATTACAGTACCAGTTAAAGGTTTGGACACACTGCCAAGTTTTACAGTACAGATTGTTGATAAGTAGTTTAATGGGCGGCTTAGTGGTTAGCACGTTCGCCTCTCAGCGCTAGGGATTCCTGGTTCGAATCCCAATCTGGGTGGAGTTTCCATGTTTTCCCCGTGTCCAAGTGGGCTTCCTCCGGGTTCTCCGGTTTCCTCCCACAGTCCAAAAACATGGATTAAGGTCAATTGAATTCTCCAAATTGCCCCATATAGAGTGTGTTTGAGTGAGTGAGTGAGTGAGTGTGTGCCCAGCGATGGATTGGCGCCCTGTCCTGGGTCTATCTGCCCAGCGCCCGAGACGTTCTCCCCTGGATGGGCATGGGGAACCCCACCGCGACCCTAATAGAGGATAAAAGCGGGAGATAATGAATGAATGAATGAATTCTCCAAATTGCCCCATATAGAGTGTCTTTGTGTGCCGAGCGATGGATTGGCGTCCTGTCCTGGGTGTATCTTCCCAGCGCCCGAGACGTTCTCCCCTGGATGGGCATGATGCTTTGTATGCTGTGCTGTATTTCTTAAAAGCACACACAAAAGTATATCTTTACTCGTGAATACGTGCTGAATTTGATTATTACACGTTGCTTTAACGTTTAGAAAAGGTTGAGCATTGCTGTTTGGACGGTGCATGGCGCTACAGGCAGTGAACACGCGTTTGGACCGACCGAGAAGAAGCAGCGTCTTGTTTTGAAGCGGCTTTAGTGACGTCACGTCACCTCCTTAATGTTTTAATCTTAAGTGTTGGGTTTTAAGACGCGTTCTAACGTCATGGCGCCTATCAGGACGTATATCCGCGTTGCTTATGCGGTGTTCGGTTTCCTGGCCGGGGGTTTGGCGTTTCTGCTGTGGAACGTGTTATACACACAGCAGTGGACGGCGGCGATGGGCGGATTATCAGGTAAATAACAACATCCCACCGACGCTATGGCATCAAACACAGCTACAACACAGCAGTGTAGAATAAGTGTTTATAAGCACATGTCTATCCAAAAATATATCTCTATTTAACTATATAAACTATACAGTACCAGTCCAAAGTTTGGACACAACGCCTTCTTGCTCCATTGTCTATTTATTCACTTACTATATAGATGGATTTTGTAGTTCTACAGTAACAGATTGTAGTTCATCTGCTTGTGGACTATTGGGGTCCTAAGGGGAATAACACACTATGAACTGTAGTCTGGAATTGTAGAACTACAAAGTCCATCTGCTTGTGGACTTTTGGGGTCCTAACCATTAAAAACCAAGTAAGGGGGAATAATACACTATGAACTGTAGTCCACAAACAGATGGACTTTGTAGTTCTACAATTCTAGACTGTAGTTCATCTGCTTGTGGACTATTGGGGTCCTAACCATTAAAAACCAAGTAAGGAGGAATAATACACTATGAACTGTAGTCTGGAATTGTAGAACTACAAAGTCCATCTGCATGTGGACTATTGGGGTCCTAACCATTAAAAACCAAGTAAGGGGGAATAATACACTATGAACTGTAGTCTACAAACAGATGGACTTTGTAGTTCTACAATTCTAGACTGTAGTTCATCTGCTTGTGGACTATTGGGGTCCTAACTACTAAAAACAGAGTAAAGGGGAATAATACACTATGAACTGTAGTCTCGAATTGTCGAACTACAAAGTCCATCTGCTTGTGGAATATTGGTCCACAAACAGATGGACTTTGTAGTTCTACAATTCTAGACTGTAGTTCATCTGCTTGTGGACTATTCGGTCCCTAACCATTAAAAACAGAGTAAAGGGGAAAACACACCAAAAACTGTAGTTCACAAACAGATGGACGTTGTAGCTCTGCAATAACAGATTGTAGTTCATCTGCTTGTGGACTATTGGGGTCCTAAGGGGAATAACACACTATGAACTGTAGTCTGGAATTGTAGAACTACAAAGTCCATCTGCTTGTGGACTATTGGGGTCCTAACCATTAAAAAACAAGTAAATGGGAATAATACACTATGAACTGTAGTCTACAAACAGATGGACTTTGTAGTTCTACAATTCTAGACTGTAGTTCATCTGCTTGTGGACTATTGGGGTCTAACTACTAAAAACAGAGTAAAGGGGAATAATACACTATGAACTGTAGTCTGGAATTGTAGAACTACAAAGTCCATCTGCTTGTGGAATATTGGGGTCCTAATCACTAAAACAGAGTAAAGGGGAAAACACACCAAAAACTGTAGTTCACAAACAGATGCACTTTGTAGTTCTACAATTCTAGACTGTAGTTCATCTGCTTGTGGACTACTGGGGTCCTAACCATTAAAACAGAGTAAAGGGAAATAATACACTATGAACTGTAGTCCACAAACAGATGGACTTTGTAGTTTTACAATTCTAGACTGTAGTTTATCTGCTTTAGACTATTGGGGTCCTAACCATTAAAAACAGAGTAAAGGGGAATAATACACTATGAACTGTAGTCTGGAATTGTAGAACTACAAAGTCCATCTGCTTGTGGACTATTGGGGGTCCTAAACATTAAAAACAGATTAAAGGGGAAAAACACACCAAAACTGTAGCTGTAGTCTACAAACAGATGGACTTTGTAGTTCTATAGTAACAGACTGTAGTTCATCTGCTTGTGGACTATTGGGGTCTTAACCATTAAAAACAGAGTAAAGGGGAATAACACACTATGAACTGTAGTCCACAAACAGATGGACTTTGTAGTTCTCCAGTTCCAGACTGTAGTCACTACTGTTCCAATAGTACCACCACAGAGAAGGTGTTATTTGGTTGGTGCATTATTCCTATTATTCCTAGTAAATGAACTAAATCAGCACTGTTGCACTAAAACCCCCTCACTGCGTCAGTGTCACTGCAGAACTGACAGTAAACAATCCACCACCCAAATGATACCTGTTCTGTGATGGTACTGACCAAAAGTTACAAACTGATGCCTGCGAATATGTTTGAAAATATGCCAAACACACATTTACCAATGGCTCACATGACTTTTTATTTTAATGATACTTTGTGATAGTTTTGGAATTAAAGTTATTAAAATTCAATGTGTGTGTTTGTGTGTGTGCAGGAGTGCTGGCATTATGGGTCTTGGTCACACACATTATGTACCTGCAGGACTATTGGCGAACCTGGTTGAAAGGATTAAAGTTCTTCATGATTGTCAGTTCGTTTTTTGCCTTCTTAGCTGTTGTTGCTTTTTCCACCTTCATGACTCTGGCTATAACTCAAAACCAAGGTACATTTGTCTTCTTTTTAAAGCCTGTCATATGTTTACAATTTAGAATTTCAGTAGATAGTACTATCTGCTGCTGTTGCTGCCCAGAAAACACGAGACATTCTGAAATATTAGTTATTGGGCCAATAATTTGGCAGGTCAGGAGAAACCTCAATTGCCATAGGAGTATAAAATGACTAGTGTACTAATAGGAAATTATAAAATTTTTGCCTTTTTGATAAAAAAAATACATTTAACAAGTGATTAATAACTTTTAATGGTTTGGGGGAAAAGGTTTTTATTGCAATATCCTTCCTATAGAGGACATACTTAAAAGATAATTGAGGAAGTCGCTTAACAAATTCATCATCCTTAAAGATTTTCTGCCTGTGTTTTTGTCATAAATAAAAAAATAAAAGCAAAAAAAATCTATGTTAAAGTGTAAAATCAGTTGTTTTATGGAGCAACATGGGTAGCACTTTGCTCTCCACTTTGCTTGAATGGCATGATACATTAAACTGCTCTTATTGTAATAATACTCATTTAAGTGTATAATGTTGGAGAGTGCATTTTTGTCTGTTTATCGTTTATTGTATGATTTAGGAAGTTTTATTTTGAAACTAGAATCATAATTGTGTTTATTTATTTATTCATTCATTCATTCATTATCTTCCGCTTTGTCCTATATTAGGGTCGCGGGGGGCGGGCGCTGGGCACACCCAGGACAGGACGCTAATCTATCGCTGGGCACACACTCACACAGGCATACACACACTATATGGGGCAATTTGGAGAACTCAATTGACTTGATCCATGTTTTTGGACTGTGGGAGGAAACCGGAGAACCCGGAGGAAACTCACGCGGACACGGGGAGAACATGGAATCTCCACCCAGATTGGGATTCGAATGGGAATCCCTAGTGCTGAGAGGCGAACGTGCTAACCATTAAGCCACCGTGCCGCCATGTTTACTTATTTATTTATTCATTTTTTTAATTTCTTATAACCTTAAAACTTGTAATAAAGTAAATTTTGTTTTCCTTTCACAGAATTGACAGATCCCAAAAGTTTCTATCTTTCCTGTGTGTGGAGTATCTTGACTCTTAAATGGGCCTTTCTTCTTGGCCTTTATTCCCACCGCTATTATCAGGAGTTTGCTGACATCAGCATTCTCAGTGATTTCTAAACTGTTTCTAAAATGTTTACATTTTTTAAACACATTTACATCAATGATGCTGCCATTTGCTGGACCTGCCCGTCAGTCTGATGGTGGATGAAGAGAAATCGAATTTGTGCGGTATAAAGCCCCCTCCAATTTTTTAGTACTGTGTATGTAGCTACTCCTCAGAACATGGACTGTTCTTAGTTCTAGAAAGCTGCCAGCATTCTTTTTTTTGTTCACCTGCTTGTGAACGTTATCTGTAACATTTCTCTTGGATTATGACGGACATGATTGACACTTAAAACATGTTCAGTGTTTGCAGATTGATTTGCACATTTTCTTTTATATCACTACCTTTTATTTAATGTATTTTTATTTGATGTTCCTGAACACTATTTATCAAAATGTGTAATTTGTGTATTAAATATAATATTTAGTGACACTTTAGCTGCAGTGTGTTGAAAACAGCATTGAAATAACATGTACAATATTTTGATTGTTTGAATTGTTAAATACACTTTGAGAGTTATTTGTTTTCTTATTTTAGTATCTCTTAATGTACCATACGAGTTTTTTTAATGTTGGTGCCAGTAAATGGCCAAAATGTCACTGTAGAATTAGATAAAATGTTTTCTTTGTGCCATTTTCTCATTATTTATTGTAAAAAAGAATTTAACATCCATCCATCCATTATCTTCCACTTTATCCTATATTGGGGTCGCGGGGGGGTTCCCCATGCCCATCCAGGGGAGAACGTCTCGGGCGCTGGACAGTTACACCCAGGACAGGGCGCCAATCTATCACTTGGCACACACTCACTCACACATACACACTCTATATGGGGCAATTTGGAAAACTCAATTGACTTGATCCATGTTTTTGGACTGTGGGAGGAAACTGGAGAACCCGGAGGAAACCCACGCAGACACTGAGAGAATATGGAAACTCCACCCAGATAGGGTTTCAAACCGGGAATCTCTAGTGCTGAGAGGTGAACGTGCTAACCACTAAGCCACCATGCCGCCCTGAATTTAACATATGTAACATATTACTATTACACAATCAAGACTGAGATTATTTGTAAAGATGGGGGAAAAATTGTACTGGATTTCAATTTATTATTATAATTTTTATTGCAAGTAGGTTTTTCTAGTATGATTAAATGTAAGCTATACTACATATCCCTTTGGTTTGTGTGCCTGCTCTGTAATAGATTGGTAACCTGTTGAGTTTGTTGAGCTGGGATAGGTTCCAGCACCCCCGTACCCTAATCTGGTAAAGCATATTGGAATATCAATAAATAAATGGTTATCATTATAGCGTAGTTACAAATTTAGTTTTAAAATTGAAAGAAATTGGGAAGCACGGTGGAGTGGTTAGCACGTTCACCTCTCAGCACTGGGGATCCAGGTTCGAATGGATCTGGGTGGAGTTTTCAATGTTTTCCCCGTGTCAGTGTAGGTTTCCTCCCACAGTCCAAAAAAACATGGAATCAAGGTAAATAGAATGCTCTAAATTGCCCCATATAGAGGGAGTTTTGTGTGGAAGTTTTGAGTGTATCTACCCAGCGCCAAAAACATTCTCCCTGGATGGGCATGGGGAACCCCCTGGTAGAACCCCCCTCCCACATGACCCTAGTAGAGGGTAAGTAAATGTGTTCTAAATTTGAAGTAAAAAAAAAAAATAAATACAAATAGCTTTTCATCTTATGGTGTCCATGTGATATTGTTTTGTGGGTATGAGATTATTATTGTTAGAAATATATATTTCCCATTCATTAAAGCTACACTTGCATTTTCTATTATTTAATTGATCACGTCTTTCAATGAGATGATGGTTGGAGTACAGGGTAAATACAGGGGCCTTTATCTGAATTATGAAATGAGTTTTTAAAAGGCCTTAGTTTGCTAAAACAAATGTTGTATAATAAATATGATCTGTTGCGGTATTGTTAATGAGGAATTAAATCAAAAGGATGTAACCTTTACCAAAGGGGTGTGTGTATGTGTGACCAAAATGTGAAAATATGTTTTAACTGAGATTTAAGTTTTAAACACGTGCAATTTATGTTTGTACATTCTGTTGCGAATAGCTTTTAATAAACCTTTTTTTCTTCACCTTTGTTTTATCCAGAATCATGAATGTCACGTAACTTTTAGAACTTTGTCTCCTTTACATTTCTGATTGACCACTGAAGCTTTAAAAATCAATAAAACTCAAGCAGTAAAACTTTTTTACTCTTTGTACATTAATTCATCAGAGAACTGTTCATTACTAAATGTTACAAATATCATATGTATTAATTTGTAGGTTTAATACAGCTTGTTTATGGTCAGCATTATTTTAAGGGAACATAACTCCATCCATATGTTTTTTTTTTTTTTTTTTTTTAAAAAGAAACTATGAAACTGGTGTCTTTTGCCAAAAAGATAACACACAAGACCATTGTAAGCTCCGCCTTGGAAAGACTTGTACAGTAAACTATGAGCAATAGAGAGAAACCAATCGAAAAACACTTAAGCTTTGGATTGCGGCGTGTATAATCCGAAACTGTGATAATAAGTGGCGCAGGTAGGAGCCTTTTAAATGTTTTGTTAGTTGGAGTTTGAGGTTAACTGAGAAATTTAGTTAATAATAGTTAATATTTGGAATTATAAATATCTAACTACAAGTAAAAATCATTTAAAATCATTATTATTATTATTATTATTATTATTATTATTAATAGTTGTTGTTGGAGGGGTAGTCCGAGTTTGTCATTATTTCCACATCACAAAGTAATATAACTCAATTTAATCTATAAAAATATATAAGTACTTGGCTTCTTTTAGTTTTATTAGTAAAATAAATTATAAGTTAATAAATTCTGTATAATAATGCCCGAGTTTCTGACTACACTGTTCTTAGTTGATACTCAAACAAATAGTCTGAAGGTCAGATAAGGACCTGTCAAAGCTGTTCGACTCAGGTTATCAACAGGTACAAAAGAAAGCATGTGCTCATTTACACCTTTTAGTGATATTTGACAGTAAAATCATCATTTGTAAACATGTTGATACTCATGCTGATGCGTCTGAGGCTGTGATATTCTCTCTTACAACATGGGATGATTCCGGGGTTTAAGGTTTACCCAGTACGATGCAACAAATCCCTCCTCACTACGTGATAGACAGACAAGCATTCTCTCAACCAGATTTTGACGAGGCATTCAACAGAAGAAGAAGAACCTACCCTTTGAGGGACAAATTGAAAAAAGCATTTCAGTATGTACTTCCTAAAAGTCTACTTTTTCAATATTTTTTTTAATGTTTTAATACGAATGCTGTATAATTAAATATGCTGTATACATTCATTATTATTTGATGCAGATGTTCTAGTGGGCGGCTAAAAAGTCTTCTGCTCAGACACTTGCCTGTGATCAGCTGGCTTCCAAAATACAATGTTAAACAGAATTTGGTGTGTGATGTCATCAGCGGGATCAGTGCAGGAACCATCCAGGTTCCTCAAGGTCTGTTGTTCTGTTATAGGGCAGAAGGTCTATGAAACATTGATACCTTGCAAAACAAGAGACAGCAACGAATGATTACTTAATTCATGCATGAACACAAAGTATAGATACAGTTTGTAAATTGTTATATTATTTATAATAATCATATGCATGTTAAAGATTGTATAAATGTACTTTAAAATAAGACTTGACTTTTTTTACATCAGGTATGGCCTTTGCTCTGCTTGCCAATCTGCCGCCAGTAAATGGGCTTTATTCATCTTTCTTCCCTCTCATTCCATACTTCTTTATGGGCACGGCCCATCAGATGGTGCCAGGTAATATTTGATGCTGCATAAACACCATGCATTTGTCTTTTCATAGCCAATAAGTTATTATAGGAAGAGAGAGGGCAAGTTTAATTATAAAAAAAAAAAAAACCCTCAGTTTTCAAATTACCCACACTGCAGTGATGATTCCTTTGGCTTCATCAAGAGCTGTGGGAAATTACTCCAGCGCTTAGGAATAAAAAAAAGTTGAGAACAATGAGAACAGGTTATTAGTCCATCACACAAACACATTCATATCTATAGACAGTTTTGTATTAATAAATTACTTTCATTTGCATGTCACACAAAAAGGACCCAGGCTCTCCACTTAGGAATTAAACCTGCAACAGAGCCTTCTTACTGTGAGTCACGTGTTCTATCCACTGCGCCACAGTACTGCCCTTGACAGATGTCATGACTTACAAAGTGTTGCTGCCATTTAATAATGTTTATGTTATATTTCTAAATATTATTAAGAGTTCCTTCAAGTTCTGTAATTGGAATGCTACGTACAGATTATCAATGGTTATAATTTGAGTCCTGGTTGAAGTTTCATATTGTTTTTCTAGGGTTAGGTTTTCAATTACAAAAACATGGATTTAAGGGGATTTGGCTGCTCTAAATTCCATCCATCCATTATCTTCCGCTTCATCCTCTATTAGGGTCGTGGTGGGGTTCCCCATGCCCATCCAGGGGAGAACGTTTCGGGCGCTGGGCAGTTACACCCAGGACAGGGCACCAATCTATCGCTGGACACACACTCACTCAGACACACTCTATATGGGGCAATTTGGAGAACTCAATTGACTTGATCCATGTTTTTGAACTGTGGGAGGAAATCAGAGAACCCGGAGGAAACCCACGCGAACACGGGGAGAACATGGAAACTCCACCCAGATGGGGATTCAAACCGAGAATCCCTAGCGTTGAAAGGCAAACGTGCAAACCACTAAGCCACCGTGCCGCTGCTCTAAATTGCCCTTATATATTATCTGAGTGTGAATAAGTGGCAGACTGTCTTGGGTGTGTCTGCCCAGCATATGAAATGTTGTTCCCTGGAAAGGCATAGGGAACACCCCCTGCATCCCTAGTATAGGAATAAGTATAAATGAAGTTGGGATTTCAGATAACTATACTGTTAAAATTGTGTCTGGGATTTTAAATGAGTGAAATTCATTGTTCCAATGCACTCAATGTTTCCTGTATTATTGACTTTCATAGACAATACATCTGATAATTGTAGCCAAAGAATTTAGTTGGAATTTTATTAGTCCAAGCAATTCTTTTCAAAATACTTAATGCTTAACATGAAATAAATATGTTTAAATAATTATGGGGCGGCACAGTGGCTTAGTGTTTAGCACGTTCTCCTCTCAGTGCTAGGGATTCCCGGTTCGAATCCCAATCTGGGTGGAGTTTCCATGTTCTCCCCGTGTCTGCGTGGGTTTCCTCCGGGTTCTCCGGTTTCCTCCCACAGTTCAAAAACATGGATCAGGTGAACTGAATTCTCCAAAATTGCCCCATATAGAGTGTGTTTGTGTGAGTGAGTGTGTGCCCAGCGATGGATTGGCGCCCTGTCCTGGGAGTAACTGCCCAGCGCCCGAGACGTTCTCCCCTGGATGGGCATGAGGAACCCCCCCGCAATCCTAATAGAGGATAAAGCGGAAGATACTGTATAAATAAATAATTATAATAAAATGGCAGGCACTATGACTAGCTTTTTTGTTCTTTCAATCTCAATTTTTATTTATTCCCTTGACTATACTGTCACACCATAGATCATGTCCAAGGCAGGGTAAGCGTCAATTATTATGTTTTTTATTCACACAGGTACTTTTGCTGTTTTAAGCATTATGGTAGGTATAGTGTGCCTAAGGCTGGCCCCCGAAGCTCATTACAGCAAGTTTAACGAAACCATCAATGCCACTGTGGTGGATGAAAAGAGTATGAATGAAGCCCGACTGGCCATATCGGGCACATTAGCTTGTTTAACTGCCATCATACAGGTAATCGAAAAATGATATTTTCACTATATAATAGAGATACAATGCATTTGTGGTAATGTATGCCTTCTGGTGTGTTAACAGATAGGGCTAGGCATGATGCAGTTTGGATTTGTGGCCATATACCTCTCAGAGTCATTTGTCAGAGGCTTCATGACAGCTGCAGGACTACAGATCTTAATATCTGTGCTTAAGTACATTTTTGGGATAACAGTACCCCCATACAGTGGGCCTCTGGCTGTCATATATGTAAGCATCATCTCACAGTCATTGGTACAGCAAATGACCTATTTTATCATGACATTCATGACAACTGTAACTAAAATAAAAATATGCAAAAAATAAAAGTCAATAAAACATGTAAAAGATTATGATAAATCGGTACATACTTTCACAATCTTCAAGAGAGTAATAAAAATCCATGTAGTACTAATTACATTTAGTCATTTAGCAGATGCTTTTATCCAAAGCGACTCACAAATGAGAACATCACAAGTCAGTAGTCATGAGTAATTAAAGAGTAGATAAACTTTAGGAAGTGTGACTACATGTATTAAAGCAAAAAAAATATGTGTTATGTCAAAAAAAGGACATTAATTTGTGTGAGATGTAGTTGTTGCGGGCGGCACGGTGGCTTAGTGGTTAGCACGTTCGCCTCTCAGCGCTAGGGATTCCATGGTTCGAATCCCCATCTGGGTGGAGTTTCCATGTTCTCCCCGTGTCCGCGTGGGTTTCCTCTGGGTTCTCCGGTTTCCTCCCACAGCCCAAAAACATGGATCAAGGTCAATTGAGTTCTCCAAAATTGCCCCATATAGTGTGTGTCTGTGTGAGTGAATGTGTGCTCAGTTGTTAATAATAATAATAATAATAATAATAATAATAATAATATTATTATTATATTGTTGTTATTTTATTATTAGTAATAATAATTTACATAATAATAATGTTCTCCCTGTGGGTTTCCTCTGGGTTCTCCGGTTTCCTCCCACAGTCCAAAAACATGGATCAAGTCAACTGAGTTCTCCAAGTTGCCCCATGTAGAGTATGTTTGAGTGAGTGTGTGCCCAGCGATAGGTTGGCGCCCTGTCCTGGGTGTGTCTGCCCGGCGCCAGAGGCATTCTCCCCTGGATGGGCATGTGGAACCCCACCGCGACCCTAATATAGGATAAATCAGAAGATAATGAATGAATGAATGTAGTTGTTGCTACTATTTTATCAGCTAATTTGCAATAAAATTGAAATTCTGCAAAATTGGAAGCCTGCAAAAAAGCTTTTTTTCTTAAATGTGTTATTAATACAACTAACCCCTCAATCGATTATGACCTGAGCTTCCAGACCGACAGCTCCAGACTCTCCAACTGACTCGGCTGCTTTGGTCAACCAACTCAAGTGAGCTGTCACTGCATCACTATTTCTCTCCATTGGCTCCCTGTAGCCGCCGACATTCAGTACCAGGCACTGACTCATGCCTACAGGACAATCTCTGGATCTGCCCCCTCTCACCTTAACGCTATTTTACCAAGACAGACCCCGACTCAGTTCACCATGCTCTAGTGACGAATGTCGCCTGGTGGTTCAACCTCACTGTGGTACCAATCTTACTTCAGTCACCATTGCTAAATGGTGGAATGATCTTCCACTATAAATGTGACCGTAATGATCAGGTTTGATTATACTACAGTGTAACTGGTTCCTTCTTAACCACTGACTTGTGTTGTTGTCACTCTGCAAGTCGCTTTAAAGAAAACCATGTGCTGAATGAAGGGCGGCACAGTGGCTTGGTGGTTAGCACATTCGCCTCAGTGCTGGGGATTCCCAGTTCGAATCCCCATCTGGGTGGAGTTTCCATGTTCTCCCCATGTCCACATGGGTTTCCTCCGGGTTACATTTACATTTGGTCATTTTGCAGATGCTTTTATCCAAAGCGACTTACAAGGTGAGCACAGGGTTAATCACAACATCCCTGGAGCGATGAGGGTTAAGAGTCTTGCTCAAGGACCCACATCGGTAACTTAATTGGATTTAAACCCCCAACCTTCAAATTGAGAGCCCAACACCCTAACCACTGAGCTACGTTGCCGGGTTCTCCGGTTTCCTCCCACAGTCCAAAAACATGAATCAATTCAATTGCGTTCAATTCAATATAGAGTGTGCTTGTGTGAGTGAGTGTGTGCCCAGTGATGGTTGGATGGATTGGCACTCTGTCCTGGGTGTATCTGCCCAGCGCCCGAGACATTTTCTCCTGGATGGGCATGGGGAACCCTACTGCGACCCTAATAGAGGATAAAGCGGGAGATAATGGATGGATGGATGTGCTGAATTAATAAATTTAATTTAGAAAAAAAATAAATAAAAAATCTAATAGGTTATTATGACCACCAGGCCACTGTAAGCACAATAAATGTTTACCTTTATGACAACTTAGTTAAATTAAAATGTCAAAATTACTTATGTCAATGTTTTTTTAATTGATTTAAGCTATTGGGATATTGTTTGAGCATGTCTTTTATTTAAATGTGATTTTTTTTTCCGCAGACACTTATAGACATATGCAAGGGTCTTCCACATACCAACATTGCCTCTTTAGTGTTTGCCCTTGTCAGCTGTGTGGTACTGATTATAGTAAAGGAGCTAAGCAACCATTTCCGCCATAAAATCCCTTACCCCATACCTATAGAGATCATTGTTGTAAGTTAACAAATTTATTTATATTGTTGGCAACATTTTAAAAACCCACATTATTGCAAAGTTATTATATGTTTATATAATTTTAAGTATTTTTGCCCATCATTAGGTCGTAGTAGCAACTGCCATATCAGGACCCTTGCATTTACCTGAGAAGTATCATATGGATATAGTAGGAGAAATACCTTTAGGGTAAGAATCATACTATTATATTTTAGTTAATTTAGTTTAGTTTGGATTTTAATCTTCTATTGTATTTTTTCCAAGATTTCCAACTCCGATTTTGCCCGATGTATGGGAATGGGAGGAGATGCTGAGTACAGCTTTCTCACTTGCTATCGTGGGATATGTCATCAATTTAGCAATGGGTAGAACACTGGCAGCCAAACATGGCTACGATGTAGACCCCAATCAGGTACAGTAGTGAATACATGCACCATCTATCTATCTATTGATTATTTAACAGTTTAATAGTGCAGAAAGAACAAATTGTCGTCGTGTACAAGAAGACAACATAAGTGAATTTCCATTCAAGCCTTTTCTCCTTTGAACAGTTCATATTAGCAAAATAGTGAAGTGTTTTATAAGTGCATTCTTGTAATTCTTGCTAATTTTGATGTAGATAAATTGTTATTTAAATATACAATATGAAAAAGATTCACACTACTAAAAGTAGACTTTACCACAAAATAATATCACTTAAAATAACAGCGGCTGCATAAATAACAAAAACATAATGGTTTAGTGGAGTTATAAGGATATTTAAGTCTTAAACTATAAATATATGAGTGTGACCTGGGGTAAGTCTAATCTATAAGAACTCTATGCTGTGTTTTGACAGGAAATGCTTGCTTTAGGCTTCAGTAACTTCCTCGGTGGCTTTTTTAAGATTCATGTTATTTGCTGCGCGTTGTCGGTCACCCTGGCTGTGGACAGTGCAGGAGGCGCCTCACAGGTATTTCTGTCTATTTAGCGGCATAGTTTTTAGAACAAAGGTTAGTTAAAAGTTTTGTTAAATAAGACTGATTGCTTTTTAAAATGCAAAATGTATTCCTGACTTTTTATTTTTTTATTTTATTTCTCTTAGTTTGCCAGCTTTTGTGTCATGCTAGTTGTCATGGTGACCATGCTGGCTTTAGGAGCCTATCTAAGACCACTGCCCAAAGTAAGCACGGTTATATATTCAAGTGTTTATTTTTACTTCTTCGTTTTCCTTGTGTATTTTGGTTTTGAGTGCCATATGATTGTTTTAATCTTGCTTCTAGTCTGTATTGGGAGCCCTCATAGCCGTTAACCTGAAAAACACACTGCTGCAAATCTCAGATCCCTTTTATCTGTGGAAGAAGAGCAAGCTGGACTGTGTGGGTTATTGCATGTCACCATTACTAGAACATCCATCCTTCCATTCATCCATCCATTATCTTCCACGTTATCCTCTACTAGGGTCGCGGGGGGGGGGTTCCTCATGCCCATCCAGGGGAGAATGTCTCGAGCGCTGGGCAGATACACCCAGGACAGGGTGCCAATCGATCAATGGGCACACACTCACACACAAACACACACACTCTATATGGGGCAATTTGGAGAATTAAATTGACTTGATCCATGTTTTTGACTATGGGAGGAAACCGGAGAACCTGGAGGAAACCCACGCAGACATGGGGAGAACATAAAAACTCCACCCAGATTAGGATTCGAACCAGGAATCCCTAGTGCTAAGAGGGGAACATGCTAACCCCTAAGCCACCGTGCCGCTCTACTAGAACATTCATTCATTCATTATCTTCCGCTTTATCCTCTAGTAGGGTCGCGGGGGGGGGTTCCGCATGCCCATCCAGGGGAGAAAGTTTCGTGCGCTGGGCAGATACACCCAGGACAGGGCACCAATCCATCACTGGGCACACACTCACACACACAGACACACTCTACATGGAGCAATTTGGAGAACTCAATTGACTTGATCCATGTTTTTGGACTGTGGGAGGAAACCAGAGAACCCGGAGGAAACCCACGTGGACACGGGGAGAACATGGAAACCAGATGGGGATTCGAACTGGGAATCCCTAGTGCTGAAAGGGGAACGTGTTACCCACTAAGCCACCGTGCCGCCCTACTAGAACATACAGAATAGTAATTTTTAAAGCCGTGCTCAGATTTTTTATAATATAATTAATATAGAATAAGTTGCTTTGTTTTGTTTTTATACAGTGTGTTTGGATTGTGTCTTTCCTGGCAACTTTCTTCCTGAGCCTGCCGTTTGGCGTTGCAATCGGTGTTAGTTTCTCTATCCTGGTTGTCATTTTTCAGACTCAGTTGTAAGTAAATTGATGACACAGTAGTTTTCCTTAGTGTTTCCTGTGTTTTTCCGATTTCATGCACAAATCTTTTCCTCTAGTCGCAATGGCTCGGAAGTAGCTCAGATCATGGACACAGATCTGTACAAGAATCCGAAGGTCTACAATAAGGTAAAGACTTTTGAGCATTGAGCATCTGCAGGTTTGTAATTGTAATTTAAAAAGATAAAAGTTACATATGTAAATCAGTTGTTATTGCTTAGGTAAAAAACCAATGAAGGTGTAAAAATAGTAAGTTACTGCTCACCTCTTTACTTCGCCAATGCAGAGATATTTCGACGGAAAGTCATCAAAAAGGTATGATAAAATTATTCCTGGTAATTATTGTGATTTGGGAGATCTGGATATTGCATGCATTATGCAACCAAATCAAAAATAATTTATGGAATCTGTCTTTTTTATGTTTGTGGTTGGCAGACTGGTCTTGATCCTGGCAAGGTACTTTTGGCTAGGAGGAAGTTTCTGAAAAAACAGCAAGAGAAAGAAAAGCAAGAGATTAAAGCCAAACAAAATCAGAAGAGGCAGGTTTCGAGAAAACAGAAAGTAAGCTCAAACACTACAAACACTGACAGCCAGATTTATTTTTTAAATTTCAAGTTTAAAAAAAAAACAGAAATATATGAAAATACCAATAAACTATTAAGTTCTGGGTGGCACAGTGGTTAGCATGTTTGCCTCTCAGCGCTGGGGATCAGGTTCGAATCCCGATTTGGGTGGATTTTCCACGATCTCCCCGTGTCTATGTAGGTTCTCCGGTTTCCGCCCACAGTCCAAAAACATGGATTCAAGGTAAATTGGCTGCTTTAAATTGCCACTATATAGTTTTGCACCTGAAACGTTCTCTCCTGAATGGGCATGGGGAACCCGCCCATTGACCCTAGTCCCTGTTATAGGATTAAGCGCAGATAATGAAATGCGATATTAATTTCTATATATGTCAAATATAGCAATTTAGTCTTAACATACTTGTTTTCGTGTGATTACACTGCAAAAAAATTAAATCTTAAAAAGTCAAAAAATCTTTTTTAAAAAGTGTAACAAATCTTGTTTTCAACTTCGATTTCGATTTCTATGTAAATAAACCAGTTTTTGTAAACTTAAAAAAAAAAATCTTAACAAAATTAATTTACTCACTATATTGACAAATAATAATACTTTTTACATGGATTTTTGCAGAGAAGAATGGTGGAAATAGATGCAAGCAAGTGCAAAGCATTGCATGTCTAAGTATGATAAAATAGAAGGGAAGGTAATCGGCTGGGACCTATGTGTCACCCCATTGTTTTTTCCTATTCATCCATCCATTATCTTCTGCTTTATCCTCTATTAGGGTCACGGTGGGGTTCCCCATGCCCATGCAGGAGAGAACGTTATGGGCGCTGGGCAGATACACCCAGGACAGGACGCCAATCCATCGCTGGGCACACACTCACTCACATAAACACACTCTATATGGGGCAATTTGGAGAACTCAATTGACTTGATCCATGTTTTTGGACTGTGAGAGGAAACCAGAGAACCCGGAGGAAACCTGGACATGGGGAGAACATGGAAACTCCACCCAGATGGGGATTCGAACCGGGAATCCCTAGCGCTGAAAGGCGAACATGCTAACCACTAAGCCACCTGTTTTTTCCTATTTTCCTGCATAATTTAATTTATGGACCTAAAGCAAAACATAAATTTAATATACAGTACACTACAATATCCACGGCGGCGCGGTGGCTTAGTGGTTAGCATGTTCGCCTCTTAGCACTAGGGATTCCCGGTTTGAATCCCCATCTGGGTGGAGTTTCCATGTTCTCCCCGTGTCTGCGTGGGTTTCCTCCGGGTTTTCCGGTTTCCTCCCACAGTCCAAAAACATGGATCAATTCAAGTTGAGTTCTCCAAATTGCCCCATATTGAGTGTGTATGCGTGTGTGTCTGTGTGAGTGAGTGTGTGCCCAGTGATGGATTGGCGCTCTGTCCTGGGTGTATCTGCCCAGCACCCGAAACGTTCTCCCCTGGATGGGCATGGGGAACCCCCCCGCAACCCTAATATAGGATAAAGCGGTAGATAATGAATGAATGAAAATATCCACGTGTTTTATTTTTGCAATATGTTAATTTTAGAATGTAAGTATGAACTGGACTTATAAATAAAGTCTTTACTTATTTTCCTTAGATAATGAAACAACATCTGACAGGGAATCTCCAAACATTTATTCATTCATTCATTCATTATCTCCCGCTTTTATCCTCTATTAGGGTCGCGGTGGGGTTCCCCATGCCCATCCAGGGGAGAACGTCTCGGGCGCTGGGCCAATCCATCGCTGGGCACACACTCACTCACACAGACACACTCTATATGGGACAATTTTGAGAATTCAATTGACTTGATCCATGTTTTTGGACTGTGGGAGGAAACCGGAGAACCCGGAGGAAACCCACGCAGACACGGGGAGAACATGGAAACTCCACCCAGATGGGGATTCGAACCGGGAATCCCAAGCGCTGAGAGGCGAACGTGTTAACCACTAAGCCACCGTGCCGCCTTCCAAACATTTACTGTATGTGAAATAAATGTGATTTAAATCTCTATTTATAAGAAAAATCAACCTGAATATGTTGTCATCTGCACTTTCAGACCATTTCACAAACTGATCTACAGAGTGACTTTTACACCATTGGTACAGGCAGTGGCAACACACCGATGAGTTACATCAATCCATACTGTGATATTATGCCATCATATGAGCAGTTCCCACAGCCGGTGCCAGACCCTGAGCCAGAAACTGCCGGTCCACCACCTGTTATGATGGAGATGCAGCCCATGCCCTTCCATACTCTCATCCTCGATCTGGGAGGAGTCTGCTTTATCGACCTAATGGGCATTAAAGTTCTCACAAAGGTTAATATGAATTTAGGTGACATATTTGGAATTTGCATCCGTAATTAATGTCACATTAATTTTGGACTTAGTTTGGTTTGTTTGCAGTGGTGCTTAAAAGTTAGTTAACCCTTTAATTTAATTTTTGCAGTCTAAAAACGGTCAACAAAAGATCTGTCAACAAATGAGACCAAAATGTTGGTACAAGTTATTCATATATTACATAAAAAAATTCTACACATTGGAGGCTTGGAAGAATATTAATACAGTCCACTGTTATTTTTTAAATCTTATATTTTTCTTTTGACTTTAGTTTGATTTGGTTCTTTTGATCTACTTTTAGGACTTGTGTGAAAACCTGATCATGTGTTAGATGAAATTAATGCAAAAAAAAAAAAAAAAAAATTCTAAAAGGGTTCACAAACTTTCAAATACCATTTTTATTACATACACGGCTAATCCCATGGATGACGGACTTAAAGTAACCTTCTGTATTCTTCAGATGAGTAATACTTACAATATGATTGGAATCAGTCTCTACTTGGCCAATATTCAAGGTAAGAGCTCCAAATCAGTAGTATATAGGAGAAATACAGTTAGAGGTAGGTGAAGTTTTTTTTTTTTCATGAGCCTAAATACATCCAATAAGCAAAGTTTATTTAACCCTGTCAAGCTTCTGACACTTCCCATTTAAAAGCTTTGCCTATTCTTTATATGCACATTAAGGTGTGATGATGAATCATTTGTTGGTCAACTAATAATTATATTGAATTTAAAATCTGCTGAGAGGAAAAAAATAAATAAATAAAAATAATAATAATGGCGGCACGGTGGCTTAGTGGTTAGCACGTTCACCTCTCAGTGCTAGGGATTCCCGGTTCAAATCCCCATCTGGGTGGAGTTTCCATGTTCTCCCCGTGTCTGCGCGGGTTTCCTCCAGGTTCTCCGGTTTCCTCCCACAGTCCAAAAACATGGATCAAGTCAATTGAATTCTCCAAATTGCCCCATATAGAGTGTGTCTGTGTGAGTGAGTGTGTGCCCAGTGATGGATTGGCGCCCTGTCCTGGGTGTATCTGCCCAGCGCCCGAAACGTTCTCCCCTGGATGGGCATGGGGAACCCCACCGCGACCCTAATAGAGGATAAAGCAGGAGATAATGAATGAATAAAAAAAATATTATGAACTGAAGTCCCTTGTTTGATTCCCGGTCCCAAAAAGTACTATGGCTGAAATGCCTTTGGGCAAGGTACCTAACCCTAATTGCATCCTGGGCGTCGGAGTGTATGTGTGTATATGTGTCTCCCCTGCATGGGCATGGGGAACCCCACTGCGACCCTAATAGAGGATAAAGCGGGAGATAATAATGAATGAATGAATGAATGAATAATAATAATAATAAATATCATTTACTGAGAGATACATTCATTTACTGAGAGATACAAAACAGAGATGCATATGGCCAAACAGTTCCAGTATTGATTCCTGACACCATGAAACTTGGTTGCAGAACACTTTCTACATTAACATATTTTTGTGGTGAGGGGTTTTAGTGCAGCAGTGCTGCTGGAGTTTCATTTAAACACCACAGTGACACTGCTGGGATAGGAATAATGCACCAACTAAATAATACCTGCTCTGTAGTGGTACTATTGTGGTCCTGACAATTAGAACAGAGTAATGGCCACGTACACAGTATGTACTGTAGAACACAAACAGATGGACTACAGTCTGGAATTGTAGAACTGCAAAGTTAATCTTTACAGGAAGTTGCACTGAGAATAATGACAATAAGTGGAGTAAAAAGGAGGTGTGTCTAAAATGTTTAACTGGTACTGTATGATGTAGTGTTTACATAATTTTACCTTTTAGGGAATCTAAAAGGCCTGACTTTATTAATAGATAGTGGTTTGCATTTAACTAGCTATGTACAGTAGTGTATTTCTATTCAGAACAGTAATTAATATTGACCTGCTATTTTTTTCATTCTCTTACCCTTTCTGCCTTTCCGTGTGTGTGTGTGTGTGTGTGTGTGTGTGTGTGTGTGTGTGTAGCTCAGGTGTTTGAGGAACTGGAGGCAGGAGGAGTGTTCGAAGAAAGCAGTATTACTCCAAGTCACATATTCCTATCAGTCCATGACGCAGTATTGTTTGCCCAGCACAACTCATTGACTTCAGGCACAATAGACGAGGTAAGTTACAAGAGCAAGTGCAAGGACAGGCGAGTTTGCTTATTTAGCATATCTTATCAAAAGCGATGACAGGTTCGTATATTTATGAGCTTTTCTCAACCGCTGATGGAAGTATTTGATTCAAGATTCTATCATGTTATGTCTGTGCTGATCAAATTTGTATCAGATGTTTTATTGTGAATGAAGTCATTGGGTGTGTGTGTGTGTGTGTGTGTGTGTGTGTGTGTGTGTGTGTGTCAACTAACACAGATGAACAGGGAGCGGGTAAAGGTGGTGTTTGATATGGAAGATGAAAGAGACCTGGAACAGGTAAATGAAGATAAGAAATGTAAATTCATAAAGCGTGGATGTTTAATGCCGGAGTTTAACATGATGTCACTCTTCTTCTCTTTTACCAGGAATTGTTTTAAAAGCTACAAAGAGTGTTAAACTGGAATCACTGAAAGGTTTTGATTATTTGTCATCAACTGAATGCAATATCAAGTCTCTGTACATTCTGAAATTTTGTAAATCATTCTGATGAATAAATATATAGTTGTTTTAATTGACTGGAGAAATTTTATTTAATAAAGTGATCTATTTTGCATGTTGTGCTTGAGAAATTTGTCCTGCACTGTTCCGCACACATACACTCCGACGCCCATGAAGCAATTAGGGTTAGGTACCTTGCCCAAAGGCATTTCAGCCATAGTACTTGTTGGGACCGGGAATCAAACAAGGGACTTCAGTTCGTAATATTTTTTTATTCATTCATTATCTCCCGCTTTATCCTCTATTAGGGTCGCGGTGGGGTTCCCCATGCCCATCCAGGGGAGAACGTTTAGGGCGCTGGGCAGATACACCCAGGACAGGGCGCCAATCCATCACTGGGCACACACTCACTCACACAGACACACTCTATATGGGGCAATTTGGAGAATTCAATTAACTTGATCCATGTTTTTGGACTGTGGGAGGAAACTGGAGAACCCGGAGGAAACCCACGCGGACACGGGGAGAACATGGAAACTCCACCCAGATGGGGATTCGAACTGGGAATCCCTAGTGCTGAGAGGCGAACGTGCTAACCACTAAGCCACCATAATATTTTTTTAAATTCATTTATTTGTTCCAAGGCGGCACGGTGGCTTAGTGGTTAGCACGTTCGCCTCTCAGCGCTAGGGATTCCCGGTTCGAATCCCAATCTGGGTGGAGTTTCCATGTTCTCCCCGTGTCTGCGTGGGTTTCCTCCGGGTTCTCCGGTTTCCTCCCCCAGTCCAAATAAATGGATCAAGTTAATTGAATTCCCAAAAATTGCCCCATATAGAGTGTGTCTGTGTGAGTGAGTGTGTGCCCAGCGATGGATTGGCGCCCTGTCCTGGGTCTATATGCCCAGCGCCCGAGACTTTCTCCCCTGGATGGGCATGGGGAACCCCACCGCGACCCTAATAGAGGATAAAGCGGAAGATAATGGATGAATGAATATTTGTGTCCATTATGTCTGAGTGTGTATGTTTTTTTTGTTAACCTTTCTAGCTTGATGAGTAACAACTCTCAGGTCCTCAGAAATCCACTTTTATTCATGCCATAACAGACCTTAGTTGCGAAAATGAAATTGGTTACTCACTCACACTATTGTTATCGACTAAAAAAACTTGACCCTGATTTCAACCTTTATTAAATTATATGATAATCCTATAGATAATTATTATTTATTTTTATCTATGCATTTGTGTACATTGCTTCTTTCTGTGTACATTTTTACTTGTTTAAAAACATATTTATGCACAAATATAGAACATTGAAAGCGGTTCACCAACTTTCAAGCTTTATTTACAATTATTTATATAAAAGTGGAGCTTGTATAACCTTTTAATGCTCAAAAACCCAGTGTTGGGCTGAATGAAGTATTACATTTTGCAAGATAAAAGAGCAAATATTAAGGTTTAGTGCAGATAAGCCTGAAAGCAGTTGCAAATATTACAGCTAATAGGATCAAAAAACCTTCTACACAATGAGGTCAAAGCATTTATAAGATTGTGGGAACAAAGGTTATTAAACGATATGTAGATACCATTTAAATACTAAGATGCAAAGTCAAAGTATTCAGATTTTTACTTTGTTTCCAGCTGAACTCAAACATAAAAATATATATATATAATCCTAGTTGTATCCATTACAATATGGATACAACTGTATTGTTGTAACGTTGAATATTTGAGTATTAATGCAAAATTCACTCCACTTATTACTATTGTACTTATGACTTGACCAAAGTCGAGTGGTTCAGTATAAAGCAGTTAGTTAAAATAGTTCTTGAGTGGCATATGAAGTGCTGGTTCTGCTTTTAAAATTTTAATAGTCAGTGTTTGAAATTTTAGTAATGGTTGACTACTAGCAGAAGGCAGCACACTCCTATTTATTAAGGTTAGTCTCCTAGCTAATCCGTTAAGAAGTACTTTAAGAACGAGGCAAAGCGATTAAGCAGCTCATATACTGCCATCACACACTACAGTCGAACTGTGAGGGTGGAATTTGCCTCCATTCAGACATAAATAGCAAACTACTTTACAGGGTTTACGTGAGTTATTATTATTATTATTATTATTATTATTATTATTATACATTATTTGGTTTACTTATTGATCTGTTAAATAGATATTTTCAAAATTTTAAGTATAACTTATGATTATGTGTATGATTATATTGATTGAGCAATATATGATTATATTGCTTTTTTAGTTTTACACATAATCATAACAAGTTATACTTAAAATTATAATAAAAACTGAAATTGACATGCCCATGTTTTCAGTTCCATTTACAGTACAGGTGGACTTTGTAGTTCTACAATTCCAGACTGTAATCCATCTATTTGTGGACTACAGTGCATACTGTGTACGTCCCCATTTCTCAGACCAGGACCACAATAGTACCACCATAGAGCAGGTATTATTATTTGGTTGGTGCATTATTCCTATCCCTGCAGTATCACTGAGGTGTTTAAATAATACTACAGCAGCACTGCTGCAAAAAAACCTCCTCACTGTGTCACTATCACTGCAGAACTGCCAAACAATCCACCACCCAAATGATACCTGTTCTGTGATGATCAATAGAGACCAGCAGGGGACTAACAAAAACAAGAAAACAGATGGACTACAGTCTGTAATTGTAAAATTACAAAGTCCATCTATATGGTAGGTGGAGGAAATACACAAGGGAGTAAGAATGGGGCGTGTCCAACCTTTTGACTGGTACTGTAATTTAATACTTGAACTCCATTAAAATAACATTTTTAATAAAAAAAAAAAAAAAACTAATAAAGTTACTCATGACTCTGTAAGGTCATGGCCGAAATGTATGAGACTATGAAAAAGATGGAAAAACTATTTCAATTTTTTTCATTTGCACACATCTGTATTGTTAAACAATGTCGCCCTCTAGTGTTTCTGTGTAAAAGTTACACCACTAGTTGAAGGGTATTTTTAGGACCGATTAGGGACACCTATAAATGTTTGCTTTTTTTATTTATGCCACTTTGTGTTGGTAGTTGTAGGTGTTGATGTAACACATTTAATGGGTGTTTTTAGCTCAGCAACAACAATAAATATCCACTAAAAAACATACATAACATACATCCACTAACAGACCCCATGTATGTTACTATAAGTAAACAGATTTTCTATTTATAACTTCTTCCAACGAGGCACTCTGGTGTTTGCGAGGACCACTACAATAATGCAATTAATCATTAATCGCTATACGCAAGTTGTGCTGTGTAATAAATCTAACTCACCATTAACTGAATCCTAACTCTTTAACTTATATAATAATAATAATAACAACAACAACAACTCCTCAATTTCTTGATCATCTACATTATCTTGAGAAGATACTCCCAGGACAGAGTTTTGGTGCATGTCTGGCACACATTCACAAAATATAGGGGGAATTTAGAGCAAACAATTCACCTTTAATCCATGATTTTGAACTGTTGTCCAGACAGGGATTTAAACCTGGATCAAACCTGCTGAGAGGTGGACGTGCTAATCACTACGCCACTGTGCCGCCCTCTAACTTTTGATAATATATATATATATATATATATATATATATATATATATATATATATATATATATATATATATATATATATATATATATATTATTTTCTTTTTAATGTCAGTTATATTGATTGCAGGTTTTGAAATACTCAACTAATTGGTGTTCAGACATCTGTATCCAAAGCTTACTGTGACAGAATTTATGATTGCATCTGAAACATTTTCATATAAACATTGTTCACCTCTGTTTAAGATACAGAATGAAAAATATTTTGATAATGATGGTCAATGTCAGAATGCAAAAGGGTCTAAAATAATTTGGGTTGTAATTCACTAAAATGCAACAATAACCTGATTACATATGTCATAAATTATAAGAGTACAAAGAAGCACTGTCTTTAATTTGTGGCTTGGCCTGAAAAAGGGCGTATGCCTGTCTTAACCAAACAGTGAGGAGTTTAAAGTAACTTAAAAATCTCAAGGGATTATGGTTAAAATCTTTTAGGCATTTTTTTGGTCTTGGGATCAAAATGTTTATTTAACTATAATCAGACACCACCTATTACCTGAAACACAGATGGATTTGATGTAGACACGAAAGCCTTTTAAATAACATCTCCTCCTTATGTTCCCTTTTTCTGACTTACACAGAGCCAGCCAGTTAGAGCAGCTTGTGAATACAGAGAAAATCAGCAAAAACTGTTGTATTCAAAAAAAATACATACATATATATATATATATATATATATATATATATATATATATATATATATATATATATATATATATATATATATATAGTTGTTACATATATTATTTTTATACATATATTATTTTACTTCTTTACACGCATTTGGTGTACACACACACACACACACACACATATATATATATATATTCATTTAGCATTCATTAAAAAGAGTTTCTAAATGTATTTATGTAAATACGTTTCCTTTTTTTTTTTTTAATGTGTCGGTGAGTCATATTTTTTTTCCATGCTGCTGAGCCTCTAAACCTCCTGCACGCATGCACGCATGCACGCATGCACGCATGCACACATGCAGAGGCCCCAGAAGTTTTTCTGGTTACAATTTTTATTCTACCTTCATATTGATTTTAATCTTTTTTTTATTTTTATTATTTTTTTAATCCAGTGGCATTACAATTCTTGCTGCTGTCTGGTTCTTGTTACTTTCAGTTTACTATCAGACTCCTAGGTCAGTTAAAGCAGAAACCCAGATTCTTCCATCACATATCAAGTTCAGGTAATTTATTTATATAGCACTTTTCATAAAGTATATTGTCACAAAGCAGCTTTACAATGTTATAAGCCTTTAAACCCCCAAAGAGCAAGCCAAAGTGACAGTGGCAAGAAAAAACTTGTGGTTATGTAATAAACCTTGGGAAGAGCAAGGCTCAGTGAGGAACTCATCCTACTTAAGCAGCCAGGCAGCATCAACAGTGCAGGACAGCCATGTACAGATGGAAATTCTTAAATAATTATTTTTATTATTATTAAGAAGTTATTATTACTAATAACTTCTTTATATTGCCGACATCCTACTCCTCTTCCCGGGAGCAGAAGAAGAGGAAAAAATCGATTGCTGTGTTATGTGTGCGCCTCACAACAGCTTAAGATGTGACTTTTTTTAAATGGGAATATCGCTCAGACCTGCAGCCTTAGATAATTTTAAGACCCAATATTATTATAGAACATAAATTTATTGTAATGTTATTTTGCCTGTTAAATTTGCCATTTTAAAAGGGATGGAACAAAATTATTGTGGAAAAACAGCAGCAATGCAATATTTAAAACTTAAATAGCACAGAAATCAGGTATTTAGTATGATGTAATGTTTTTTAAATGTATTAATATACAGTATAGTAGGCGGAGTTTAAAAAAATGTTAGTTTCCAGTGTTTAAGCAACGTCGTGTTTTGTTAGTGGATATTTATTGTTGTTGCTGAGCTAAAAACACCCATTAAATGTGTTACATCAACACCTACAACTGCCAACACAAAGTGGCATAAAAGAAGCCTTGTGTGAAATTTTAAACAGCATGTCTGTATTCCGAAATTAGCTGGCATGACCAGCATCATCAGCAACCCCGACGCGGTTTGGGAATCGGTTGGATCTTAGAATAGGACAGTTAAAAAGTTGCACCAACCATTGTGTCCATTTAAATCCCCACGATGTAAACCTACAATCAAAACCTGTGAGTCTACATTTGAGGAATTCACTTTGGAACCCAAAAGGATGTTGAGAAATTGTATATAAAGAAATGGTCCCTGGTCCTACAGCATGTTCTCATGTTCTCCAGTTTCATAAGGAATTGTAAGAATCCATCCGTCCATTATCTTCCGCTTTATCCTCTATTAGGGTCGCGGGGGGTTCCCCATGCCCATCCAGGGGAGAACGTTTCGGGCGCCGGGCAGATACACCCAGGACAGGGTGCCAATCTATCGCTGGGCACACTCACTCACACAGACACGCACACATACACACTCTATATGGGGCAATTTGGAGAACTCAATTGACTTGATCCATGTTTTTGGACTGTGGGAGGAAACCGGAGAACCCGGAGGAAACCCACGTGGACACGGGGAGAACATGGAAACTCCATCCAGATGGGGATTCGAACCGGGAATCCCTAGCGCTGAGAGGAGAACGTGCCAACCACTTAGCCACCGTGCCATTGTTAGAATCTGTAAACTTATTTTTTTAAAGACGCCAAACAGAGTAAAAGGATGGCTTTATTGACACAAGGATTTTTTTCATGATCCAAACAAAGATTGTTTTTATTAAATCATTCAATTTAATTAATTAAACATGAACAATTTTATAAATGTTTATATGGATGGCTTGACACAGGTCATACTCAAAAAGAGAACCTGGTTGGTCGTGTCAGATCACTATGTATAACCATGTATGTGTGCTTCTACAGGATGTGGCATATATAGTGCTACTTTATCAGCAGACTCACACTGCAGGTTTAGCCAGTTATTGCACAAGCTCCACTTCAACGCACAAGCCACGCTATGGAGCTCGTGATAGGTAAGTAAACACAACACTTAATTTGCATATCAAGTTATGTTGCAGTAACCTGTGGAGCTGTGATTAACATGTATCACTTATACAGTTATGATAGCAGTTGGAGTTGAAGTACTGCATAATGATGATGATGTAATACAAAGTTCGGTACAAAATGTACAGAAAAACTTCAAGCGTGAACGAACATATGGCATGCCCTACTTTTGAAAACTTCTGCTGTTAACACATTGGATAAATATTATACATCATGTATACATCTTTGTATTAAAAAGTTATATAAGTATTATAGTTTTTATAAATGTTTTAAACAGCTGCTGCATTTGAGGTGCAACATAGGAAGTAGAGGCAGAGCTTCAAAGCCACAATGTTCAAAACATTCTTTTTTAAGGTCATTGGTGGCTCGACCTAACTTATCAGGATGTGAGGCTTTTTTGTTGGTATATTAAGTACATAACATCACACTCTGTATCTGCATAAATGCATACTTAGTTAAAAATTTGGACATTAACTTTAATCTTAAAAAGTAGAGTACCTTTATTTGTTCTCTTTATTTTTGTAAATTTCAGATATAATTCATATTAATGTGCTTTATTTTGATTTTTTAGGGTTTGTCTGTTTGTGTCTCTTCATATCTGCAAGTGAGTATTTTTATTACAACAACTTAAAAAATCTATGCAGATAAAAATTTTAATGAGCCACCATATTGTGTATACACAGCAGGATGGAAAACAGGGGGTAAACAGATGGAGGATGCTTTGGAATTACCTGGATTTCCATATTATTAATGAAGTTTTAAATTACTTTTCAGATTTGTAATGATTTGATTCAAATCCCAAGCACAAACAAACACAGTCTGCCTAAAATGCTCAAACTCACTGACACGGTCATATGACATAACATTAAACATATTTTCTTATTAATTATTTAAGTTACAAATGAACAAGGTTTGTAAACCCACACAATCTAAATAGGGCATGGAATTAGTGCATGTTTAAAATCTAAAGTATAGTTTTATACATTTCTTGTATAGTTTCTGATATTTAAAAACTTCTGAACTCAGTGACACTGCAAGATATATCTAAGATTTGTTGTTCTCTTTAGATGCTGAGCAAAATAACCATGCAGTGGTTTGTTATGCGGATGGCTCCATGCTGCAGTTAGGGTTCCCACTTAACCCCACATTGTGCACTCATATCATCTATTCCGATGCTTACCTTGGTGAAGACTCCAGTATCAAAACCATGCCTCATCATCATAGAGGATGTTCATGGATAAAGAAGCTGAAAGACAGGTTTGTGTGGGAAAAAAAAAAATAAAATAAAATAAAAAAAAAAAAAAAAAAAAAAAAAAAAAAAAAAAAAAAAAAAAAAAATATATATATATATATATATATATATATATATATATATATATATATATATATATATATATATATATATATATATATATTAAAAAAAACAATAATTTTCCCTAAAACATCAGTACAGTACTATTAACATTTCCATTTATTTTTCACAGTAACCCAAATCTGAAGATTTTGCTTGGCGTATCTGTGACCCAGTCGAGGTATTTATTTTATTAATTAGCTTGTTGTTATTGTTGTTAAATAACAGTTACATGACACTAATTCTCTTTCTGTAGGCTGGAATTGTTAGCCCAGAACCAGCCTGCGCTGGAAGGTTTTATTTCTTCTAGCCTGGACTATGTGAAGGAGAAGGATTATGAAGGAGTGGAATTCTCATGGCTGGAGAACACAGATAAGACTCTGAACACAGAACCCCTCACATACCTCCTCAAGGTAACTACAATCAAATTAAGATTTTTATATAATTGGGTTATAAATTTTTGGTATTTAAAACATTATAATGTCTCCAGTTAACTCAAAGCTATTTATTGCAACTTCTCTCTTCAGGAATTAAAAGTAAGAACTGGAAGCACAGTTCTGGCTGGTAACAAGTCAATGGTTGTTGGTTTGTCTCTCTTGGACCAAAAAAGCAACAGTATTAAAACACTGGCTCAGTAAGTATCATGTACTCTTTTATGTGTATGTTTGATACTTTATATTTTTCAGTTTGATCTGTGCCAGAGCAGGTGTATAAAGTGCCCTTAGATTGCAAGGCAGACCATTTCGAGACTTAGCAAATAATTTGGCGACTCTATTAGATATAGTGTTTAAATTCTGATAAAATACATCACCATTTTAAGTAATGTAGACATTTATTTATATAATGTTTTATAACCACATAACATTTTTCTCTACATTTTTTACCACTTCAACACTATTTATGTAAAAAAAGATAAAAATTATAAAACATTTTTTAACTTTGGTCTCTGGATGTTTAAAAATAACATTTTGAATGGTGAGGGGCACAGTGACGTTGTGGTTCCCTGTCCGCCTCTTAGTTGGGGATCTGTAAAAAATGTATTTTAGTAATTCACTGTGCTTAAACCATTGTAATACTTTATATGAGGTTTAGTGCATGGCTGTTATATTAGTGTAAAAACAAATACAGCAACTCCATCCTCATCATCAGTTTTACACATTATTTATTTTGAAACAGCGAATAATCCTAATCTGCAGTCACAATTTTTATCTTCAACGTATTGATTTACTACATGAATTTTGAGTTTACTGTTAAACAACTCTGAGCAACTAGCTCCTCACAGCCACCAGAATATGAAAATAAAAACTAAGTGCATATTTTCTATTCCACCTTAAATACATTTACCGTTCCACCTTAATATCGGGTATACTTTATATTGAGCCTGTTGTAAAGTGTATTATGAATTTTATTCATCTCTTCTCAGCATAAAGTCATAGAAATCCCTGAGTACACGGAGTTTTTTTATTACATGTGGAAAAAAAAAAAATATATATATATATATATATATATATATATATATATATATATATATATATACAATAGGGGCGGCACAGTGGCTTAGTGGTTAGCACGTTCGCCTCTCAGCGCTAGGGATTCCCGGTTCGAATCCCCATCTGGGTGGAGTTTCCATTTTCTCCCCGTGTCTGCGTGGGTTTCCTCCCACAGTCCAAAAACATGGATCAAGTCAATTGAATTCTCAAAATTGCCCCATATAGAGTGTGTCTTTGTGAGTGAGTGAGTGTGTGCCCAGCGATGGATTGGCGCCCTGTCCTGGGTCTATCTGCCCAGCACCTGAGACGTTCTCCCCTGGATGGGCATGGGGAACCCCACCGTGACCCTAATATAGGATAAAAGCGGGAGATAATGAATGAATGAATGTATATAATAGACACTGCTTAGTGGTCAGCACGTTCGCCTCTCAGCGCTAGAGATTCCAGGTTCGAATCCCAATCTGGGTGGAGTTTCCATGTTCTCCCCATGTCCACATGGGTTTCCTCCGGGTTCTCTGGTTTCAGCAAAAACATGGATCATGTCAATTGAATTCTCCAAATTGCCCCATTGCAGGTGGTTTGTGTGTGTGCCCAGCGATAGGTTGGCGCCCTGTCCTGGGTGTATCTGCCCAGCGCCCGAGACGTTCTCCCCTGGATGGGCATGGAGAACCCCACTGCGACTCTAGTAGAGGAAAAAGTGGAAGATAATGGATACATATTTTCTCATGTTATGCAGACATTACAAGCAGCCCACGTAAACCTAAACCTGGATTTTTATGAGTATGTTCGGTTCCACCTTAAAACCGCCGAAAAGTCCAATTTCAGCCTAAAGTCTGTGTGTTGCCGCAGCAGAATTTAAGGTGGAATAGGAAATCCGTGCAATCTAATCTAGCATATTTATGTGAGGGATTTACTGAAGGCAATGGTGTGTATTTAAGAAATCTAGATAGCAACTACTTACACGCAGAGAGTTGGCCTGTGAAGCTTGTAAACTTTAATGAAGACGAAAGCCATGTTTCCACTAATTAGCGTCAAGCAGGCAGACAAGAGGGATAATAACAAGGAATGGTATGGTCCATTTTAGGGGTGTTTGAAATCGTATTACACGATTCTTCCAGACCTGGATGCTCTAAATATATTATAATATGTCATACTCTAGGCTGAATTTTAATAAATCTTTAAAATCCGCAAAATATTGTCTTTACCCTAGTTTTTGGGGGTATAAATTTTAATCATGGGCGACAGACCCCCTCAAACCCAAACTGATTAATTCGTTCCAAAGTTATTATCAATATTAGAGTCAGTTTTTCATTTTAAATGAAATGGTTTAATTTTTCTTTAAAATTTCAAACAAATAATACGTTTTTATTTAGACAAATGTATATAGTCTAATAAAATCCAATCAAATGTATTATTTAACAAGAATATTATAGATGAGAACAATGTATATAGTCATCCAATAAAATGTATTATTTAACAAGAATATTATAGATGATGAAGTAATTAATCAGATCAAATTTAAACACTTAAACATTTATAGAATAATTTAAACATCCAAACTGCAAGTGATACCAGGGATTTATAAAAATGCTGGGCTGAGCTGAAATGAAATGCCCGTAAGGTCTTTCTTTAGAAGTTTAGATAAATTAAAGCAAAAATTTAAGTCATTAAATATTTAGCAGGGCTTCTGTGTAGAACCTCTGTGTTGAAGCTTAATCTGTTTATACTGAAAATTATTACATGGCTTAACTTGTAATTGTAAATTAGGAGAAGCAACGTTATATAAGTAGAAGTTATTTACCTGTTAATAGAAAAAAATATATCCGGTAAAGCAAGTTTTTAACTAAATTTAGCTATAATGTAGTTTAAGTTAGGAATTAAATTGCAATGTTTTAATCTCTGGTTTAATATCTGTTTCTAAAGGTACACTGACTTCATAACTCTGTTCCCATCAAGCCTGTATAGTGAGGATAAACAAGTTGTAAGTACAAAAAAAGATGAAAATTTTTATCTTTATGTAAATTTTTATACTCATATATTAGATTTTATGGCTGCATCTGAAATCACATGCTTAGTACATACTAAAATGTAAACTAGTAGATGATTTAGTATGTAAGTTCTTACACTTATCTCTCTTTTCTTACATGAGTGTGGTACCTGTACCACCTTACGGTTTCATATCTCAGTAGTGAGGGGTGTCGTGGTAGTAATCCCTTGATCACCAAGGAAGTTTATGTGGGCCCTTGAGGAAGGCCCTTCAACCCTCATTGGTCCAATGGTGCTGCACTATGCTGGGATCCTTGTAGGTTGCTTTGAATAAAAAAAAGCATTTGAAAAAAGTGTTTTTTGTAAACTACCTCTGCATGTCCTCTGTTTACATTGCACACACCTGGCATAACGTGTGTATTATTTATACAATATTTCTCTTTAAGCATCTGTGGTCACATACTTAAAAATGAGTCCTAAATTATTACGCCATTTGAAGATTTTTTTTGCTTAGGGATTGATAAGGAATGACCTATTCATACTTACTAGTGCACTGTGTAGTATGGAAACAGGTGATTACAGATGCAGCAATGTTTTTCTTTTAATTTATGTCATATTATATATATATATATATATATATATATATATATATATATATATATATATATATATATATATATATATATATATATATATATATACATATATATTGTTATGTAATATTTAACGCCATATTGTGTAAAATCATAGGACACCACAGTCCAGTACTGGCAGGATCAAGGAGTCGACCTCAAAAAGCTTTTTCTGGCTTTACCGGTGTTTGTAAGATGGCCATCACAAAGACAGATTGTGATCAGTTCAAGAACTGCAGGACTATATCCACAAAGTCTGCTGGATAATGCATCTGGACCGGGACAGATTATTGCCAATCAGGTAAATATTGTAACTGAACAGCAGATAATGTACAGTATTTAAACTGGTGATACCAATTGGTTAATCAGTACCATTACTATTTAACACCAAATGCAACACAAATATTTAGCTACATATTATATAAGGTCATCAAGACTGTCATTGCATGCCTACCAAATTTGATGTGCACAAGCCTAAATAAAAAATGCTGGTGCTGGTGAGTTGTTAGGCCACAGGGAGACAAGACTTGGTTAGTGTGTACCAAAATTAATCACAGTAAAATTAACATTGAAAATGACTAAGTATACACTGAAAAAATTGAAAAATTAAAAACAAAAAGTCTTTTGGACAAACCATACATTTTTACTTTGTTTTCATACAGGTTTGCACGGCTTTTAACAGTGGACAAAGAGAATTGAAGACCTTAACAAAAGTTGAGAGTGCTCAAAGCCATGCAGAAGAGGTAAGATAAGAGTTTAAAGGTTTGAAATGTTCAAAAAACTGGACAGTAAATAAGACTGGAGGGAAATGAGCTGTTTAAAAATCTGTATTTTGGTCTAACCCATAAATTAGGCTTAGACAAACCATAAAATAAAGCCAATTGTGTTCACTCACTCCTAACATAACTTACAGGTAGCATGGCTGCTGCAGAAGGGGCTTGGCGGTGTTGGAGTTGTCATAATAGATGTTGATCATTTTGGCAAATCCATTTGTCCTGACTCCATGCAAAGTAAAGCGGTGCTTCTTGAATCAAATGTGATTACTGCAAATGATACCTACGCAAGTTGTGTTTCTCATCATCATCATCATCATCATCATCATCATCATGGTCATCATCGCCATGGGGATCGTCACTATGGAGATCGTCACCATGGAGATCATCACCATGGAGATCGTCACCATGGCCATCGTCATCATGGCCATCGTCATCATGGCTATCGACATCATGGTCATCGTCATTATATGCATGGCCATGAACATCTTAACCATCAAAATCACAGGCTTGGTCGTGGCCATCATCAGCATGGTCGTCGTCATCATATGCATGGCCATGAACATCGTGAACATGGTGCGGAAGAGTAGTCTGTTCTCGGTCAGGGATGATGACCTTATATTTTGGAGAAGGCTTTGTTGAGAATCTTTATAAGGAAAGTGTTCATTGCAGGTTTTTAGCTCTTTATCATATTACTCTAGATTGTGAGTTATAAACCTTCATAAACGATGCTTTTAAAAGCTCTGCTGAATGTTTCTTCTAGTAGCTTATGATAAAGCAATATACATATCGTTTTATAGTATGGGAATAATCATGTTTAAGTGCATTATATAAAATGATGTGTGTTTTGGAATGTTTGTGCTCTTCAATGCTGTTTTTTGGTATTAATTTTTTTTGTTAAATGTAAAAAAACACCTTTGGACAGAATTATATTTTCTTTGATTGTTGAAAAAATTCATTTAAATAAAAAAAGCATGGTTGATTGATCAATGTGTCCTCTTCATGCCTTTTTGTTAACAATTTTTTCAGACAGTAGTTTTCTGAATTCCTGTAACCGTGCAATCATTATACCAATAACAAAATAATACCTCACTTCATTTTTATTAATAAAAATATTAATATCTCACTTCATCTCATCTCATCAGTCCAAAATAGGGTTGAGGGGAAAACGTTTCGGATGCTGGGCAGATACTCCAAGGATATGCTGCCAATGCTGGCCCTATTTTTAGATAGGGGCAATTTAGAGCAGCTAGATTACCTTGAATTTGTGTTTTTGGACTGTGGGTGGGAAAACAAACAACCTGGAGAAAACCTATGCAGACACGTGGAAACTCCATTGAAATATGGATTCAAGTCTAGATCCCCAGCTCTGAGAGGTGAACGTGCTAACCACTACACCACTAGGCCCAATATAATTAAAAAATATAATAATAACAAACAATAATCAGAAGATTAAATATTTTGAATGTTATGTAATATAATGATAATAATAATAATTAATTAATTAATTCATTCATTATCTTCCACTTTATCCTATATTAGGGTCGGGGGGGGGGGGGGGGGGGGGGGTTCCCCTTGCCCATCCAGGGGAGAACGTTTCAGGCGCTGGGCAGATACACCCAGGACAGGGCACCAATCTATCACTGGGCACACACTCACTCACACAGACAAACATACACACACTATATGGGGCAATTTGGAGAACTCAATTGACTCGATCCATGTTTTTGGACTGTGGAAAGAAACCGGAGAATCCAGAGGAAACCCATGCGGACACGGGGAGCACATGGAAACTCCACCCAGATGGGGATTCGAACCGAGAATCCCTAGTGCTGAGAGGAGAACATACTAACCAATAAGCCACCGTGCTGCCAATAATAATAATAATAATAATAATAATAATAATAATAATAATAATAATAAATAAAATCTGTTTATTTCATGCTTTCAGTATACTTAAAAAGTTTGAACTAGCAAAAAATTTGGAATATTCATATACTTTTTTTTTGTATTGGTAATTCCATAGTAGGCGGCATGGTGGCTTAGTTGTTAGCACGTTCGCCTCTCAGCACTAAGGATTCCCGGTTCGAATCCCCATCTGGGTGGAGTTTCCATGTTCTCTCCATGTCTGCATGGGTTTCCTCCGGGTTCTCCGGTTTCCTCCCACAGTCCAAAAACATGGATCAAGTCAATTGAATTCTCAAAAATTGCCCCATATAGAGTGTGTCTGTGTGAGTGAGTGTGTGCCCAGCGATGGATTGGCGCCCTGTCCTGGGTCTATCTGCCCAGCGCCCGAGTTGTTCTCCCCTGGATGGACATGGGGAACCCCACCGCGACCCAAATAGAGGATAAAACGGGAGATAATGAATGAATGAATTCCATAGTAAAGGGTAATATTACTGACTAAAAGGAACATCTTGCACAAGGCAGTCATTGTAATCAAAGATTTGTGTTTTTTTAATTGTGATGACGTTTTCAGCAAATGGTGTAAATGTTAATTTATGCATTATTCATTACTATTTTGTGGGGCTTATTTTAGAAACAAAAATGTAACTAACCTGAAAAAAAAATAACACCAGGCAAAACAACTGCTACATCACCTAAATATAAATTTCTCTTGCTCACAATAACACTAAACATTCTTGGCCACCAATCACTGATGTTGCTGCTCGAACCATGTAGACATAGTGAGACATCTTGAGCCGCTTCTTGTTGATTGTAAAAAATATATAAACCTCCACAGGGTCAAATGTATGTCGAATGTTGGGGCAATCAGAGCAACGGTGTGGATTTATATAAGAAACACACACACACACACACACACACACACACACTTATTTTAAACTTTTTTATTTTTTTTACACTTTTATAAAGCTGAATTTTGGCCTGAATTGCCGTTAATTGCTGCATTATTTCAGGGTATCCAAACTAAACAACCAGGCTAATCTAGCACCTGATCTCTTTTCTCCTGCGAAATATATGGTAATTGATTGTGCTACAGCATGGTTTTTCACACAGGGATGGAGAACTCACACCATTCTCATAAAGCAGGAAAGCTGGATGTGCACAGAAACAGCAGGTGCGAGTCAGCCCTCCAATATAATTGTATTAGGTGGGCAAATTTATTAGGTTATTAAAAAGTCATGCTTAAACATTCCACACACACATACAGTATACACATCAGGTCCTCATACTGCAGGTGGTAGTGAAACAACGTAGCATGGTACGTGATCAGAGGTAGTGCTACTCTTTAGCTGTAATTGGAAGCACAGGCAAAGGTAGCGAAATGCTTACATACAATTTTTTCGCAGCTTTTAAATGCCACCACAAACCCTGTGTCAGCTATTCACACATTAATACATTTTCAAAGTTGTTTTTTTTATATTTTATATTATACTTTCTTGGTGGCATGGTGACGTAGTGGTTAGTACGTTCGCCTCTCGGTTCGAATCCCAATCTGGATTTCCATATCCTCCCTGTGTCTGTCATGGTTTCCACTGGGCTCCAACCACAGTCCAAAAACATGGATTCAAGGTAAAATGAATGCTCTGAATTGCCACATATAGTGTGTGTTTGTGTGTGTCTGTGTGACTGCCCCTCCCTGTGACCCTAGTAGAGGATTAAGTAGAAGATAATGAATGAATGAGGACTATCCCTATATTCAATAGGGAAAACAGTCCCTATTCAATACACCTTTTGTAGGTATAATGCAAATGTTTTTATTTACCTTACTTAAGAAAAAGATGCTGGTTGAAAGCTATACAATAACCTTTCATTTGCAGTATTTATGCAGCTGTTTCCAAAAATAGAGACACAATAGGCAAGAGCTTTATTTAAATGAATGTTTCCTCTTAATTTTTCTATTTGCAAAGTATACGTCCCCACTGCCAAACAATTATAAAATGAACGTTTGACAGAGATGAACAAGCACAATTAATCTGTAAGAGCTGCTGCTTACAAAACCGTATAAACATTGTATTTTACTTAACAATCACATTTACGTGAAGCAGCAGCCATAAATCTCTAGCGAGCTGCCTCAGCAGAGTGCAATGCATTACATGCAGACCGGGGCAAAGGCGGTCACTACTGCCTAATATTAATTAATGTTGTCCATTGTTTCAGTCTGCTGGTGCAATGGAAATTAAATGTTCCAAGATCTGTCTTGTTAATTAATTTAAGCATAAAATTGCAAAGGATGCTTCTGGTGGTACTGGCTAATTAGTTAATGTCCAATTAAACTATTGGACCGTGCTTCATTTATCGAACAATTAAATTTGTTTTCCATTTGCCACCGAGGAAAGAAAAGAAGGTGGGACGTTGCAGTTTTCATTCTTAGCAAAAAATCCCAAGATTAATTCTAACAATTGGTAGTTAATTAAAAAAAGTGCTATTATTTACATTCCCACGAGGTCATACACAGGTCCAACACTCAGCAGTTATAATTAGTTAATAGTAATAACAACAATTTGTTATGAATCTTACAGACTATACACTTATTAACCGGATTATTTAAAACATAGCCCAGCGATGGAATGGCGCCCTGTCCTGGGGGTATCTGTCCAGCGCCCGAGACGTTCTCCCCTGGATGGGCATGGAGAACCCCACTGCGACCCTAGTGGAGGATAAAGCGGGAGATAATGAATGAATGAAGGATTAAAAACATAATTATGATGTAATTATCAAATATATCTAAAAAAAATGCTTCAATTGCTGTTAAGATTTAAAAAATTGAATATATAAAACACTTCTACGATTATTGATTTATTATTTTCTATTTAATCTTCTACTTGGGTCACGGGGGTGGGGTGGGTGGGGTGGGTGGGGGCTGTTTTGGGGGGCTGGGCAAATACACCTAGGGCAGGGTGCCAATCCATCACTGGGCACACTCACTCACAGAGATACACATACAAACACACAGTATATGGAGCAATTTAGAGCATTCAATTTACCTTGACTCAGAATCAGAATACTTAATAGAAAGGGGGAATCCACCTTTCTGGACCTCCAATAATTTCTCATGCCCATCCAGAAGAGAATGTCGTGGGTGCACACAGGACAGGGCGCCAGTCCATCGCTGGGCACACTCTCACACAAATACACACTATATAGGGGCAATTTAGAACATCCAATTAACCTCAAATCCATGTGTTTGGACTGTGGGAGGAAAACATAGAACCAGAAGGAAACCCATGCATACACAGGGAGAAGATGGAAACTCCACCCAGATCAGGATTTGATCTTGGATCCCCAGCATTGAGAGTTGGACATGCTAACCACTAAGACCAGACTACTTGTCTGTCAAAAATTGAAAAGCTACTGCACTTACACACAGAGGAATGTGTCCTCCATATTTAACCCATCTGTACAGTAAAACATACATATATACATTGAGTGAAATAAACACAGGTGCTCAGAGCGGTGGGTAGCCATGGATACGGCACCTGTGGAGCAATTGGGGTTAGATGGCTTGCGTTTTTCAGATTATGCAAACTTGGAGAAACATACACCTGGATTTAAACTACTTCAAGAAGACCACTGGTATAAATACACTTTATCCTGTAGGTATTTTCAGTATTCTATTACCACCACAGGGTGGCACTGTGGCTTTGTCATTGGCTCTAGTGCTTTGCTTATGCACCACAGCAAAATTTGATAATGTCTCTTATTTCTTCCACTAACAGGAACAACAAGACAGAAAACCATTGGTCAGTGTGAAACAAAGACAAAAGAAAGCTCGAAAAACAACCATAGGTGGGATTGCATGTGGTGCTCGATACATAAATAATTCCCAAGGATAAAATCACATGTACTGTATATAATTAGGCTTTATCTAACTCACAGAATAAATTAGCTTGAGAACTAATGAAGCCAACCTTTTCACAGTGCGCCATCCTGTCAGTCTGTTTTGTCTGCGGTTCGAATTCCTGCCGCTGATGGAATGCAGTGACAATGAGGAGGGAACAACAGCAGGTCCGGAGAGAGATACTGGCTAGCATGATTTCTGACTGTAATCTCCAAACCTGGTAGATCGGCACAGAGAGAGGTAGTCGCTCCCTGTAGATGTGCTTGCAGTGAAAGCTTGTCAATCAACAGCTGGACTGATATTAAATTGTCAGAAAGCACTCTGAATGTATTCATACTGTTCCTTAACACCTTTGTTTGATTTTAAACAATAAAGAAATTTGCAGTTTTACAAAGCCGTGCGAATACCATGTATTTGATGGTGCCACAAATTGTCTATTATTAACAAATGTTAATGCTTAGCGTTTCCTAATTACTGTAAAAGTCTTGCGCAGTCTCCTGACAGTATGTGGGCAATGGAGGTTCTGTTAAACAGGCATCCACCTGTTTCAGTTATATGGATGACAGAACCCATCTGTGCAGTGCCTTCATGAAGCACTGGGCCATTATCTGTTTCTTGTTAACATCAGAAGTCTCTAAGAATACGTGAGATTAGATCAGGCAAATCTAATTCTTTCATTGAAATATATCAACAATTTCATGCAATTATATGAAAAGGTCTCAAATGTTTATTTCGACAGCCTCCAGCCGGTGAATATCAATCAATATTAATAGGCTATATATATATATATCCTCTATTAGGGTCGCGGTGGGGTTCCCCATGCCCATCCAGGGGAGAACGTCTGGGCGCTAGGCAGTTACACCCAGGACAGGGCGCCAATCCATCACTGGGCACACACTCACTCACTCAAACACACTCTATATGGGGCAATTTGGAGGACTCAATTGACATGATCGATGTTTTTGGACTGTGGGAGGAAACCGGAGAACCCAGAGGAAACCCACGCAGACATGGGGAGAACATGGAAACTCCACCCAGATGGGGATTCAAACCGGGAATCTCTAGCGCTGAGAACGTGCTAACCACTAAGCCACGTGCCTGCTATATATATATATATATATATATATATATATATATATATATATATATATATATATTATATATATATACTGTATATATATATATATAATAGTTAATAATTTGTCCTCCCCATTTAACCCATCCATGTAGTGAAAACACGCACTAAGTAAAGTGAGCAGGTGGTCAGCCCTGTATATGGCACCCGTGGCGCATTTGGGCTTAGGTGCCTTGCCCAAGGGCACTTCAGTCATAGTACTTCTTGGGACTGGGAATCAATCTGCCCCTATTTTGTTTAAAAAAAAGTAAAAAAAAAACACCCAGTTTAACTACATGCTAGGGGTCAAGTACAGAAAAAAAAAAATATAAAAAAAAATAGAACAATTATGTTGCAAGCAGGTTTCGGATCCTAGAATTAAAAAATTCAGTTATAACCAGAATTTATTTTGCCTAGTTTGTCCTCCACATTTAACCCATCTTTGTAGTGAAACACACACTGAGTAAAGTGAGCAGGTGTTCAGTCCTATATATGGCACACGTGGAGCATCTGGGATGAGGTGCCTTGCCCAAGGGCACTTCAGTCATATTACTTGTTGGGACTGGGAATTGAACTACGTGTATATTGTTTTAAAAAAAATACATCAATGATGTTACAAATTGACCCATCCAGTTTAAATACATGCAAAGAGTCAAGTAAAGAAAAAATATATACAAATAATAGAACAATTATGTTGCAAGCATGTTTTTGGACCCTAGAAGTGAAAAAAAAGTCAGTTATTTGAGAAAATAAATAGAGATTAACCAGAATTTCAAAAAACATACTTCAAAAAAGTAAAAACATAGTAACATAATAGGAGGGATAGTCTGGGTAATGAGGTGGCTTAGTGGTTAGCACTTTCGCCTCTCAGCGCTAGGGATTCCCGGTTCGAATCCCTATCTGGGTGGAGTTTCCATGTTCTCCCCGTGTCCGCGTGGGTTTCCTCTGGGTTCTCCGGTTTCCTCCCACAGTCCAAAAACATGGATCAAGTTAATTGAAATCTCCAAATTGCCCCATATAGTGTGTGTGTGTGAGTGAGTGTGTGCCCAGCGATGGATTGGCGCCCTGTCCTGGGTCTATCTGCCCAGCGCCCGAAACGTTCTCCCCTGGATGGGCATGGGGAACCCCACCATGACCCTACAGAGGATGAAGTGGGAGATAATGAATGAATGAATGAATGAATGAATCTGGGTAATGTTTTTTTGGTCAGTTCTGCAGTGACACTGATGTGAGGGGTTCAAGTGCAGCAGTGCTGCTGGAGATTCATTTCTCCACCTCAGTGACACTGCTGGGATAGGAATAATGCACCAACCAAATAACCCATGGTCTGTGGTGCTACTATTGGGATCCTGACCATTAGAACAGAGTAAAGGGGACGTACACAATATGTACTGTATTCCACTAACAGATGGACTACATATAGTATATATATATAGGGCGGCACGGTGGCTTAGTGGTTAGCACGTTCGCCTCTCAGCACTAGGGATTCCCGGTTCGAATCCCCATCTGGGTGGAGTTTCCATGTTCTACCCGTGTCTGCATGGGTTTCCTCCGGGTTCTCCAGTTTCCTCCCACGGTCCAAAAACATGGATCAAGTCAATTGAATTCTCAAAAAATTGCCCCATATAGAGTGTGTCTGTGTGAGTGAGTGTGTGCCCAGCGATGGATTGGCGTCCTGTCCTGGGTCTATCTGCCCAGTGCCCAAGACGTTCTCCCCTGGATGGGCATTGGGAACCCACCGTAACCCTAATAGAGGATAAAGCGGGAGATAATGAATGAATGAATATATATATATATATATATATATATATATATATATATATATATATATATATATATATATATATTATATTACATATGACAGTAGAAAGTAATATTTGTTGGTAATTGTATCTATTTGACGAGCATGGTATTGTTTTCCTTTCTCTCTCTGACACCCACGTTCATCCTGAGATCATTACTTCATTAGGCACTTTGGCTTTTTTTCTTTGTTTTGCTAACACAGTGTGCAATCTTTGTACGTGAGAATACTACTCAGTAGCAAGTCTCACCAGTAGGGTTCTCGATATGACAGGTCAAATATGTTCCAGTCTGTGCCCTGTTGCCCTACCGGATTTCCAGTGTGCTCATTTCCATCCTTCACCACACTATAATTTGTTTAGATGTTGATTTATGAACTAATTGCCCCTAATTGCTGCTTAGCACCACTATTAATCTGTTCTGCCTGGTTCAGGAGCGCATTAGGCTAGATTTGTATAATGAAGTAATTAGTTTAATTATAAGGAGAAATAGAAAACAAAAGGAATCATAGCGAGAGAATAGTTAAGCCACCTATAGACATTTAATGAGTTTGAGGTATAAAGGTACACTTTTTTTTTTACACAAATAACTTGTTGTTTTTAGACAATTAGCCTCTTTAACACCAAATTACACTTCACTATATTGATTTAAAATTGGTTTCAAAAAAATCCATCCTCTAAGGGCTCATCATTTTTCTGTGTCTTATAGCTATTGTGCAGGTTGTATTGTCTGTTGGCATTGTCATAGTTATTAGCCCAGTGGATTGCTTCAGGGGTTATGGGCTCGCTCAGGGGACAGTGAGCTAGGCTGGATAATTAGTTTTTTCTCCACGGCAGACGGGCACACTGCCTTTACCAATGAAAATGGAAACTGGCAAGATTGTCTCACAAACATGCAGCATGTCTCTGTCCAGAGGTGCCATAATATTCTCAGAGAGCTGTCCTGAACATTGGTGAGATATGCACTGCACAATAGCATCCCCCCCCCCCCCCCCCCAAAAAAAAAAAAAAAAAAAAAAAAGCAGAGAAGAAGGCAGCTGTCATTCTGTTCTGTTAAGCATATAATATATAAAAGATATTGGATATTGCTTTCCAATAGACGGCGTTGATGAGCGCTATGGTGAATACCTTGAGCTGTCTGATGTATTCAGAGAGCATCAGTAATGCTGCAGCAAACGTGCTTTCAAAATGAGATTCTAAGAATATTCACAAGCTGTGATCGTATCCAAATACTTTGCAGCTTAACTAGCTTTCCACATTCAACACCTTTCATACACAAAAGTGGAACAACTACAATAGAGAAAATACTATTTTGTAATTTATTTAATCTAAAAAGCTATAATAAAATGGCAAGAAATTGATAAGGCAACATATTGTGACATTAGCGTTACAAAAAAAATAAAAGTATGTTTTAAAATGTGTTTCTTCAATTTGAGATCATTTCTGATGATGTCACAGCTGATAAAGAGCCAAACTGATTGGATCTACCATGCAGCTAGTTCGGGGTTTCACACAGGGTAACCCGCAAAATAATAAGCAGTATAGGCATGCCTATGAACAAAGCACCGCAAAATCCAAAGACGAGGCCATACAACAGGGGCCATGCTGGATCTAGCATGCTGCGCTGATAAGGGGGCGCTGGTTTTATTTCCACCTCCAAATCCAAATCCTTCCAAGTCAGGCTCCTTGCTGTCAGCAACACAAAGACAATAAGAAGTTATGGCATGGTTGCTATAGTTTATTCAGTCTAATAGATTTTGATGCAAGTTACACCACTTTAAACATAAAACGATTATAATATAATAACTATTCTACACTGCAGCATGGTGGCTTAGTGGTTAGCACATTCATCTCTCAGGACTAGGGATTCCCAGTTCAAATCCCAATCTGGGTGGAGTTTCCATGTTCTCCCCGTGTCCGCATGGGTTTCCTCCCACAGTCCAAAAACATGGATGAAGTCAATTGATTTCTCCAAATTGCCCCATATAAAGTGTGTCTGTGTGAGTGAGTGTGTGCCCAGCGATGGATTGGCGGCCTATCCTGGGTGTATCTGCCCAGCTCCCGAAACGTTCTCACCCTGGATGGGCATGTGGAAGCCCCACGCGACCCTAGTAGAGGATAAAGCGGAAGATAATAGATGGATGGACTATTCTATACATTACAGCTCATATGCACAAGATTGGCCTATGAGATAAAAAAAAATTGTTGGTATTTAACGTTCAATTTTCTGGATTAATGAAATTATTGAAATATTTGAATATAGTTTCTCATTTCATTATCATTCACATAATCCTACACTGGGACTAGGATTGCATAGGGGGTTATTCTCATGCTCATATAGGGGAAAACGTTTGGGCGGCTGGACAGATACACCCAGTATGGGGCACCAATCGGCTGTGCACATACTAACGCGCGCACACACACACACACACACACACACACACACACACACACACACACACACACACACACACACACACACACACACACACACACTATTTAAGGGCAATTTAGAGCAGCCAATTTACTGTTTTTGGAAACCAGAGAACCCAGTGGAAACCCACACAGACATGGGGAGAACATGGAAACTCCATCCAGATCGGGATTCAAACTTGGATCCCCAGCGCTGAGAGACGGACGTACTAACAAGTACACCACCGTGCCACCCTGAGACAGTTTCTAAACACCAGTATTAAAGCATGATTAAAAAAAGTGCAATGTTCTCAAAGGCCCCAAGGAGTTCAAATCCCAGGTGCACTGTGCAAGACCCTTAATCCTCTTTGCTCCAGGGGTGCTGAATCTGACCCTAACCCTAACTTTCAAGTTAAAATAGAGGAATTTGTCCTCCACTTTCAGTTCCATACAGTGAAACACATACAAACAAACAGTGAGTGAAGTGAGCACATGTGCCCTGAGCGGTGGGCAGACTTGTACATTTACATTACATTTACATTTAGTCAGTTAGCAGACGCTTTAATCCAAAGCGACTTACAAATGAGAACATCACAAGTCAGTAGTTATGAAGAAAACCAACTACACTGTACAATTATCAAACCTGATCGATATCTGATCCTGCTCCCCCACTTTTTTCCCCCCTACAACAGGTGTTTGTTAAAAAGTTGTGTCTTCAGTAGTTTCTTAAAAATGTCAAGTGACTCTACCTTACGGACAGAGTTAGGAAGATGGTTCCACCATTTTGCAGTGGAGAACGCCAAGGAGTGAGAATTAGCTCCTCGTTGAGGTGGAATCACAAGAATCATAACTAACTACCAAGTTAACAATAAAACTATGTACATGGCGCCCGGGGAGCAATTGGGGTTAGGTGCCTTGCCCAAGGGTACTTCAGACATAGTACTTGGTGCGATCGGGAATCGAACCAGGGACCATTAGGCCACAAGTCTGCTTCCTTAACCACAAACCTACGACTGCGCCAAATACTTGTAAGTTGTTTGGGATGAAGGCATCTGCTAAAAGGAGCAAATGTGTCATTTGGACCCTTAAGATCTATATATTTCTTCTAATGATATAAACACATATACAATACCAGTCAAGTACGTAGCTTTTTAAATCCAAAAGTCCATCCATTCATCCATTATCTTCTGTTTTATCCTCTACTAGGGTCGTGGGGGGTCCCCTTTGCCCATCCAGGGGAGAATGTTTCAGGTGCTGGGCAGATACACCCAGGACAGGGCGCCGATCTATCGCTGGGCACACACTCACTCACACAAACACACTCTATTTGGGGTAATTTGGAGAACTCCAAAATTGACCTTGATCAATTTTTTTGGACTGTGGGAGGAAACCAGAGAACCGGAGGAAACCCATGCGTACACGGGGAGAACATGGAAACTCCACCCAGATTGGGATTCGAACCGGGAATCCCTAGCGCTGAGAGGAGAACATGCTAACCACTAAGCCACCGTGCCGCCCCCCTAAATCCAAAAGTCATTTATATAAAAAAGTCTTGTGCTCGATTGCAGAAACTTAGCCAAGTGACTCATCTGTGCAAAGAAACAAGGAGTGAGAGCAGGTGCCCTGAACTGATGAGTCAAAATTTGAGACAATCGGTTTTGACAGAAGACAGTTTGTTCACCGAAGGGCTGGAAAGAGCTATATGAATCAGCGCCTGCATTCAGGAGTTAGGCATGGTAAACATTTCCCATCATGTTTGTGGCTGAATTTCTGTAAGAGGAGTGATTTTATCGAAACTATATGTAATCTCTGTTCCAAGAATTATAAACAGCTCCTCATCCAGCATTAGATTCCATCATAGTGGTACCTGATTGGTCCCAAATACATTTTCCAGCATGACAATAACCTCGAACACATAACCAAAATAATAGTGAGATATCTTTATCATCAAAAAGTAAAGATGCAAATTATATGAGCACAACAGAGTCTTGATCTCGACATCTGAGAATCGGGGAGTCAGAAGTTACATGCAGATAGAAATGAGTCACTCCAAATCTTTAGAATTATGTTCTGTTTAGCACTCAAGAAAATAAATTTTTGTTATTTAAAAAAAAGTTTGGCGGCACGGTGGCTTAGTGGTTAGCACGTTCGCCTCTCAGCGCTAGGGATTCCCGGTTCGAATCCCCATCTGGGTGGAGTTTCCATGTTCTCCCCGTGTCTGCGTGGGTTTCCTCTGGGTTCTCCGGTTTCCTCCCACAGTCCAAAAACATGGATCAAGTCAATTGAATTCTCAAAAATTGCCCTATATAGAGTGTGTCTGTGTGTGTGAGTGTGTGCCCAGCGATGGATTGGCGCCCTATCCTGGGTGTATCTGCCCAGCGCCCGAAACGTTTTCCCCTGGATGGGCATGGGGAACCCCACCGCGACCTGTGTGTGAATGAATGAATAAAAAAAGTTTTTTTTAAATACATTATGGACAAAAGTATTGGGACATTCTGAATGCTGGTTTCTGTTTGCAGCTACAGTATAATAGAATTCATTCTTCACCTGATTTTAAAGGGTGTTTGTAGAAGGTTTTGCACCTTAAACTGGAAGAAGAAGCTTGGTATGTTAGGGATTACTGTACGTTGTGGGACTATCAATCTGAATGGGTTAAAATCCACCAAGTTACCAGTGTGGGTGCATGTAATGCAAACGTGGAAGTTTTCTGAGGTAAACCACTGATACTGGATGAGAGGGGCACTTATGCTGGTTCCAAATTTTAACTCTAATTTATCCCCATGGTGTTTCGTCAGGTGCTTTATGCACTGGGGCAGTCATAGTGGAACAAAAATAGATTTTCAAACAAAAATACATGGTGTGGCACTTGGGGGAGGGGGGCGGCAGAGCCAACACCTTGATTGGGAGATTGCATCGTCTGATGGCGTGTGCAGCCTTATAAGCTATGACATCACATGCCGGTGGGAGAGAGAAATCCATGGAGCACCGGAGCGGGACTTTCTGTGAGCTACACTGTGCCAGCACATTTGTAGTTTAAGTGTATATGTAAATGCAATGCGAATAAGTCCCGTTCCTGGCTCCGGTCCTCATTTGTGCCCACCCCTCATTACACATGGGTCTGTGTTTAATTAAATCACCTATAACAAGAGGTCTAAAGGAATTTTTTCATTAAATACTCTTGTTCATGTGCTAAGCGATGGATTAGTGCCCGGTCTATCTGCCCAGCGTCCAAAACCTTGGGGAACCCTCCATAACCCTAATAGTCCCTAATATAGGACTAAGTGGAAGATTTAAAATGAGACATTTCTTTATATAGTGTATGTACATGCAAATTCCTCACAAATAATACAGAATATAAATAAATAAATAAATATATCCATACATCCATTATCTTCCACTGTATCCTCTATTAGGGTCATTGCCCATCCAGGGGAGAATGTTTCGGGCGCCGAGCAGATATACCCAGGACAGGGTGCCAATCTATCGCTGGGCACACACTCACTCACACAGGTACATACGGGCAATTTGGAGAACTCAATTGACTTGATCCATGTTTTTGGACTGTGGGAGGAAACCAGAGAACCTGGAGGCAACCCACGCAGACACGATTCGAACCGGGAATCCCTAGTGCTGAGAGACGAACGTGTTAACCACTAAGCCACTGTGCCGCCCTAAATAGTTAAATATTAATAAATTAATTAATTAAAATATAAAAGCTAGCAAATGACCAACAGTTCAGTGTCATGGTGTAAGTATAACAAACTGTGTGATCAATCAGGCCTGCCTGCAGATGCTGGCTAAAGGCCACTGGCCCTGTTCAGCAGTGCTGAGTGTAAATCTCTTTAGCAAGTACACCTTTCACAAAGGCTTTACAACACAGATAAACTCCAATTCAGTAACAAAACACTGGTGGCATTTTCACATGCTCAGCATGATTTTTTCTATTAAACGCACTCATTTATTCCAGCCTCCCTGAATAAAAAGTACTGGGCTAACTGTAGAAGTAATTAATTACCTGTCGGCTTTCATGACTTTACATGTTGCTTTTTTATTTTACTGCACTCATGAAAGCTCGTCCTAACTCTCCTTCGTTCAGTATTTTCAGCCGGAGCTTAATAAATTACTTTCACAGAAAATCTTTCACAGGAAATTCAGGATGTTAAATAATAATTAAAAATCATTTAAATATGATTTTTAGTTCTTCCATCCATCTTATTATGCTTAAACCTTTACCATGGTCGCGTGGGACGTTCCTCATGCCCATGTAGGGGATAACGTTTTGGGCACAGAACAGATCCAATCAATCACTGGATGCACACTCAATCACACAGACACACACACACACACACACACACATTATAGGGGCAATTTAGAACAGCCAATTTACCTCGAATCCATGTTTTTGGACTGTGGAGACCTGGAGGAAACCCATGCGGACATGAGGAGAACATGGAAACTCCATCCAGAATGGGAGGCGAACCTGGATCCCCAGCACTGAGAGGTGGAAATGCTAACTACAAAGCCTGATTTTTATTTCATGTGATTCTATTTGTTTTTGAAGTGTTTTCAAATAATAATTCATTTCATGCTTTTTAGTCCTGAAGACAAATTTCGCAGACTAATCTCACATGACAAACTCCTGCTGCAATAAGGAAAGCACATGCTCATTTTACGACACTAATTCTCGCTCATGAATATCACCGTAGGGCCAACCGCACAGCAGGGCAAAAAATAATGCCGCAAACCAACTACGACACTGGAATATCCATCTGTATGACAAAGCCTCCAGCCCAACCTGTGTGTGAGCCCAGGGAGATAAGCTTCTAGATAACCCGAAGCATTACAAACACCAGTTGTGTGCCCTAAAGATAGCTTCTTACAGAGAAAGACAACCAAAATCCATTCAAAGCAGGCATAAAAGCATAAAAGGAGAATTTAACATAAAAACATTCCTCCTTAATGCAAAAAAGCCATAAACTCAACAGGGTGTTCATGGCATAACCTCATCTCGTATGAATGTGTTATTCATATGTGCTGTTAATATGCTCAACATTTTCTTAAATCAGATATTTTATCTCATTATCTTCCATTTTATCCTCTACTAGGGTTCTGGCAGGGTTCCTCATGCCCATTCTGGGTAGGACATTCTGGGTACTAGGCTGATGAACCTAGGACGGGGCATCAATCTATCGTTGGGCACTCACTCACTTACACACACACACACACATTTTATATAGGGGCAAATTAGACAAGCCAGTTTACCATTAAAAGATTAGACAAGCCATTTTAAAACAATGGCTCTGTAGATGTTTATGATTAAAGCTAAAAGCAGTCTTAATCCTATGTTGGGGTTGTGTGTGGGGTTGGGTTTCGGCTTTGGGCAGATACACCAAGGACAGAGTGCCAATTCATCACTGGGTCCACATTCACGAACACACACACACACACACACACACACACACACACACACACACACACACACACACACACAATAGGGGCAATTTAAATAAGGGGAATTTAGAGCTGCCTATTCACCTGGACACCTGGAATGCATGTTTTTGGACTGTGGGAGAAAAACAGAGAGGGAGAACATGGAAACCCCACCAATATTAGGATTCAAACCTGATTCCCCAGCACTCAGAAGCAGACATGTTAATACACTATTCCACAGAGCCGCCCCAGATGTATTATATAATCATGAAAGAAAGAAAATTCACGCAAGTTCACTATTACTATATATAGACATCTTTTTAAAAATCCATCAAGAGGACAGCCCATATGTTTAAATTGTCACCTAGTAAATTGTCTTTGCAACTGGCCAATCAGCCGTAAAGGTCAAGGAACTTCAAGGGAAGTTTTAAAAAATTCTATTTACACACAATACACTGTGAATTATGTAAGATACATTCTCCTGCTACAATGTCTAAACAGATCCTTTAGAATCACTTTTTTTTGACTCAATCTGGCACACGTTTTGTGTCGCACTGTTCTAAAGCTTTTTCACATCAGTAGACATGAACACCAAGGTTTATCTTGAATAAAATCTCCAGTGAGACTGCAGGCACAAACTGAATCCTGACTGAAAGCACAGCTTCGTATTTTTAGTGTGATTCTCTGCTACAATAGCACATACTGCTGGGTCATAATAATTCTGTCTGCTGTTTTAAGTCGAGCAGAACAACGTGGTTGTCTCCATGGTGTAAAAATGGACACTTATTCCAACAACTATGGATATTATAAAATGGATAGTTCCAGTCCAATTATTTCTGTTATTGCCAATAATCTCTGATTGCAGTCACATTGGTGACTCCAAGTGACTCATCTGTGCAAAGATCACATCTCACCTCCCTGACTGCGTCACATTCATATCAATGTGCCAGGTTATTTAAAAAAATATTGGAAGCGAGGGAAATTATGTCTCTGAATGGATAAAGAAGTGAATCATCTTTGCAACATACTGCATCCTAACTCGACTGAATAAAGATGCTGCAGCAACACATTCTTGCGGGCGCCGAACAACAAAAACAAAAAGTCTTTGAATCAAAATGTTCCACATCACCATCAGAGAAGCGTGTGAATGTGGTGGAACATTATTTTATCTATTCCATCCATCCCATCCATCCATCCATCCATCCATTATCTTCCACTTCATCCTCTATTAGGGTCGCGGGGGGGGGGGGTTTCCCCACGCCCATCGAAAAGAAGAACGTCTTGTGCGCTGGGCAGATATACCCAGGACAGGGTGCCAATCTATTGCCGGGCACACTCACTCACTCACACAGACACACTCTATACGGGATAACTCAATTGACTTGATCCATGTTTTTGGACTGTGGGAGGAAACCAGAAAACCCGGAGAAAACCCACACGGACACAGGGAGCGAACATGCTAACCACTAAGCCACCGTGCCACCTAACATTATTTTAAATAATTAAAATTTCATTTTAACTGTATCATTAATGAGGCGGCACGGTGGCTTAGTGGTTAGCACGTTCGCCTCTCAGCACTAGGGATTCCCGGTTCGAATCCCCATCTGGGTGGAGTTTCCATGTTCTCCCCATGTCCGCGTGGGTTTCCTCCGGGTTCTCCCGTTTCCTCCCACAGTCCAAAAACATGGATCAAGTCAATTGAGTTCTCCAAATTGCCCCATATAGAGTGTGTTTGTATAAGTGAGTGTGTGCCCAGCGATAGATTGGCGCCCTGTCCTGGGTGTATCTGCCCAGCGCCCGAAACGTTCTCCCCTGGATGGGCACGGGGAACCCCACCGCGACCCTAATATAGGATAAAGTGGAAGATTATCATTAATGAAAATACTGAGTAATATAGTAGTTAGTATCCCGTTGCTTAGCAATCAATGTTTACTTTAAAAAACAGACTAGATGTCCACTAGATAACGGGATAGGTTAAAGTAAATAAAGCAAGTGAACATGACGGCTTACCTTTTTTTGCTGAATGTACATTTTTCTTCTGAGGCTTTTGCTCTGTTTTAGCTTGCATGTGAGAAGCTTCCATGTGGTTGACATGCTCATGGTATTCCTCGACATACCGCAGTATATTCAGAGTTTTGTCCTGGTTAATGTTCTTGCCCACCTCTACAAAGTAAATAATGCACAGATAGAACAAGTGTTAATTATCCATCCATCCATTATCTTCCGCTTTATCCTCTACTAGGGTCGCGGGGGGGTTCCCCATGTCCATCCAGGGGAGAACGTTTCAGGTGCTGGGCAGATACACTCAGGACAGTGTGCCAATCTATTGCTGGGCACACACTCACTTAGACAGGCACACTCTATGTGGGGTAATTTGGAGAACTCAATTGACCTTGATTCATGTTTTTGGACTGTGCGAGGAAACCGGAGAACCCAGAGGAAACCCAAGTGGACATGGGGAGAACTTGGAAACTCCACCCAGATTGGGATTCGAACCGGGAATCCCTAGCGCTGAGAGGAGAACATGATAACCACTAAGCCACCATGCCGCCCCAGTGTTAATTATATCCATCCATTATCTTCGGCTTAATTCTTTGCTAGAGTCATGATGGTCAGGTGGTGGATGGTTCCCCATGCCCATCCAGGGGTGAATGGGAAGAAGTTATGGGTTCTGGGCAGGCATAACCAGAACTGCGTCCCAATATATCACTGGGCACACGGACACACACAAGCACACTCTATATGGGGCAACTAATTTACGTTAAATCCATGTATTTGGAGTGAGGGAGGAAACCGGAGAACCTACAGAAAGAACATGGAAAGACCCAGATTTCGATTCGAACCTGAACATGCTAACCACTAAGCAACCATGCCGTCCTGTTACGTTTTTGTAGTTTAATTATTGTGGGATGTATCATTTTGATTGCAACCACTTATGATGTATAGTTTTACATTCATTCATTCATTATCTCCCGCTTTATCCTCTAGTAGGGTCGCGGTGGGGTTCCCCATGCCCATCCTGGGGAGAACGTTTCGGGCGCTGGGCAGATAGACCCAGGACAGGGCGCCAATCCATCACTGGGCACACACACTCACACACACACACACTCTATATGGGGCAATTTGGAGAATTCAATTGACTTGATCCATGTTTTTGGACTGTGGGAGGAAACCGGAGAACCCGGAGGAAACCCACACGGACACAGGGAGAACATCGAAACTCCACCCAGGGAATTCGAACCGGGAGTCCCTAGTGCCGAGAGGCGAACATACTAACCACTAAGCCACCCTGCCGCCCATAGTTTTACATATCCATCTGAATTATTAATTGAATATGCACTACCAATTTAAAAAAAAGAAGAGAAAAAAAGATGCCCATTTTAGTATATTCTTATACAACCATCATGAATTACTGCATATACTAGCTGCTTTATTTATTTCACATCAGAACTGAATTCATCTTTTTTGCCCCAATGTTTGTATCAACAGTGGTGGATCCTTAAAGTCCGTCCCATCCCAAACACATTTAGAAGGTGGTGGTCCATTAAAGGGTTAAAATGATTTCCTCATGCTCCTAGTTTACCAGTAAATGTTAAGCCTTGTAAATCTGGCGACTGTATTATGTCGCAAAATCATGAGTAAAAGACTCAAAAGCTTGGCAGTCTAAGGATGTAATTTAGTACTCGTTGCAGAGCGGGGCTCATAGCAAGATGTATTTAGAATCTGACATCAATGTGAGGAAATTGTAGTATTACGCATTTCTCAAACATACAAATTTCTATTTGTAGAAAGAGCACTAATATTTGGCAAGGACGCTGTTGGACTTTCATTCATTCATTCATTCATTCATTCATTCATTCATTCTGTCATTCTGTCATCTCATTTCTTTTGCGTTCAGTTTATCCATTTAATCAGCAGTCATGAAAAACAGATTGAAAGCAGCAAAACTGGTAAACTGACCAGCTTTTGCAAATCTAATGACAGCTAGTAATGTTTATACTAATGTAGATATAAGCTTTCATAAAGAGTATCTATGCTTTTTTCCGATTTGACTTAAAATTTAGAAAGTTGCATGAGGTGATTCAAACCCCAAATTCATCTGAGCTGCCATTGTTGGACCCTTGAGCAGGGCATTTTCTCCTCATATTGTGGGGTTTGGAATATTCTTGGATAAGCTCCAGTGTAGCAGCACGGTGGCTTAGTGGCACGTTCACCTTTTCTGGTTCGAATCCCATGTCCGTGTGGGTTTGTTTAGGGTTCTGCAGTCCCCCCCACAGTCCAAAAACATGGATTCAAGGTAAATTGAATTCATCAAATTGCCCCAGGCGGCACAGTGGCTTAGAGGTTAGCACGTTCGCCTCTCAGCGCTAGGGATTCCCGGTTTGAATCCCCATCTGGGTGGAGTTTCATGTTCTCCCCGTATCCGTGTGGGTTTCCTCCGGGTTCTCCGGTTTCCTCCCACAGTCCAAAAACTTGGATCAAGTCAATTGAGTTCTCCAAATTGCCCCATATAGAGTGTGTTTGTGTGAGTGAGTGTGTGCCCAGCGATATGTTGGCGCCCTGTCCTGGGTGTATCTGCCCGGCGCCCGAGACGTTCTCCCCTGGATGAGCATGAAGAACCCACCCAAGAAGCTAGTAGAGGATGAAGCTAAAGATAATGGATGGATAGAAATGTATTGAACAGCCATATACATAGCCCAGCCATCCAGGGGAGAACGTTTTGGGTTTCGGGCAGATACACTCAGGACAGGGCACCAATCTATCGCTGGACACATTCACTCACACAGACACACTCTATGGGGAACCCCACCGCGACCCTAATAGAGGATAAAGCGGAAGATAATGAATGAATGAATGAAATTGCCCCATATAGAGTGTGTCTGTGTGAGTGAGTGTGTCCAGCAGTAAATTGGCGCCCTGTCCTGGGTGTATCTGCCCAGCGCCCGAGACGTTCTCCCCTGGATGAGCATGAAGAACCCACCCAAGAACCGAGTAGAGGATGAAGCGGAAGATAATGGATGGATAGATCCAATGTATTGAACAGCCATATACATGCCATCCAGGGGAGAACGTTTTGGGTTTCGGGCAGATACACTCAGGACAGAGCACCAATCTATCGCTGGACACACTCACTCACACAGACACACTCTATATGGGGCAATTTAGTGCATTCAATTGAACTTGGATTCATGTTTTTGAATAGTGGGAGGAAACAGGGGAACCCAAAAGAAAACCCACGCGGAAACTTCACCCAGATTGGGATTCGGTGTTAAACTGTTTTGGACGCAATATGCAGAACTTAATAATCAGATGTAATTAATTTTGGATGTGTGTGTGTGTGTGTGTGTTATGTTCATGGGAGGGTGAATGTGTACCTGACCTATGGCTATATCAGTCCTTCCAATCTGTTGTAAAGCACGAGACAGCCTGTCATAGTGCAACTCCTGGCTATGAGTCTGGAGCCACTCTGTCAGTTTTGGATGGCAGTGAGACTCATTCTCTAAATTAAAAAAAAAACACACATACACATATTAGATAATGCTCAGATAATTGCAACTCGGCCAAGCAGATTAGGAGCTGCCTGTGATGAGAATTTCATAAGTCTCTTTCCCACACAATTAAAAATGTCTTCTAGTCTGTTGCCTTAATGACTGCTTTCTGAAAAGAAGTGGGTTTATAAACAAATTACACGACGGAAAGATTTCACAGAAGCACAGCATGCCTAATTTTTAGCAATATGAACTTAGTGGTGTAATTTAGGCAGTCGGCACACAGAAACAAAATGACTGGTTAAGATAACTCATCATGGCCAACAGGGTTTATAATGAAATATGATTGTGCTTCCTTCTGGCACAATATGAGCTCTTTTTTATTCGGAGCACCATCCTGACCTCTTGATTTACAGATTGGGTCTAAAAGAGAAAGTTGTTCTTAAAGATTTGTGACAGAAACTCTATACCAATGTCCCTCGCTTTGCGGGATGGCACTTTCAGTTGGTTCTTCTCTTCAGACAGTCGATCGAGCTGATCGAAGATGTTCTCCTCGGGGCGAGATAGGGTCACGAGAAGCTCGTCACACTCATGCACTGTCAGCAGATCCACCAGTCGTTGAAGTTGATGGATTCCTATGTCGTCCTTTACTGGGATCAATTAATAGAAATGGTAAGTTGTTAGACCTCATTTTGCTCAACACAGGTATTTAATAACGATGAAATCATTAACTATATCCAGCGGTAATAAGCGGTGCTTATTAATATTAAATTAAATTTCAAAAATGCATTTTACTATAATTAATTGTTTTACAGGGTGGCACAATGGCTTAATGGTTAGCAGGTTCACCTCTCATTGCTGGAGATCCTGGTTTGAATCCCGAACTGGGTGGAGTTTCCATGTTCTCCCCTCATATATGGGTGGGTTTCCTCCGGGTTTTCCGGTGTTTTCCCACATTCCAAAAAACATGGATTCAAGATTAACCGAATGCTCTAAATTGCCCCATATAGTATGTATATCTGTTCAAGTGATTGACTTTGCGCCCTGTCCTGAGTGTATCTGCCCAGCACCTAAAATGTCCTCCTCTGGATGGGCATGGGAAACCTCACCGTGAACCTAGTAGAGGATTAAGCGGATGAAAATGAATGAATGAATAATTGTTTTACAGGTTTTAACATATTACATAACATAACTCCTTCAAAAACACTAATGTGCACATTACCAAAAAGTAGCGTTTCTGTCCAATTTTCATTAATTTCCTTTGAAAATAATTCCATTACTTTACTAATTACTGCATTTAAAGTATTTCGGTTCCAAAACTGTCACATGAGTTACTAATGCAATAAGGCACAAGAAGGTGCGCGTTATTGTGAATAAATAATGGTGAAATCAAGGGAAAGTAAGTGGTGGTGTTCAGCACAATGCGTAGCCCGACGCCTGAGACTTTCTCAGACATAGGGAACCCCATGACCCTAGTGGAGGATTAAATTACAAACAAAAAAATCGTTTAATAAATTTTTTTTGTGAGTCTTAATTTTGAGTTGATTTTTGGGAACAACTGAACACATGTATTTGTATCAGAGATGAAGTTGGTTGAAAGGAAGTTTTTTAACGCAGAAGATACTGGGTGCTATTAGACAAACCCACAACATGACAGGAGTACGCATCGCATCAATGAACGAAGTCTCAAAAAACACAATTAAGCCGAGTTGACATGACTGAATTATCAGTAAATAGGAATTAATTAAACAATTAACACAGCTGCACCAGATTACACAGGAATGTAGGAGGTAATATAACCAATGTCCAGTAGGTGACGCTAAACCATATTTAAAAGATTATCAGTAATAACACCAGGGCACAATTCTGGATAAGCCACTGATTGACAATTGAATTTGTCAATTTGAATTTGAAATGTTACACGATCTAAATATAGGTCTTCTGTTGAATACAAGCACACATAGATTATAATTAAAATTCCATCCCATGGACATTGGATACGTCACATGACCTTATTATAATATTATTCTGGTGCTGCTTAGATTAGATAAGATAACCTTTTATTATCCCACAAGGGGAAATTTGAATTATTACAGCAGCATCAACGATAGTAAAATATAAATAATCAAACATATTTACAGAATAAACATTTTAAAAAGTCTATAAAAATAATTTAAGTATAAAGTAGGGTATTTTAAAATGCACAAATTTCACAGAAAATTAGGTTCATCACTCAGGTACGTGTATATCCCTGCTGTGACTGTGCATAGTGCATTATTAAACATTCAGTGTCAGTTCTGCACCCAGTGGAATTAACAGATACAACTTTAAATAATACAGCACATGCTGAAAAAGACAGAGATGGCAGAAATACATTCAAAAGTCTAGCTACAATACCAAACACTCCTCATTATCACTTCAACTGACTAATTACTGTTTTGTGGTTAAAAATTTATCACAGATGTAATTCTTGCTACTTAATAACCCTTTACAAATGAACCATCGTTTCTCACCTGTGTCTTCTGTGTCTTCTGTGTCTTCTGTGCTACTTGGGTTGAAAAGAGAAAGAAGAGAAAATGTACTAAGATCTGCATTTTGAGGTTCATTTTCAGCATGTCGCTTGTTTGTCTATAATTTTCAACTGCCTGTTTTTTTTTAAATCACTTGTTTAAACATATACACGCTAATTTGAATATATTGGCAGTTACAACATGTTGGGCGATATGGTGGCTTAGTGGTTAGCACGTTCATCACTTAGTGCTAGGGATTCCCGGTTCGAATCCCAATCTGGGTGGAGTTTCCATGTTCTCCCCATTTCCGCATGGGTTTCCTCCGGGTTCTCCGGTTTTCTCCCACAGTCCAAAAACATGGATCAAGTCAATTGAATTCCCCATATAGAGTGTGTTTGTGTGTGAGTTTGTGCCCAGCGATGGATTGGCATCCTGTGCTGGGTGTATCTGCCCAGCGCCCGAAACGTTCTCCCCTGGATGGGCATGGGTAACCCCCCATGACCCTAATATAGAATAAAGCGGAAGATAATGGATGGAGGGTTATAACAGGTTGCTGAATTAGCACATTAACATCCATAAATTTGGTCATTTAGCAGACGCAATTACCCTACTTATCCTATTCATACGGTTCAGGTTCGAACACATGGTTGGCCTGTGCACCCATATTAGTGAGATTTGAACCCACAACCTTTAGATTGATAGCCCAACAGTCTAATCAATGAATCACCACTCCAATGCACGAGACATAATAAAATCCTGTAATAGTCAGGATTGAATTAAAAGATATATTTTCCCTTTTATCTGGGTTTTAATTACATGTAAATGCAAGGCTCATATTTATTAATTATTAGGTCACTTAGAGTTCACTAGTAGGAGTGCAGTTTTTTGCAGTTCACATAGGTTTTTTTGGAGGAAGTGGGTTGGGTTGGTTGCTTTTGCTTTTCATAACTCCATCATTGGCACCTAAACTGCCAGTAGAGGTTGTCCTTGCAACAAAAGTGAGCAAATCCCAGCTCTTGGCCTCCTGTCTGTCAAACATTGGTTACCGTGTCTTAAGCAACCTTTCCAAAGGGATGGTATAAGATATGAATACTTTACAGAGTGATTAAAATCTACTTACACATTTTACCAATATCCTGTGTTAACATCGAGTTTGCATTTTGAAAAAATAGATAAATACTAACTACTAATCACAAAATCTGTGGCTGTTCTTAGATTTTCAGTAATAATGTATAGGTGCTGTTTATCTTATTAAAGCCTAGATTATTTTAAAATGTATCTATTAAAAGTTTACTCCGCTGCTTCACATTTGAAATTTAATTTGGCAGTTAAGACATTAAACTAGGTTTAATTCTCTAACCTCAGTCAGTGGAGAACATGGTTGGTTTATATAGTTTCAAGGTTAAACAGTGGAAAATATATATATATATATATATATATATATATATATATATATATATATATATATATATATATATATATATATATATATATATATATATATATATATATATATATATATATATATATATATATATATATATATATATATATATATATATATATATATATTCATTCATTCATTATCTCCCGCTTTATCCACTATTAGGGTCACGGTGGGGTTCCCCATGCCCATCCAGGGGAGAACATCTCGGGTGCTGGGCATATAGACCCAGGACAGGGCACCAATCCATCGCTGGGCACACACTCACTCACACTTGATCCATGTTTTTGGACTGTGGGAGGAAACCGGAGAACCCGGAGAAAACCCACGCAGACACTGGGAGAACATGGAAACTCCACCCAGATGGGGATTCGAACCGGGAATCCCTAGCGCTGAGAGGCGAACGTGCTGACCACTAAGCCACCGTGCCGCCATATATATATATATATATATATATATATATATATATAATTGATTATAAATTGTATTGGGTTCTAGTAAACATTTGTCTTGTTTTTAGACACATGGATGAAAAAAGAGTGGATGACAGGTAGCCTACAGGAAAAACAAGCTCTAGAGCATTAGAACATCAGAATGTTGTTTATGAAACAGATGTTTGCAGGTACACAGCTAAGCAAATTGTGTCTTATATCTTCATGACTTTGGAATATTGCCTTGAAGTGCTGTGTAAAAAAAAAACACACCTATAATATGCAAATCCAGGAAACCGCAGATAGAAGGCGGCAAATGGCTCGACACTTTATGAACGATGTATTTGTTAACATACATTATGCAAGACATATATTATATTTTATTTACAAAATTACAATAGTGATGTACAAAAGGGAACAGTATACTGTGTATTTTATTATTTCTATGATGTTTAGGTCTACTTCTTTACTTTTATTATACTTTAAAAGTATAAAACTGCTAATGTAAAATACAGTTACCATAATAAATAAGAAGTTCAAATAAATAATTTTAATAAAGAGTTATATATTTCTTTATTTATTTTTACATTTTAATGATGTTTACATGTCATTTGTTTTATTTACTGTAAATCATTGCGATGTAATATAGATGTGAAATTGAATACATGCTACGAACCAATTTTAATACTATACTTTCAGTGTAATTTTTTTACATGTGTCAAGTATGTTTTGGCTTATAGAATGCACCGCCTAGAATAATCAGACAGTATGTGCTTGTTTCATAAAACTGCCTAGTCATTTATAGTGCAATTAATATTTTGGGTTCAGGGGCGTGTTCGCTCCTACAGGTATCGGCTTGCCCACTCATTGTGTCGCCACAAGCAGACGTGGAGTTGAACTAACGAACAGCTCTGCAGTAGTTTAGTCTGTACACATGTGGATTCTGTGGCAGATTGTAGCTTATTACTCAGCTTAAACACAGTAAACACAAGCCCACACAGGCTGACAGGGAGTTTATTAGCATGGGAGGGTCAAGTGCCGTAACAGCAGGCGTAAATACGTCCTACAGACCAGAGTAATGGAAGGAATTCATTTGAAAATGTGTGGGCTTTTGGTGGCAGTCTTTCGTGCTGCAAAACCGTGCTTATGACTATACATCTGCATGAACCAAAATAATAAAATGCAATACATTTGAGTCTTGTCTTGAGCCCCATTCTTACTGATGGGTTAATTGGGATGTAGAAATGAAGCAGTAATGGATATAAGACCTACAAAACGCTAAACAGCACAAGGCCAGAGTGAAATACAATTAAAATGGTATGGCTCTTCACAGCAAACAAAGATTACACATGTCCAGAGTGTGCTGCTCTGAGCTTTGATTGAGTAAAACAATAAAAGGGTCGACCGCTGCCCGAGTTGTAAGGTTGTGTCGGGGTGGTTCCTGGGTGTGTTTGAGTTTGCACAGGCTTGTGTGATGGCTCTATGTTTTCTACACTTCACACCACTGAAATCTGATTGCTAAGATACACAGACTCCGGTGGAATGAAGGACAGAATCCACAGACAGCAATCATTTTTCAGCATTAATCCTTTAGTAGAGTGAAGGATCCCTGTTGAAATAAAAAAGAAAGCACATTGTAAAAATGAAAAATCAAATGAGGAGCAGCGAGCACTTTTTATGTGCTCTTCAGCGTCTGGCAGAGTTGTTTGATGATTTTCAAACCAGTCAGCATGGTAATATGTTGCTGTCTTATGCAAATTTGTCTGGGCTCTATGATCTGTGTGGGAGATTGGATAACTAGGCACTCTGTGACTTGGGCCTCTCCCTTTTGCGAGCCCAGACCTGTCTTGCACTCTCTTTTCAGTCACAGTACAAAACCTCAGTGCCCTTCTAAACTGAAATCCAACACTCCACCCAGCGATGGCCAACATAAACAATTACATATAAAAATCCCCTACAGAGAATAAGGCATCTGCATGTTGCAGAACTTTAAATCATGCATGTTTGCAAATCGTGGGTTAATTTTTTTTATTGCCTGATGCATTGTGAATGCAGCCTGTATTTTAAATTTTTTTAAGCTATAAAATAACAGTGAACGCCTGAACTTGTTCAAGATTTTGTTAGGCAAAAATCACAAATTTGTAGAATTTTCGAGCACTAATTTAAAAAGGTTAATCTTGGTAAAAATCTCACCTCTGTTGCAGGATTAGGTCCATCTTTTAGCAGACAAGGCAGTCTATACTGGTTCAAAAGACCTTCTCCAAAAGCACCTCCCAACATTTGTGAACCTCACACAAAACATGTCCCAGTCTAAGAGGGAATGAAGGGTGGATGAAGAAGAGCATGGTGTGCTCTCTTTATTTGCCTACCTGCCTCAGGTAACGCTGCTTTACTTCTGTGCTCGGGCCAATAGGAATAGATTTGAAGCAAACCGCTCCCCTTACCACCATAAAATCCAACCACACCCAGTGCTCTAGGGTTTTATCGTGCATAAACCTGGTGTAAGGCAAATGACATATACTGGAAACAATAAAAACAAAACAAAGCTGAATATGCATTCCGATAAATGATGTATCCAAAAACACATGCGACATTTACAATTTTTGGTTTATGCAGTATGGACATCATCACACTAAAGTTATTTAATTTGCATAAACTAAGTGATCCTCCTTAAATTTGCAAGCTAAAATAAAAAAAATAAAAGTGCTCATTCATTAATAAACTGAATTCTATTACTTGCATATGTTACTCTACCATTTCTCTTTTTGCTGTTTGATTTACTTATAATAACAATGAATTTAACCAACTGTAAATCACTCAGATAAGATACTGCTCTTTCATTTTACTTAAGGCTCAAGCCTGAACAGGTATCAAGTTACCCAACCCTGCTCTGGATTCTCTGGATTCTAGACAATAGGTTGAAAGAAAAATAGTGTGGTGGGAAAGGGTTAGGGGGGGCAGTCTGCAGCCTCAGTGTCTCACTAGCACCTGGAAATCTGAGTGTGCTCTGCTGCAAATGATTTTATTGACAGGGCACCAATATCTTTTGAGTTATGAGAGATTACTGAGTGGTAAAAAAAAAGCCTCAAAAGAAAGGGTCTCATAAGTGTAAATGGCCAAGCGCCTGAAATCTAATTTACAGGACCTTTGGTGGAACTGTAAATGGAAGTGATGAAAAGACCCTAAGGCAGCTTTTTTTTTTGCAGGTATCGGGCAGCTATACATCAGTTGGATTGAATAGATAATGTTGTAGTGAAGTCTTTAATAAGTGCTTGTGTTCTGCTGTAAGCCCACTGAACCGCAGTGCTACTGCAGCAGATGTGATTAGAACTACATTATAAAATGGCTTTACAGGAGGGTTTAGTGGAGAACTGTGTGCAGTGGGGTGACCTTATGATGCGTACACTGAATAAGAGTGCACTGCGATTAGATCAGACATCAGCTATGGAGCTATTTACTGTTTCCTGTGGATGTTCACATGTATGCAATAATTAGATAAGTAAAATAAATTCCATTTAGGAAATAATCTAATCACATGATTAGGGAAGTCCTTTCTTTGTGATCAGATTTGGGTGATGTATTGCATGCCTGCATGTGATGAAGCTTTTATTGGTTGCTGTTTTTAAATGTCTAGCAGAAGCACTACATTTGTGTAACTTCGTTGCCTGGAATAATTATTTTATATGCCTGAAATGCACATTTTTAAAGACATTAAAAGGCACCCTGTTCTGAGTGTATCTGCCCAGCGCCCAAAACATTCCCCCCTGGATATGCATGTGGAACCCTAGTAGAGGATTAAGCAGAAGATAATGAGATGATATAAGATCAGTTGAGATATAAGGGGACTACCTTATGCACATTTAAATCCACTGTTAATATTTAGCACTAACTTTTTTCATTATGGTTTTAAGCTACTTAACCAAGTTATGTTTGCATGAGGCCGTTCATGCATATCCCAGCACTTGGTGAGTGAAAGTAGGGGTGACACATAGATAAACACATTTGTGCACATTCACACCTAGGGGTAATTTAGAAACTCCAGTTCAGCTGACTTATGGTTTCGGACTGTGGGAAGAAATCGAAGCTCTAGGAGGAAACCTGAGTGAAAATCATTCATACTTCACTTAAAAAAAGACTCTGGGTCTTCTGTCTATTTATCAAACGCCGAATCCATAGGCACCTGTCCCAAAAAACAATTTTAAAAGTGTTTATTACATATAATTAATGCTGCATGCTGAATTTCTAATAAATGTGTATTAAAACTGTCTCAGTGTTTATATATGCAACAGTAAAAAAAATGGCATGAAAATCATTTTAAACACAACAGAATTAAAAAGTATTTTTAAAACTGGCTGAAATTCCTTAATTACATATTCTTCTTCTTCTTCTTATTATTATTATTATTATTAGTAGTAGTATTTATTTATTTATTATTTATTTATTATTATTATTTTTTATTTTTTATTTTTTATTTTTTATTTTTTATTATTATTATTAATAATTAATTAATTTATTATCTTCTGCTTCATCCTCTACTAGGGTCGTGGGCTGTTCTTACATACACACATACATACGTACATGCATAAAATATATACTGTATATATATATATATATATATATATATATATATATATATATATATATATATATATATATATATATATATATATATATATATATATATATATATATATATATATTTCACTAAAAGAGAACAGTGGCTTGGCTGAAATTGCATTATGGATTATGGGTGGCCACACCTGTCCAAATAAACAAGGCATACTACCTCAGTACCCCCATACTCAGCAAACACAACCTGACAGAATATTCTAGGTACACTGTGAGGGTCACTGGTGCATTTCAGCATCAGCCATTGTTCACTGTCTATTTTGTTTGCTGAGGTTTACCTTCTTCAGGCCACAGACAAAGAGCCAACTAGTAAATACCAAACCAGGTGCTAAGATCCCATTTACGAATGATCAGCATTCTGCAGGGAAAAACTAAAAAAGAAGCTTATTTAAAAATGGAACATTATGTGCTAATATCTGTGTCATTTAGGCCTATTGCAAACGTTAGAAACGCACAATACATCATATTAAAAAGGGATCTAATTAGTATGTAAAGATACAGCGCCTAAAGTTGAAATGCTTGATGGGGCTGGTGGTGTATTTTTTCACCCCCACCCCCACATGTTGACATGAAGAGGTGCTGGGTTACAGCCACTCCATGCTACAGGCAAAATCTGCCTCCACATGCCCAGGAATGTGCTCTTTCTCTGTGCATACCACCGCATATAAAGGAGTACACAAAGGCAAGATGAACTGTCTCCTAATTACAATCATTTATCTCTTAGTAACACCTTTTTTCTCAACTTTGCTCTTTGTGAATGGTCTTAATGTTAAAATGGACATGCACACGGTTGTATAAACCTGCAACCTGGATGCCATCTAATCCCAATGATTAACTCCTCATACAGGTCCAGAGTGCAGTGATTAGTCACGACGTTTAGCTTCAGACAGCGACATTAACCTCTTCTCATTTTTCGAGTCTGTCTCATTAGACTCCTGATGTGTGATGGCTTAAAGTGTACAACAGAGAAAACGCATAGGGGCTAACATAAAGCTTGATTATCACTCCACACGCATTCTGTGTTTCGTTCTCTTTTTCGTGACTAATGGGAATACGATGCCTCATTGCCCTAGTATGTTGTGACTTGCCCAAGCCGGAATGCGGCAGTCATCTAATACACATTTATGTCCAGGTAAATTGACAATGAAGACTGCCATCATTTTACAGCATAAATATTTCATTCCCTATTTGGATGCAGATTTGAGATGTTGCCACCGGAATACCAATGACCCATCCTCTCTGATGAAATTGTAGGCACCCTCTGTGAATATGATTCGTCTGAGTGGAAGCTCGAATAGGTTTAAGTGTGTGTGTGTGTGGTGTGTGGTGTGTGTGTGTGTGTGTGTGTGTCTGTGTTTCTGTGTTATGCGAGACACAAAGAAAGTGAGTGAGGACCAAATCAAAAGTACAAGTGGATATAATACATTGTGCTTATTTAGATTAATACAAACAATTTGAAAAGCGCATAGAAAAGAAAAAAAGAGTGAAACAAGCTAAATTTGTTGCATTCACCACAAGAAGATTGAAGCACAGCCCGGTTTGCTCCATTAAGAGATCATTTTGTCCCGAAACCCATGCTTTAAGTAAAAATATTTGCCAACAATGTAGGCTTTTTTTTGGAAAAAAATATAAAACAATATCAAAATCTGGAAATAAAATGATTTCAGAACCTCAGGATCTCGACCTCTGGTTACATGGGATTTGACTGAACGATGGTCATTTGCTCAGATCCAGTTTCTGCAGTCTTGTTTGGGTGTTGCGTCATATTGCACCATTGCTGACTTTCTATGTTGTAACTTGAACATCCTGATGTCATGATATGAGAGGAATGGCTGATCATTACCTTGAAAACGCAGCATCAAAAACTTTTTTGACTTTTTCACCTTTTTCTAAACAGATGTTTTTTTTCGGAGAATGTTCTCTTTTTTTATGTGCTTCTCCCGATCGGGGTTCTGTTTCAACGACATGAGAAACCAGTGTTTTTCAGCCCCTCTCTTAGGCATGCTGTAATTAAAAGCTGGGTAATGATAGTGGAGGACTGGCATCCCAGCAGGCCATCATCAAAACGCTCTTTTCTTTTTGCCTCTCTTAGGCTCCATCAGCACATTAGTGCCACGCCACCGACTCCACTGCATGCCACCAGCATTTCAAACTATCAAAAACTCCGTGATAGTTTAAGATAGGGGTGGGAAGTTCTCTTCCTGAAGTGGATATGTGCACTAAAGTAGCAAACACACTGAGAGTTTGAGAAGAAAGCAATTTATTCTTTCTTTTTTTTGCATTGGCCTTTTTCGTTGTGTTACTCAATGAGCCATTTTGGCTCTCACATACTCACAGCTGCCGTTTTTGTGAACGCATAATAGAAGTGAGATTGTCTGCATACAGATACAATAGTAAGAGTGTATTTAAGGTCGAGGCTTCTGTGCCTCAGTCTGCTGCCAAAACGACTCCACCCACTGTCAGAGTTGGATCTGGCCTACCCCCATCTATGTTTCAGCCTGTTGTGGGATCAGGAAGCCCGGGGATGTGTGGAGATAATGCAGTCCTCACCTCTGTCTCTATAGTAACTCAACTCATATAAAGCAGTTAGGTGGCGGATTACAATAAAGCCCTGCTCTTGATGGACGAGACGCTGCGTGCTTAAAACAGGTTAAAGGCTACAGTGTGTGCCTTATAAATTCAGTGCTGCAGTCAAATGAAAAATGTCCTGGGCGAATACTCAATAAATGAATTCCTAGTCACAATAACTAGGTTCAAAAAACACCTTTGACCAGGCGAATTCACAGACTAATTCATAGATTTATTATTTAATTAGCATGTCATGACAGATTCGATGTACATAATAGATTTTACTTAATAAAGCTTAATTAATAAAGAAATATGGTACAAAAGGGCATGCATTGCAAATAAAGAACAAGAAAAAATAATAAAAAAGTAAATGAGGGAGGAAATCCATCACTCAATCACACAGACACACACTATATAGGGGCAATTTAGAGCAGCCATTTCTGCTTAAATCCATTAAGGAAACTGAGAACACCCACACGACACAGGAAGCATGGAACATGGAACATGGAAATGCCACTTTAACATAACTTTACATAACTGAAAATTAGAAAATTTGAATTTATCATGTAGATAAAGATTTCTAATTCTATTTAATTTTTTCCTAATTTTTCCTAAATTTCTTTCTAAGGACTAAATACCCTATCTGCTGCTGAGAATGTGAATATTCCCATTGCGGGACAAATAAAGGTCTATCTTATCTTATCTTTAAGTGGGATTTGAACCTGGTACCTGAGAGGTAGCCACCAAGCCACCATGTTGCCCCTTTATCAACCTATTTATTAAATTCTTTATTAAGAGTGTATGGGTGTACCTGAAATATGTATACATATTAAATTTAGTAAATGGGCATTGTATGCTTAATTCATGTTGAGGTAAATAGTCTGACAAAGCACACAACCTTGTGTACAAACCCCATTTCCAAAACCGTTAGATCACTGTCTGAAAATACAATAAAAACTGATACAAGTTACAACAGCATGGCTTTGCAGACAAAGTGCATTTGTTGAATGGCCTGCCTGCAAACAGAAAATGTCTTGTACTGAAAATGTATAGTGCATCATGAAGAGAAGAAAAGTGAGCACACACTGTCGAGCAGCTCGAGGCTTAGTAACAAGGATTCTATTTCTACAAAACTGTATGTTCGACTGGTATTCCCTTCAAAAATAAAAAAAGCCGAAAGCGCTGGGGATCCAGGTTTGAATCTCAATCTGGGTGGAGCTTCTATGTTCTCCCCGTGTCCAGCTGGGTTTTCTACTGGTTCTCTGGTTTGCTCCCACAGTCCAAAAACATGGATTTAAAGGTGAATTGGCTGCTCATATTGCCCCTAAATAGTGTGTATCTGAGTGAGTGAGTGAGTGTGAGTGTGCCCAGTGTTGGTTTGGCTCACTGTCCTGGGTATATCTGCCCAGCGCCCGAAACGTTCTCCCCTGGATGTGCATAGGGAACTCCCACCATGACCCTAGCCCCCAGTGTAGGATTAAGCAAAAGATAATGAGATGAGGTGATATGACCCAGTGGTAAAATACCTCTGTGATAAATTTTATATTTTTAATGTATTGCAGTCACTAATTCCTAAATTGATATTAGTTTCTTCAAAATATTTATTTTGAACTGCATTTTTAGAAAGTGACTCAAGTATTCCAAGAAATGGGGTTTGTACAGCGTCAGGAATGGAACGCAAGACTATTTTGAATTGTAATGGAAACTGCAGATGAGGAAGATAATACGGTTACAGACCCACGAAGGCAGGAATGGATTTATGCCGTTCATGCCAAGATCTGACTCATCTGCGTGTTACAGCAAAAATGGAGATTTTTCAAACTGGGTGGCATTTTTTAACATTTAACACAATGCTTCATAATGTGGCCTTAAATTCCCGTTCAAGGACGACAGCGGCGTGATCCCGTGCAAAATCATTGCTGTTAGGACTGGTTATTTAAATGTTTATAGCCCTCTTTTCAATCTGCCTATTTCCCTTTCAGCAGCAAGGCGTTTCCACCTAACTGTCACTCACATGATGTTTGTGACATTTACAGCATATAGTAGACTTGTTTTGTGGACCAGTTTAGGACGATTCTAAAACACCCACTTTCAGAGATAAACAACCCATAAGTCTACATTCGGGCCAAAATATGTTAGTTGTCGAAGCTATAATAATAATATAATAATAATTGTGATATATACACGCAGAACCAAGCATTGTTGTTTTTCCCTTTTAATTTTCTGCTTACTTTAATTTTAATGCAATGTTTGCCGCAGGGTAATGACACAAAACAAAACTCAAAGCTCTATTGGAACACCGAGGAAGATTAAGCACTGCTGACTGCTCCTTCACAGTCACTTGGTCATTTTGTTGCACTTAAATCTTGAAAACATACCATTAAGTAACACAAGAAGCTTCATGGTTGTATAATGCTAGATGGCATGGATTATTAGATTTTGCACAAGCTTGGGGAATCCAGTGCGCAACATTAACATGTCATGATAGCAAAAAGGGAACATAATCCAGACAATCTGTTAATAATACCGCATACAAAGACATTTGAGACGAATATATACACTTAATTCTGTGGGAACGGATTTAACGAAAGTCCATATAGACATATACATTTAAGCCTTTCCAATTTAAACCTCAAATTTTTTGACGAGTACCTTGCATCTGCCCAGGTTATCAACGTTAAGCATGACCGTGATTTTCTAGCATGGCAAGATCAGACAATCATAACCAAGTTCTGAATGAGTCATACTGCCCGTACCAACCGACATCTCCTGGTTGGTGAACAATCACTGTCATTTTTGTGCTGGTTCCCTTACAATAAAACATATTTTATTCAAATGCTCAAAAATTTAAACCATCAGATTTTTTAGTAGGGAAGAGAATAGAAAGGGTTTGTTTGGAAAAATTCCACTATTTAAAATGATTAACTTAAACTTGATGCTTTTGGTATTAAACAAACAATATTATATTATAATATATATATAATATTATATATATATATATATATATATATATATATATATATATATATATATATATATATATATATATATATATATATATATATATATATATATATATATAACAGGGCGGCACGGTGGCTTAGGAGGCACGTTCGCCTCTCAGCACTAGGGATTCCCGGTTTGAGTCCCAATCTGGGTGAAGTTTCCATGTTCTCCCCGTGTCCGCGTGGGTTTTCTCCGGGTTCTCCGGTTTCCTCCCACAGTCCAAAAACATGGATGAAGTCAATTGAGTTCTCCAAATTATATATATATATATATATATATATATATATATATATATATATATATATATATATATATATATATATATATATATATATATAGAGTGTGTATGTGTGCGTGTCTGAGTGAGTGTGTGTGTGCCCAGCGATGGATTGGCGCCCTGTCCTGGTTGTATCTGCCCAGCGCCGGAAACGTTCTACCCTGGATGGGCATGGGGAACCCCCCCAAGACCCTAATATAGGATAAAGCGGAAGATAATGAATGAATGAATGAATGAATATATATATAACATATACGGTTTCCATCTTTTCCATAAAAAAAACAACCTTTCCATCTATTCCATAAAATATTGAAGACATCGCTGATATGGCAGTAAACACAAACAAACAAACAAATACATCTGCCCAGACCATTTTAAACTGGCCTTATAAGGCCTTATAAAGCAGTGGAGGCTTAAAGTGGTAAAGCTGTTCTTAACACTACACTAATTCAAATTATTTTATCATGGTATGTCCTAAAAGCTCACAGAGGTGCAATGCCAACATACATTTGGCCAATATTGTATGCAGACAGACACCTGCCCAGCATCCAAGATCAAAAAGAATTTGCAGCAACTGAAGCTGGTTTGTGCACAGTAAAGGGATACTGTTTGGACAGCAGGGGTCTCTCTTCCTCCTTTGTAAAATTGCTATTTGTGCAGAAACATTACAAAAGGTATTCTTTAATCCTGTCAAAGTGTTCGACGATGCTGTAAGAATGCCAGTTTCAAAAAGTTGCAGCAGATTCTTTGGTTTAGCACAAAAATGCAGCGTTCATGCTTTTCAAACTTGATTATTTTTACGTTAAAATGAGATGTACAAAGGTTGATTCCTAAGCTGGAGATGAGAGATGATGCAAACTATTGTAAATTAGTCCAAGGTGCAATATATTCTCAACAAAAGGATGAAGATGTGTGTATGTGTGCAAATAAATATTTGTGTTGAGAAGTTTTTATTTATTAATACATTTATTAATCAATGTATTAATTATCTTCAATTTTATGCTTTACTAGGGTCGGAGGGTACCATGCCCATCCAGCGCTGGGGATTCAGGTTTGAAACCCAATCTGGGTGGAGTTTTCATGTTTTCCCTGTGTCCACATGGGTTTCCCCCAGGTTCTCTGGTTTCCTCCCACATGGATTTAAGGTAAATTAAATGCTCAGAATTGACCCCATATAGTGTGTGTGTGTGTCTGTGTGAGTGAATGTGCCCAGAAATATATTGGCGCCCTGTCCTGGGTGATCTGCCCAGTGCCCAAAATGTTCTCCACTGGATGGGCATGGTTCTCCCCCCTGCATGGGAAATCCCTCCGTGACCTAGTAGAGAACATAAGACTGCGTACTGCCTAAAAAAAAAAAAATGTTCCATTTTTCACTGAGCTCTCTCAGTTCTTTAAGTACACACTGTGCACAGAAACAAACTGTTTCTGTAATAAAAATAAACTTGCCCATTTTGCACCACCCATCAGGCACCATCAAGAGTTGCAAATTGCAGTGCTGCCATTGGCTGATGAGATGCATGAATGTTTGGGCAAGTTTAATCCTGCTACGTTTATGTCATAATGTATGCCGCTCTGATTACCAGAAGTTAGCAAGACACTTCACTGATTTCAAATGAGAACACTGTATCTGATTATAATCCTGTTTTGTGGTTTGAAGGTAAAAGCAGAAGCACAGATTGATCCAATGCAGACAAATTAAACAAAGAAAGTGCGCTTCACACGCATCGATTCTTAATCCAATTCAGGTACGGACTTTTTAAAGCAATGCACCAAAGTGATTAAAGGCCCGACAGTGACTGTGTTGCCAAGTCTTTCATTAACCTCTAACAATCTCTCAGACAGACTCGTCTGCTTGGTCTGTTTTACAGACGTTGCAATCATTTGCCATCCAACATTTCCGTTTTTTAGTATGGAAATGCTTTACTCATTAACTGGATGACAGAAAGCATGGCTGAAGGTGATGCTACCATCTTTGGAAGAATAATATAAGCTGATCATTCTCCATTATCACATTTTCCCATAAAGGACATCTTTTAAATATGGTTGGGACATTTTAATCAACAATTCCTACATCTATAGCTCTGTATTCTGTAAGAACAGATGGCAGATTTTTTTAATTCCCACTGGAATGAATGGCGGTTCTCTGATTAAAGACTTGAGGTTTTTTATATTTATTAAAGTCAGAAAAAAAATACTGCAAAAGTGTCTCTAAAATCTAATTTGGACTCATCTGCCTGTATCCCGGCAATCTGATCCTCAGCCAAAGCATGTTGTTGGAGACGATGAGGGCTGCGTGAGAAATTGTTACTCTCCCATGGAGGTTATGCCACTCCCTATATTTGCTACAGGGGCAAATTCAAAAGCTTAAGACTGGGTATTTGAATAGAAAATAAAGTGTTAGTTCCTTCGATAATCACTGTATTATACAGGCAGGTGCAACCCTGCGCATACAATATAGCTGTTATATACACTAAATGTAAATGAAAAAAAAAAAAACTAAATATATGAGAAAGGGACCTAAATATATAACTTGATTTAAACTTTTTGCACTTCATGCACTTAATTCTAGCCAAAATGTAAAATCTTTTACATGCAGATAAAGGCATTAATTAATTTATGAATTAATTAATACAGATATTCGAATCCCAATCTGGGTGGAGTCTCCATGTTCTCCCCGTGTCAGCGTGGGTTTCCGCCAGGTTCTTCGGTTTCCTCTCACAGACCAAAAACATGGATCAAGGTCAATTGAATATTCCAAATTGCCCCATATGGAGTGTGTATGTGTGAGTGTGCGCCTAGCGATAGATTGGCGCCCTGTCCTGGGTGTATCTGCCCAGTGCCCGAAACATTCTCCCCTGGATGGGCATGGGTAACCCCACCGCGACCCTAGTAGAGGATGAAGTGGAATATAATGGATGGATGGAATTTATACAGGTATTAATTTAAAAATACCCATGTAAACGCTTTAATTATTTTTGCAGAATAAATATAATATACATGTATTCAAATGAATATTAAGCACAATATACCGTATATAAATACTTTTCCCTGATATTATGGCTGGAGAACCTGGAGAAAACCTATAAGGACATAGGAAGAACATGTAAACTCCACCCAGAGCGGAATTCAAATCTGGATCCCCAGCACTGGGAGGCAGATGTGTTAACCACTGTGCCACTGCACAGATCGTAGAATGTGTGTGTTTGATCTAAAAGTAATATTATTTGGTGGTGGCATAATTGTAAAACATAACTTACTTGTCCGGGCGGCATGGTGACATAGTGGTTAGCAAGTCTGCCTCTCAGTGCTGGGGATCCAGGTTTGAATCCTGATCTGGGTGGAGTTGCATGTTCTCCCTATGTCTGCATGGGCTTCCTCTGGGTTTTCCAGTTTCCTTACACAGTAACAAAAACATACATTTAAGGTAAAATTGGCTGCTTCAAATTGCCCCTATTTAGTGTGTATAAGTGAATATGTGCCCGAGGATACAGTAGATTGGCACCCTGTCCTGGATTTATCTGCCTTTTCCCCTCCCCCGTGACCCCAGGATTAAGCGAAAGATAATGGATGGATGGATGGATGGAGATGTTTGGAGTCATCCAGAGATTTAAACAATTTTCCAAACAACCCATCAAGAAACATTAATTCATTCATTCATTCATTATCTCCCGCTTTATCCTCTACTAGGGTCGCGGTGGGGTTCCCCATGCCCATTCAGGGGAGAACATCTCGGGCGCTGGGCAGATAGACCCAGGACAGGGCGCCAATCCATCGCTGGGCACACACTCACTCACACAGACACACTCTATATGGGGCAATTTGGAGAATTCAATTGACTTGATCCATGTTTTTGGACTGTGGGAGGAAACTGGAGAACCCAGAGGAAACCCATGCAGACACGGGGAGAACATGGAAACTCCACCCAGATGGGGATTCGAACTGGAAATCCCTAGCGCTGAGAGGCGAACGTGCTAACCACTAAGCCATCGTGCCACCCATCAAGAAACATATTGTCTTTATTTTGCAATAATAATAATAAAAAAAACATTAAAGTCATGTTTTCATTTGAGCAAATATGTACTTATAACGTTTTTTTAATTGAGCAATTAGCATATTTTACCAAAAAATTACTAGTAATAATCAATTCTTAATGACCCCAAATATTTGGTCAACAGAGTCAAGGCTGCATACCTCTTAGTCTTTAAAAAGAAAAGCAATCCTGCCCAAGCTTTGAGATGGGCATGATAAAAAAGCACCATCAAATAGAAAGCATCATCAAATAGAAATCAGCATCAAAGTCAGCCTTCCCCAGCAGACACCGTAACACATATAGAATACCTGTACTGAAGGAACCAAACCAGATGCAAACTGTCCACATGGCTACTCACTTTCTTCCTCTGTCTATATATATACCAGTAGACTGCTATACATACCTTTCCACAGATGTACCTGATTATACTTCATCGCTGTTGTTACTTGGCAGATTTACAAAATATAAATTCATTTTTGGTAGCGCAACTCTGAAAGAACATTGATGAGCTTATCATTTCCCAACTGCTGTAATAGCTGTCACCGGCTTTAAAGAACAACATTCTGATAAGTAACTTTAGCACAGGCTACAGCCGCTCGGAAAAGCAAGCGAGTGACTGGATATGACAGGCCCATTTGTGATGTTGATTTAAATAGCTAATGCAATCTGTTTCTTTAGCTACTTCAAAAACATCGTCCTGTCCATACAAAAACAGTTCCGACAAGTCTCATACGAAAAAATGTTGCGGATGTTACAGAAAGCTGTGAACCAGAGCTGGCAGCAGCCATTTAGCAGGGCAAAAGCCTGCTATGATTGACAGGTGAAAATGTTAGCACAAGCTTCGGAATGGCCCTTCGACAAATTAGTCTGTCATCCAAAGAAATCCGAATAACGAGCTAGCGTGCTGGAGTGAACGATGTGGACGAAGCTTCCTTAAGAGATTTAGGAAAACAGAATATTGGAAGAAGTTTTGGCTATTAACCAAAATGTTAAAAAAAGGAAAACATTCCAATTACACCAGAGTCATTAACTCTATTCCTCGCCTGGTTTTTCCTCTTTGAATCTGGCATTCGCCATTTCAACTTTTTCTATTGGATGTCCCTTTAGATGTGGAGAGGCTATTTACAAAATTATTTAATTGCTTAAAAAAAAGTTCAACCTCAGGCGACGCAATGGTGTAGTGGTTAGTACGGCCGCCTCTCAGTGCTGGGGATCCAGGTTCAAATCTGGGTGGTGTTTCCATGTTCTCCCCGTGTCCGCGTGGGCATTCTTTAGATTCCCACAGTCCAAAAACATGGATTCACGGTAGATTGAATGTTCTAAATTGCCCCATATAGTGTGTAATTGTGTGTGTGTCTGTGTGAGTGAGTGTGCCAAGTGATAGATTGGCACCCTGTCCTGGGTGTACCTGCCCAGCGCTCTAAACGTTCTCCCAAAGATGAGCATGGAGAACCCCGCCGCATCCCTAGTAGAGGATTAAGCAAAATATAATGAATACATGAATAAATTAATTAATTGATGGTTCAACCTCACCCAAAGAGAATTATAATAGATCCATATAATAAGTTCCCCATGCCCATCCAAAGGAGAACATTTTGGCCACTGGGCAGATACATGCAGGCCAGTCAATCGCTGGGCACACACTCACTCACACTGACACACACACAAACATACACTTTATGGGGCAATTAAGAACATTCCATTTAGCTTGAAGCCATGTTTTAGGGCTGTAGGAGGAAACCGGAGAACCGGGACATAACCCACGCAGACACGGGGAGGACATGGAAACTCCAGCCAGATTGGGATACGAACCTTGATGTTAACCCAACATGTTAACCATTAGCACAATGGGTTGACTTTCCATGTTGTCCACATGGGTTTTCTGTAAGTTCGCTGGATTCAAGGTTAACAGGCTGCTCTCAATTGCCCCAAGTAAATTCTCTATGTCTGTGTGAGTGACTGTGTGCCCAGCGATGGACTGGTACCCTGTTCAGCGCCTATATGTCTTCTTCCCACCCACCCCCTCCATACACACAACACTAGTAGAGGATTAAGCAGTCAAGATAACGAGAGGAGATCTGCATATATGTCGTATAACTCAAATAACATTGTCAGTTTTACAGCATGCAGCACTTTTTATTTATTCGGCTATTATTATCCAAGTAGACTCTGTTCCATGTGTGCACATAAAAACTAGGTTTAAAACTGAGCTGAAAGTCTTAAATATGTATTAGCCACAAACACTTGCTACAACGATGAGGGCAATTAAAAGATATATATATATAGTTTTATATATTCTATATATAATATAATATATGTATAATTTCCTGCAGGACATTACAAAAGCTTAACACAACAAAAGAACTGCTTTTACTAATAAACCTCTATTACAAGAGAGAAACATCTCTCATAATTTAATTTCAAAGTTGCACTTGTTCTCATAATAATCCTCTACACAAAAATAAACAGATTAAAACAGATTTATAAGCTGAAAAAAAATACAGTTTTTCATTAAAAACCTATTATAAAGTAACAGCTAACACATTATCCCACGGAACTTAAAAAAGATCTCATAAGAAGATTCTTTATAGGTTATTCCCTGATTGCTTCAACACTTGGAATATTGCAAGCCCTGTTTTTCAAAATGCCTCAGAAATTCTGCATTATACAATATGAATTATTTCTTTCTCCGTGATACCTTTGGAACATTATCTCCTTTTCCGAATACAAGTGTTAAGCTGTTTAAAGCAGTAAACGTACACAAGGCTGCATTCTGTCCTCGTGAGAACTGACACCTTTACATGTCTTTTCCACAAGCTGTAATTCAGCTTAGTAAATTTGCATCTATTTCTTTGTCACATCCATTTTATCACATTAGTCTGCGATGGATTCTTCTCACGGTAAAACCCAATTTAACAACTTTAACATTTGAGTCAGAATTTCTGTCTATATTTAAATTTTCCAAGAGTTGGATTCATCAAAAAAAAATGAACCGGACTAAAAGCCACCAAAGCTAAACCCACAGCACAAGAAATCACAGGTGTCATTCCTTCCATAATACTTGCTTAGTCCTCCACTCCTTTTAAGAACAGGGCCTGTCCTGTCAGGTTAGAATTTCGTCAGTATTTTGAATTCCTTCCAGTTTTTTTTTTTTTTTTTTACTGTTGTAGAGCTCTGACAAATGTTTTTTCGCAAGAAGCCATTTCTCTGTTCACTCCTAATAAGGATCACTTCGAAGCTCCTTTTGTCACTTTATTGTGTCAGAGTACCTCTATAGAATTAAAATGACTTAAATGACTTTTGGGAATTTTGGGAATATTATCAGATCAGCTTTAAAAATAAAATGTATTATAAATAATAATTAAAAACAATTGATGACTATTAACATGCTACTTGTTAATAGTGCTTTAAGACTGGAAGACTCCGATTATGATATCTGTACCTATGAGATTGACCACCAATATGATCATAAAACCTTTAGTTCTATAATCCTTCTTTATCCACTGTATCCCTTACTGTGGTTCCAGTCACCTGCCGTCAGACATGGTTCCAAAATATGAAAATATAAAAATTAATGAAATATGAAAATTTACTGTTATCGATGTGAAAGAAGTAATGAGTAATTGAGTAAAAATAATTGCACTGGGGTAAAACACCATTTTAGCAACGAAAATTCAGGATAAGTTTGAGCAAAAAAGTATACAAGTATATTTGTGTTGCAGCCATTGGAAAGGAAAATATTACACTTTTTAGAAAGAAGTATGGGTTGAATTATATCTCAGCAAATTCAGTTCGCAGTCGTGACAACCGATGAAATAAAGATGTTTTGAATGCAAACCTCTGCCGCTAAGCACAGCTTGAAATTCACAGTGGACTATCTTAAGATGTGCAAGCAGAAGAATTTGCATTGGCCTTTACAGTCACCTAATCCAAACCTCACTGGATATCTTTTATAAGTCTCAAAAGAGCACTGCATGCATGCTGTTCGAAGAATCTCACAAAAAGTAGATATCTCTCACATAAAAGAATAAGTTAAAAAACCCCAAAGAATCAGTTTTAAACTTTTGACTGACTACAAAAACTATTTACAAAGCTGTAAAACTTACCAAAGTGCTGGTTACCCAGTACTGATCATGTACCATGCTTAAACCTTTAATTTGGAGATCTTGTTAACTGTGATCTGTGACCTCGTCTTTAAAGAAGTCGACTCATTCCTTAAATACCTGTTCAAAACAGCACATTTTGACGGGGGTACCAAAATATTTGAATGCCACTCTATCTGTAACCTTTTCTGTTATTAAGTTACTTTGATCAAGTTACTTTAACTTGTAATCAAGTTACTTCATACATCTATATTTTATAGCTATAATTTATATACTTATATATTATATAATCTACATATTTATACAGTTATAAATATATGTTCTTTTTTTCTGTATACTTTATACCCATGTTTCTACACATGTAGAAACATTGAGCAAATGCAACACAATTTCATTCTGCATACACAAAGTGTATAACTAAATGACAATCTAAGTCTAATAATGTCATCAGGCTATCTCTATCTCTGTAGTGTAATTCAATTTCTCAAATTCTGATAGCAAAACTTCAGTTCACCTTCTTGAGAGTCACATACTTGGGGTTGTTGACTTATTTTGATAAACAGCACTATTACATAAAACCTGTGCAACAAAATTGGAATTGAAAAGACAAATTCAATCAAAAAATATAACACACTTGGTTTAATGACATGCCACGTTTAATGTTTTTCTCTTCTCCAGAATGTTTAATGACTCAATGAGACAGAACAGCAAGTACAGGTATGCAGACAGGAGCAGACATGCCTGCTCATATTCGGTGTTCTAAACACCCGTGTTTAGAATGCAACACCTCCATTTCATCACTCTAAAGACTTCTTTCCTTTGCTACAAAATTGTACACTGCTAAGGGATACACAACTAAACTTACATCAGTACCCAGGCACCACAACATACTGAAAACTTTCCACTTATTCATAAGGTCTGATTGAAAATCAGCTAATTACATCTTAACCACCATATCCCCAGTATAAAAAACAATAAACTATGGACATATTGTAAATACTGAATAGATGATTATAATTGTGATTGTACATACAACGTGCAGTTAATAAATGCAGAGCAATCAGGATACAATGTACAAATGTCTCATTAAATAGATGTGCATAATGAATGACTATCATTATCATCACTTGACTTAAATCAGCAGAAATGCACAATTTAATAGAGAGCAGAATAGCTGTATTATTATTCATTTAAGATAGAAGGCTTACTGACCGGGCGGCGCGGTGGCTTAGTGGTTAGCACGTTCGCCTCTCAGCACTAGGGATTCCCGGTTCGAATCCCATCTGGGTGGAGTTTCCATGATCTCCCCGTGTCCGCATGGGTTTCCTCCGGGTTCTCCGGTTTCCTCCCACAGTCCAAAAACATGGATCAAGGTCAATTGAATTCTCCAAATTGCCCCATATAGAGTGTGTCTGTGTGAGTGAGTGTGTGCCCAGAGATAGATTGGCGCCCTGTGCAGCGATAGATTGGCGCCCTGGGTGTATCTGCCTAGCGCCCGAGACGTTCTCCCCTGGATGGGCATGAGGAGCCCCCCCCAATGAATGGATGGACTCCCTGACCTTTTTATTGTTACATTCTACAAAACTTTGTACTTTTGAAATGGAATTTTGTACATTCACTCAAGTGTCTAAATTTCCTAAAAATCCTGAGCTGGGTTTGCTGGATTCAATTTAAGCACTTTTTAGAAATATACCCTGGACAAGTCAGCAGTCTGTAGCAGGGCAGACTTCGGGAGCAAATTCAAATGTTCCACTTACTAGAGTGCTTTGGATTGTAGAAGAGCGTGGTAGCTAAGTGGTCAGAGTGTTGGGCTATCAAAATAATGTTGGGGGTTCGAATCCCAAGTCCACCAAAGATACCAATGGGTCTTTGAGCAAGACCCTTTACCCCGATTGCTCCAGGGGTGCTGTCTCATGACTGATCTTGTATTGTAAGCCATCAGAACAGTAATGTAAGGAAGCCCTCATAGGAATTCCCAAGAAATTAATCCAGGATCATCTTGCTGGCTGTGAGGAAAGAGCGCTAATCGCTGCACCACCACAACCCCCCCAGGTACATGTTAGAAGGACAAGTAATGACATTTATTTGACAGCTTTATTTGTATTTTCTACTTTTAAGATAAAGCTGTAGACAATGGCTTATGTAACCCTTTTTCACTACAACACAATTTTAAAGTTGCATTATTGGTATTCAAACTGTTAATCATTTTGGATTTGTATATATTGTAAACTGTTAGCAGCTACATAATTTTTTTGAGATCAGAATAAAAATAACCAGCGCTGAGACAAACATGCTAACCACTAAGTCACCGTGCCGCCCATCATATTGCGTAATGCATTTGCTTAATCTCCCTATAATTAATAATAGTGTAATCCATTAACAATAAGGAAAATAAAGACGTCATTTTTTAATTTAATAAACCAATAAATCATTAAACCAGTCCATGTTCTATATACTATTGTGCTTTAAGTATTAAGAAATGCTTCTACAGCTATAAAAGTAAGAAAGCCGAATGGAATATGTATACAAACGTGTAGCTCTCTGTAATTTAACTACGTGTATTTGCTGTGCATTGCATAACAGCCGTTACGCATGAAAATAAAAGGCTATTTTTTGATCCAGACAATCGATGCAAAGAAATGCGTTTTGTGGGAGGTTGGCACAGGTCTGGACAAGGCCGTGTCTACCTATACCTCTGTAGTTCTTTGTTCACGGAATCAGTGCTAAGAGCCTGGAGCTCTGGTGAAAGTTCAGAACTCAATGACTCATTCAGACTCGCTTCCTCTCAGCCTATTATCAAACAGCAACAGTGGGAGAAATCTCTCAACTGTTAATGGGCTAGAATTTAAAATTCTAATTATGGAATGAAATTCAAAGCGGCGGTTGGTTAATGCATATATAACCTGACATTTTGCATTGGCATTATCCTGCTGATCTGGGGCAAAAAGGGGGCAGAGAGAATTGCTGAAAAGTGAAAGCTTTCATAATCTCTCTATCTTGATGATAAGATTGAGAGATTTCACTGAAGAGGACAATGGAATGACATCTTAGCAACCGAGCTTTTCACAGCCGTGAAATCAAGCCAACGGACAGAATGAGCATGTCTATAAATAAAGCGCTGTGGGAAAAAAAAAAACTTGTTAAATGTCAGAATAGCAATTTGCTAGTGGTCTCTGATGATCTCCAGACACCGGATTAGATTTGAGGTGCACAATTTGTGTCTAGAAACTTCTTAGCAAAGTTACTGTGGCACCATCTTTTGGTGTTCTGCTCTTATTGCTAGTTACAGCCTCAGCGGAATGCGAAAAAAAGTGCTGGTATACCAATTATTAATTGAATAATATGGACTGCACTATTTTTACTATGGAGCTTGTTTTATAACCAAGTAAAACTTTTATTTTCTTTAATAAACTTACATTACAATGCAAATGTACATTGCAAAAATGCCACCACTACAAATAGCACACCCCCAATTTACCCAAAGTGGTCTATGTTGGATACCTTTAGTGCTTAAATTATTATTATTATTATTATTATTATTATTATTTATTATTATTATTATTATTATTATTATCCATTCATCCACCCATTGTCTTCCGCTTTATCCTCTATTAGGCTTGCGGGGGGGTTTGGCACAGGGTGCCAATCTATCACTGGGCACACACTCTCTCACACAGACACACACTATATGGGGCAATTTGGAGAATTCAGTTGACTTAATCCATGTTTTTGGACTGTGGGAGGAAACCGGAGAACCCAGAGGAAGCCCACGTGAATACGTGGAGAACATGGAAACTCCACCCAGATTGGGATTCTAATCGAGAATCCCTAGTGCTGAGAGGCGAACGTGCTAACCACTAAGCCACCGTGTAAAAGTAAAATCATTTTGGCAATATTTTTTATGACTCCAGTTTTCAAAATGCTTTATTATAAGTGCACTAAATAAGCTTATTAAGCTAAAATATATATTAGCTAATATATAATAATCTTCATCTTCACATGCCAGAATACTTATTAAATACTTACTATACTAAAATCCACACTACCACCACCAGAGCCACCCTATGCAAGTCCCAGTCACTCCACTAGTTTTCTCTCTCTTCATTTCGTCTCTTACTTCACTGACAGAGCAATTTATTTCTGCATTGTTAATTTTTTTTTCCATAGATCTTTGTCCAAAAATTGAGGACAATAGCTGCTTGACGATAGGACACCGCTGTGCCATCTTAAACTCCTGTTTAACATTCCGTCTGGCAGATTACATACTCTTTTTCAGATGGCGAACAGTAATTGAATAATGGGAAACATTAGGCATCGGGGATTCTGGCAGTAAGTCAGTATAAGCAACAATTCATTCTGCCATCCACTTTGGCCAAAAATCCAACACATTTGGACACAATGCTTCCTCACTCTATTATCCCCTTTTCACCTTTTTCGACAGTTACCCGAGCTGAAACCTTTTACTCTAGTCATTAAATCAACCAGCTTTCACCGTCTGTGTCACAGGTGCCTATTGCACCTGTCCCTCGTTTGTGTCCTTAATTGTTTCTGTTGGGTGATTGGTTTGTTTTGTTCACGTGTTTAGTTCCTTTTGTATTTGTTCTGAGTTTTCCTTCCCTTTGGTGCACGTCTTTGTTTTGAGGTTATGATACCCGATGTTACTTTGTTTCGTTTGTTCCCCCTTTCTGTTGGTGTCCCGTCACCAATTTTTATTAAATTACTCATTTTGGCTTTTATCCCGATGTTTGGACTCTCCTTCCGCTTTCAACCACGTTACGGCGCTGCGCACCTTCTCCGCGTGGGTCGTATCCCGTGGGAGCGTTCGCCGTGGACCGACGCACGCATTCTTCCCCGCGTGGTCGGTACCCGGGAGCGCTCATTAAGGCGCGAGCGGCTGAACGCAATACCTCCGCGTTAGCCGCCCTCCTCCCGGGGAAGAACGGACAGTTGGTGACAGTCTGCATTTTTCTGCTAAATTTGTCTTTAGTTCTCCGAAGTAAGTTTTTAAGAACAAATAAATGCAATTTATATATATGTATATATATATATATATATATATATATATATATATATATATATATATATATATATATATATATATAGCACGTTAGCACGTTCTCCTCTCAGCACTGAGGATTTCCGATTAAAATCCCAATCTGGGTGGAGTTTCCATGTTCTCTCCATGTCCGTGTGGGTTTCTTCCGGGTTCTCCAGTTTCCTCCCACAGTCCAAAAACATGGCTCAAGGTCAATTGATTTTTCCAAATTGCCCCATATAGAGTGTGTTAGAGTATGTCTGTGTGAGTGAGCATGTGCTCAGCGCCCTGTCTTGGGTGTATCTACCCAGCGCCCGAAACGTCCTCCCCTGGATGGACATGGGGAACCCCCGCGAACCTAATATAGGATAAAGCGGAAGATAATAGATGGATGTGTATATATATATATATATATATATATATATATATATATATATATATATATATATATATATATATATTTATATATATACCATGAATTCACCATGGTTTTTACTCATAACAAATGCTACTGGTGGACTTAATGCAAGTGAAAATACTTAAGTATTAATCAAAGAAATGGGTAAAATAGGTAAAAAAAAATAGGTTAAAAATTATTATATCAATAATATAACTATAATTATAAATTATATTATAATTATATCAATAATAAATATATCATTTATTTATTTACTAAAATATTAAAATTAGAGTGTGGCATGTCCATGTAGGTTTTCCCCGGGTTCTTTTGTTTCCTTCCACAGTACAATAACACACATTCAAGGTGAATTGGCTGCTCGCTTTTCCCAATCACCTCCCACATTCTCTTCCTCCCTGATCCAATGCAATGTTTCATCGGGGTGGTCGCGACACCCAGTTTAGTCACTGTGCTTTAATAGTGTCATGGTAATCCATCTGTGCTCTGTCTCAAAGCTTTTCTGAATTTCAGGCTTAGCTTAATTACAGTATTGGAAACTGTCAACTTCTTGATATCAATCTCACACTCACGGAATTAATACACTGACTTAGAAGACCCACTGATCACAGAAACATTTAGTACTCAAATGGAGCAAGTCGTCCTAATGCTCACTAAGAGCACTGAGCGCTTTGCTTTAATCGCTTTTATTTTGACAGATGTTCTCGAACGCCTGCATGAGTGAAATGAGAATTACCTTCTTTCTGGAACTCCTATTTTACCTGCTGACCATTCAGTGGAGACGTCACTACCGGTACAGTACTGGAAAACTCATCTCATTATCTCATTCATCCAAGGGAGAATTTTGAAGGTGATGGGCAGATACACCTATGACACCTATGACAGGGCACCAATCCATCAGGGGGCACACACTCACACAGACATGGGGCATTTTAAGTAGGGGCGATTTACAGCAGCCAATTTACCTTGAATCCATGTTTTTGGACTTGGAGAGGACCAGAGAATGCGGACATGGGGAAAACATGGAAGTTCTATCCAGAATGGGATTATTAGTATTAGTAGTATGAGGTCATCCTGTTGTTTTACACACTTTTTCATCTTTTTGAATCGTTATTAAGACATTTTAGGGGAGCCATATATTCAACACAAATGTTATAAAACTTTATGACACAAAATATTTTATAATACATTATGTCAGATTGGGGCGGCACGGTGGCTTAGTTCAAATCCCAATCTGGGTGAAGTTTCCAATGTTGTCCCTTGTCTTCGTAAGTTTCCTCCGGGTTCTCCAGTTTCCTCCCACAGTCCAAAAACATGGATCAAGTCAATTGAATTCTCCAAATTGCCCCATATAGCATGTGTGTGTGTGAATGTATGTGTGCCCAGCGGTAGATTGGTGCCTTGTCCTGGGTGTATTTGCCTAACAACCAAAATGTTCTCCCCTGGATGGGCATGGGGAACCCCCTCGTGACCCTAGTACAGGATAAAGCGTAAGAAAATGGATGGATGAATGGATTATGTCAGATTGTGTTATAAATCCATATGGCATATTCGGTAAAACTTTCTATGAATCCAGTATTCATAATGCATTATAAGTGCATTTATAAAGTATTCATACCGTATTATAACATTTGTCCTAAACATTTATCAATGTACAGCACATATATGTCCATTGTTAACAATCTGTTCGTCCCCGGAGGAGATCGGCTACGCGGGGAAACTGCGTAGGCCGCTTACGCCTGTTGAGCATCTCCCTGGAACCGGCTACGCGGGGAAAGAAGGCGTACACCGGTCCGGGGTAAAACACTCCCACGGATCCAACCTGCGCGGGAGTAATGCGCAGCGCCAATCCGTGGTTGAGCGCGGATGAAGAGTTCGAGACACCGGGATAAAAAAAACAAAACAATTTATTATTAAAAATGGTGTAGGAACACCAACGGAAAAGGGGAACAAACAAACGTACTAACACCTGGGTAATCAAACCACAAACAAAGACGTGCACGGAAGAGTGAGAACACAGAACTTAAGTAAGAAAAACACCATGTCACGTGCACAAAATAAACCAATCACCCAACGGAGTCCATGAATAACACAAATGAGGGACAGGTGCCCGAGGCACCTGTGACATTCATGAATACTTTTAAAGCTTTATAAATGTGTTTATTTAGGTTTATTTATTGTCGGATTTAGGTAAAGTGTTACCAAAATATTTTCATTCATTCATTATCTCCCGCTTTATCCTCTATTAGGGTAGTGGGGGGGGTTCCCCATGCCCATCCAGGGGAGAACGTTTCAGGCGCTGGGCAGATACACCCAGGACAGGGCGCCAATCCATCGCTGGGCACAAATTTGGAGAATCCAATTGATTTGATCCATGTTTTTGGACTGTGGGAGGAAACCGGAGAACCCGGAGGAAACCCACGCGGACACGGGGAGAACATGGAAACTCCACCCAGATGGGGATTCGAACCGGGAATCCCTAGCGCTGAGAGGCGAACGTGCTAACCACTAAGCCACCATGCTGCCTGTTACCAAAATGACTAGCAAATTAGGCTATCGACAAAAATATAGTCGCGTAAAAAAGTAAAAACTCCTGCTATTATCTTGATAAAAGCACGGATCCTTTTTTTATATCGTTGCTCTGTAAACTAAGCCAGTGTGCTTTCGCAGTACTCAAAAGAGGATTATCAAGCTATTTCCCTCTCAGTCAGTTCGAACTATGATCAATGCTTGATAGGAAATATTATTTAATCACAGTCTAAAGCAATTAATATGACCACAGGGTCTCTGCAGCTTGTAGGATATTAAATTTAAGAGGATTTCAAGAGAGATTTCACACCATGTGACATGGCATCGCCAGGTCTTACTTGTTACACTTATCAGAACCTGCCACAGTCCTCATCGCCTGCTTCACAGTGCAACCATTTACATGTGTTTCTCAGTGAACTGGGTGACTTCCCTGGTTCTTAGTTCTTAGTTGTATTACAAGACTGTACAAAAAAAATGTTTGTGATATATAAGATAATCATTTTGTAATAATCACCGCACGTTGTGTCATTTTTCCTTTCTCAAGAGGGTCTTCTGATAGCATGAGACCTCACAAGTGGTCGCCTGTTACAACCTTAATATTGCACAGCCCTTTATTAGAAATAAACTGTGCTAAGTCTCCAGGGCTCAAGAAATCATCTGCCTCAGCTGCTGATGAGACAGGTTTCTGCAGCAGTCCTGCTGATGACAGAATGATTGGGTTTATTCTCAGCAGACATGAAGAACCACACAGCTGGGTTAAAAAAACAACAACCAGGCCACCTACATGCAGTATTGCTGAGTATGCACTTCTAGGATTACATTAATTGAAAGGCAATAAAGGACAAATTAAACATATGTATTAAAAACCACTTACTATAATCTGGATTTAAAAACAGCTCACATGCAAAAAATAAAATAAAAATTTTTTGTAACTTTCGAAATGTCCAAAACTCCTCACTTTTGGTTCATTTTTGAAGGTGTTTCAGCCAGGCTTGGGAAGACATAAAAATGAAGGATGGCAATATTAGCTCAGCAACAGTGCTGACATTATTGCACTTTTATGCGTCCAGGGAAATCAGTGTGTCTGCAGCAGCACAAAATGATTATTGAGAGCTAATAGGGTGTGATGTTTAATATAAAGCAAAGAACAGAAAAAAAATCACTCATTGTTCCACGGGGAACAAATTAAGGAGAGCGAGCTGAGGTATGAAGGTGTGTGACAATCCAGCAGATAGATGATCTTTATTATTGCAGTTGTGGTGAGATGTTACACAATTCTCAATGTACTGCTCACAAAACAGCACTTAAGGATTGGCTGTAAAATGAAAAAAAAAAAAAAACTCTTGTCTTGCTATGAACTGGTGATTATAAATGAAGAAGTACAATAGAAAGACTCATTTGTATCAGATTTTGATGTTAGAGAAATAAAAAAAAGGGTTTCAATTTCGATTGTACAACACATCAGTTTCGATTGTACATTAAAATTAATTTATATAATAAAATTATATAAATTAATTAATAAAAAATGTATAATATAATTAATTTACATTGTAAATTAATGGAAATTTAATATATTTAAAAAATTATAATTATTTCTCTACTAGGGTCACAGTGCAGTTCCTTATTCCCATCCGGGGAAGAAGCTTTCATTCCTTGGCAATATACGCCCAAGACACACTGGGCACACACTCACTCACACACGCTATATAGGTGCAATTTAGATTAAGAGCAGGAAATTCACCTTGAATCCATGTTTTTGGACTCAGAAAGGAAAATGGACAACACAGAGAAAACATGGACATGAGAAGAACATGGAAACTCAAACCTGAATCTGAGGGGCATTTTAATTATTGGAAATTCATTTTCTTAACACTTTCTATCGATCTGGTATTCATAATGCATTATTACTGCCTTTATAAAGTTTTATAAATTATTTATAACACTTCATGACATTTGCCATAAGCCTCTGTTAATGTAGATTGATGTTCACAATCACACTTTTGAAGTCATAACAATATGACATAAAGCTTTATGACATGACGTGTCATAATGAATTATAATGTAAACTTTGGATTCATTCTATTTTTTTAAAATATTCATACACAATGCAAGATGCTTATAAGCACTTATACAGTAAAGTCCTTTTCAAGAAAGGCACTAGTTTAACACAAATATTATAAAGCTTTATGACACTGGCTTCTACAATGACTTCAACAGTGTTTAAAATATATGCACTATGTCACTTTGTGTTGTAAAGACTTATGGCTTATTCTCATAATATTATGGAGTATGGTTATAAACATCTATGTAAATTAACATTATTATAAAGTATAGAGTGTTAAAGAGCATTATAAAACGGGTAGTTGTGGTCCTTAAATCAACAAACAAGCCGTTCATGACATTATAGACAATAACACACTCTTCTGAGCGCTTCACATTTGTATTAATGCCTGATATACAATACATTATTTCCCCGATGTTTTTTTATAAACTGCGTTCTGTAATTTGATTGTTAGAGGAACCAGAATCCTGTTATTCAGTAAGTGTTCACTTTAAAAACGAACTAGATAGTGTAGCAGAAGACCAGTTTATTAACAATTTTGCTTTTAATAAAAGCATTTATGGATCAAACCTTGTTATTTTGTTTTTATATTATGTTTGTAACCATTTTATAAAAGCAATAAGGTCCTCAAGGTTGAATCAATCATGGGAAAGGGGTGGAACTGTATCACCTCTTTCCAGTGATTTATTCACAATAATGCATGCCCTTTTGTGTCTTATTGCTTTATTATGAACATGTTATAAAACTTTATGAATGTGTTTACAATGCAGTATGAATACCGGATTTTTAACTATTATTGGTCCAGTGTCTGCTTTTATCCACAGGGCATCACGCACACAATCTTACTAATGAACCGGATGGGGAATATAGATCATCATTGTAAAGTGATTGAATGGGTCATTAAATGTGGTATCTTAAAACTTGAATATTATTTAAGCTTTTTAAAGAGGTTTTGTGTTCCTACTTCGTGTTCATGAAGTCAATGCTTCCTTCCTTCTGTGCAGCTTTTAAAGATATTGCTGCCTTTGCTGATATAGTGTTGGCTATGCTTTGTCCTTGTGCTGCAGAGTGCATCTCAGGGGATAGGCTGCAGGTGAGCTCATCATCTGGCACAAGAATGAAACTCTGTGTGTGTGTCTGAGTGTGTGAGATTGTGTGTGTGTGTGAGTGCATACTGAAGAGGTGAAGAAATAGAGATAGAAAAACAGCAGCTACGCTGCTATCATGAAGGGCACCCTTTCAGGTCGGGGGAGCGAGCAGGTGCAAGTGGCAACAGGATACATTAACTTGAATAAAGTGAAAGGCAATCTGAACTATTTCAAGGGCAGATATTCTACACTAAATGTGTAGAATATTGAACACACGCTGTATAGGAAAACAAATGTGGGCATTCAGCAATTAATTTGAGAACATACAAATGCATTTCAGACATTTCCCTACTTAGGTTTGTGCAAATGTTTTAGGATCTCTTGCAGAGCATAATGAATCTGAGGTTTTTGAATTCAAGTTTATTTATTACTATAAAACTTTTTATATTAGTACTTTATCTCAAAGCAGTTTTCACTGTTCTAAATTCTAATCCTGAAACCCAAAAAAGGCAAGCTGAAGTGACAGTGGCAAGGTAAAACTCTCTGCTGTTGTTGGTTTGTCTATAACCCACTAGCACTCCAAGCACACCACTTAATTCTCTACTCGGGTCGTGGCGTTCGGGCGCTGGGCAGATACACCCAGGACAGGGTGCCAATCTATCACTGGGAACACACTCACCAACACACACACATACACAAACACACACTACATGGGACAATTTAGAGCATTTAATTTACCTTGGTTCCATGTTTTTTGGACTCTGGGAAGAAACCGGAGAACCCGGAGGAAACCCACACAGACATGGGGAGAGCATGGAAACTCCATCCAGATAGGGATTCAAACCTGGATTGCTAGATAATTTAACTTAATTCATGTACATTTTTCTTCACCCATCAAAATTGTTGAAAATTAAATATATATATATATATATATATATATATATATATATATATATATATATATATATATATATATATATATATATATATATAAAATCTGAAAGTATATAGGGCAGCACAGTGGCTTAGTGGTTAGCACGTTTTCTTTTCAGCACTAGGGATTCCCGGTTCGAATCCCATTCTGGGTGGAGTTTCCATGCTCTCACAGTCCAAAAACATGGATCAAAGTCAATTTAATTCTCCAAAAAATTGCCCCATGTACAGTGTGTTTGTGTGTGTGTGTGTTTGTAAGTGAGTGTATGCCCAGCAGTAGATTGGACCCATCAGTAAGGCAATTAATCGCATATAATGGCAAATAACTTAATGATCTTTGCCAAATTTAGATAATAAATATCTGCTTAAAAATGCAGAAAATATTGTTTAACATAAGTTCTACAAGGTCACAACTGCTTCCTCTGATTTCTGAACCATCACAAAAAGGCTGCAAACATATTATTTCCCACAATTTTTTATGGTTTGAATGTTAAATGATGCATGCATTCAGTATATTCTGATATTATTCAGCATCTCAAATGTTGCCTTAATGAGCAATGGCAGCTAACAGACTCTATGTGCCATCATCAGTGATTTGTGAGCTTGCCCTGCGGGTATCACGCTCCTCCCGCAAACTGTGCGGTTTTAAAGCTAGCGTTCAAAAGGTGTGAAAAGGGAGGCGAGTTGAGCTCAGAGGCAGATAGTCTGGACACATTCGGAGAGTGAGGTCAGGACTGTTTGCCACTGTCAGCTTCTGGAGTTCAGTTACATGTGCTACCTGTCATCACACTCTGCTCTCAGTACATGGGCAGTATTTGTCAGAACCACAAGAGGAAAGTTGATGACATGTAGCCATTGAATTATATTTATGATTTCACGCTAGGTGTTGATTTAAGTTTGCCTTCTGTCTGCCCAGCCTGAACGGGCAGCAATAATGTAAAAGATTCATGGTACATTTAATTTGGAGTCTGTAAAAAGCACCATCTTTTTATATTTGATGTTTGTTTGCAGTTAAAAAGCTGTATATCTATAAACCAGGTTATGAGCTGTAAATTCAAAGACAGTGCTTATAAAATTTAATAAGGAACAATACAAATTTCACCTTCCATATAAAAATAAACCATGTGAAAACAAAGTGAACAACTCGTTAGGAACTTGACTTGAGAGAGAGAGAAAAAAGAAGGGCAATGCTCTGTAGATCAGATATTCATAATACATTATAAACAGATTCATAAAGCTTTATGAAGTATTCATAAGGCTTTATAACATTGCTCATAAACCTCTGTTTTTGTACATGTATGTTCAAAACAACAGTCATAAAGTGTTGAATATCCAATAAAGCTTTATAACACAAAGTGACATTAAACATTTTAACATATATATTTTATCTCTTTATTAACTAAGTGTAGCAACCAGTGTCAAAGCTTTACAGCACAATGTGACATAATGCATTTTAACATATAAATTTTAGCTCTTCATTAACTAAGTGTAGCGACCAGTGTCATAAAGCTTTATAGCACAAAGTGACATTAAACATTTTAACATATATATTTTATCTCTTTATTAACTAAGTGTAACAACCAGTGTCAAAGCTTTATAGCACAAAGTGACATAATGCATTTTAACATATAAATTTAGCTCTTCATTAACTAAGTGTAGCGACCAGTGTCATAAAGCTTTATAGCACAAAGTGACATTATACATTTTAACATGTAAATTGTAACTCTTTATTAACTAAGTGTAGCGACCAGTGTCATAAAGCTTTATAGCACAAAGTGACATTATACATTTTAACATGTATATTTTACCTCTTCATTAACTAAGTGTAGCGACCAGTGTCATAAAGCTTTATAGCACAAAGTGACATTATACATTTTAACATGTAAATTGTAACTCTTTATTAACTAAGTATAGCGACCAGTGTCATAAAGCTTTATAGCACAAAGTGACATTATACATTTTAACATGTAATTTAACTCTTCATTAACTAAGTGTAGCGACCAGTGTCATAAAGCTTTATAGCACAAAGTGACATTATACACTTTAACATGTAAATTGTAACTCTTTATTAACTAATTGTAGCGACCAGTGTCATAAAGCTTTATAGCACAAAGTGACATTATACACTTTAACATGTAAATTGTAACTCTTTATTAACTAATTGTAGCGACCAGTGTCATAAAGCTTTATAGCACAAAGTGACATTATACACTTTAACATGTAAATTGTAACTCTTTATTAATTAATTGTAGAGGCCAGTGTCATAAATCTTTATAAAATTAGTGTTAAAGAATGACTCTCTTTCTCAGAGAATTACTTTTTAAGTGCTTAGATCTGTTAATGAAAGCTTATAAGACAGCGTGAATATTAGTACACAATGACTTATAAAACACAAAGTAACAGTAGTAAGCATGTCTAGAAATCCAGTAACACTTTTTTTTATGAATCCAGTGTCTATAATGTATTATTAGTGGGTTTAAGCTTTATGAAGAATTCATAATGCTTTATTACTATTGTCAATAACCGCTATTAATTTACATAGTACATAGTTCATGCAAATGTTCATAAATGTCATAAAGTGTTACAACAATATGACATATGGCTTTATAACGCATATGGTTATAATGCATTATAAATTAAATATTGGATTTTAAGGGATAAGGATAATGAGGAATTAGTTTGTTGCAAATGTTATAAAGCTTTATGACACTGGACTCTACAATAAGTTAATGAAGCCTTATAGCATGTTCTTATAACACTTCATGAATGTGGTTGTAAATATATATATGTACAATAGAGGTTTATGACAAATGTTATAATGCATTACAAATACCTGATTCATAGAAAGTATTACCAGAAATAAAATACCAAATAATGCAAAGTTTCTATTATAATATTTTAGGCGTGTGGTTATGAACATCTATATATATTAACTTAATGTTATAAAGCATTATGAATGCTTTACAGTGCAAAGGTCTTTAATCATAAGTGTCATTGAGAGCAAGTCATTGGATTAAATATATAAATGACTAACCTGATAAATAAATGAATAAATAAATAATAATACTGAATTTTAAAGTACTGCTACTACCTGACTAGGTCCCAGTGGTTGAAACTGAGGTGTGATTTACTCGAAAGGTCAGGCAGAATCAATTACTTCCCTTCTCCCTCAGCCCCACTCTGAGGAAATGCAGTAGCTGTATAGGGAATGTATCCTCGTTTTTTAGAGGTCAAGTCCAGACCTCTTTCTCCAGAGAAACCTTGCCAAGAACCACTGCAGTGCAGGAAGTGTCTGGTGTCCTGAGACTTAAAAACGGCACAGTCAACTGGTATGATAGCTGGCAACAATAAATCTGAAATCTGTTCAAGAGTACATATAGTTTGGCTAGGTATAAAATAACTAACCACATTAAGCACAACCAAGTTAATGATTATAACAATGCACGCCCTCTCGTAACTTATTGCTTTTTTAAACTTGAACCTGAACTTTTCGTGCATGCAGGACTTACCAGAACACATAACTAACTTTAACAGAATTGGATAGAGAGCACCAAAAAGCACCAATGAATGAAAGCCTTTTGGTTCTCAAAAAGGTGGTAACACTTTACATAAATCTGGTATTCTTAATGCATTATTTACAATGCTTTAAAAAGTATTCATAATACTTTGTCAAAAGCATTTGTTGATGTCCATAGATGTACATAACCACACTCATAAAGTGATATAAGAACATGTCATAAGGCTTTATAACACAAATTGATGTAATGCATTATAAATTCTATATTTTAACTTATTGAAGAGAACAGAGACATAAAGCCTTTATAAGTGCTCATAACTCATTATTAAAGCTTATAAGCTCTCTTTACAGACATAAAGTAAAGTGATGTCATTAATTACCTCGGTAACACTTCCTTCGGTATCCTAAATCTGGTATTCATAATGCATTATTAACAAATTTATAAAGCTTTGTAAAGTAGTCATAATGATTTATAATACTTGTTATAAGCCATTGTTAACGCTCATAGATGTAAATAACCACACTCATAAAGTTTTATAAAAAACATGCCATAAGGCTTTATAACACAAAGTGCCATAATGCATTATAAATTATATACATTAACTGTTTATGAACTTATTATAGAGACCATCAACATAAAGCCTTATAACGTTTGTGTTTAATGAATGCTTTTCCTAAAAATGACTTTATAAATGCTCATAACTGTTTATAAATGCTTAAAAGTTCTCTTTACAGACATAAAGTAAAGTGATGTCATTAATTACCTAAATATGGTATTCATAATGCATTATTAACAAATTTATAAATATACAAATTTATAAAGTATACATAATGTTTTATTAATACTTGTCATAAGCATTTGTTAATGTCCATAGATGTACATAACCACACTCATAAAGTGTTATAAGGCTTTATAACACAAAGTGGCATTATGCATTACAAATTCAATAGTTTAAATCTAATTTATGTAATTATGTAATTTATCTCTTCATGAACTCATTACAAAGACCAACAACAAAAAGCCTTATAAAGTTTGTGTTTAACAAACGCTTGTCCTAAAAATGACTTTATAAGTGCTCATAACTGTTACAAATGCTTATAAGTTCTTCTCACAGGCATAAAGTAAAGTGTTGTTATTAATTACCTCTTTGAAATAGACTGCATACATAGTAGTAAATAATGACATACTTTACGGTGTTATAAAGGTTTAGTCCTTAACCTTTTACCAGCGGGAATTGTCCAAAGATTAATAACCCGTTATTTCACAAGAGGTTTCGGGGCTTTGTGTGAGTGATGTGCCACATGATGCATCAACAGCGGTCGTCCAGGTAATCAAGGAATGGCAGAACTTGAACTTTGGGACTTACTGGGGTTTTTGAAGGGTTGCCAGAAAGCTTACAGGGGCAGGTTTCCTGACACATTGATATAGCGCTGATGATTAATTAGGCTTTGGGTTCTAACAGGATGTTATCTCTCTGTTGAGATGGACCATGTGAAGGTGACACCGGAGCAGAAAACTGGCTGCTGCCTTCTCTGCAGCCATGCTCGGTCTGAGTTCTATGTGGGTAAATGGACCATTGACAAGCTACCCCTCCCCCCTGCACTTTAGAGATAGGCCTAAGACTTTAATCCGGACCCGCTGACATGCTCATCTCTAATCAATAAGGTAAAGAGAAGCTATGTGCTTGCGTGCAAAAGCTGGCATAAGGGGAGGCTTCCTGCATCCTAAACAGTGGCTCACCTTTTTGAGGTGACTTACAAATCGTACACTTTCTGATGTGTGTATAATGGGTGATGTCAAAATAAACAACGTTCCTCACATACCCTTTACAGACAAAAAGAACAGTACTATTTATAAATACAGAGTACTGCATTATAGAAGCCATTTTCACTTTTAAGTTATAATAAAGTAATTACCATTTTCATTAAAATGAAGTATTTACTCAATAAAACCTTGGAACTAAAGTTGAACTTTTAAGTATTATTAAATTCTGAGCATTTTTTCAAATATTTGTATTTATTGTTATTATTAACGTATTATTGACCCTTACTTAAAATTGACCAAATAACGCTTTTTATGTATTCATAATGCATTATAAGTGCATTCATTCATTCATTCATTATCTCCCGCTTTATCCTCTATTAGGGTCGCGGTGGGGTTCCCCATGCCCATCCAGGGGAGAATATCTCAGGCGCTGGGCAGATAGACCCAGGACAGGGCGCCAATCCATCGCTGGGCACACACTCACTCACACAGACACACTCTATATGGGGCAATTTTGAGAATTCAATTGACTTGATCCATGTTTTTGGACTGTGGGAGGAAACTGGAGAACCCAGAGGAAACCCACGCAGACACGGGGAGAACATGGAAACTCCATATGGGGATTCGAACCGGGAATCCCTAGCGCTGAGAGGTGAACGTGCTAACCACTAAGCCACCGTGCCGCCAAGTGCATTCATAATGCTTCATAATATTCATTATGAAAATGTATGTACATTAACAAATGCTTATAATGAATCTTATAAGCATTCATAACATTCATTATTACATTCGTTATGAACATTTATGTACATTATCAAATGCTTATAATGAATGTTATGAATGCTTATAATGAATGTTTCATAACATTCATTATAAGCATTTGTTATTGTACATAAATGTTCATTATCACATCATAAAGTGTTATAGCAATATAACATAAGGCTTTATAACACAAATTGTTATAATGCATTATTATACAAACTCTGAATTTGTTGGATTTTCAGACGTTTTACTTTATACAAGATGATTTCATTTTACTTAAAATCTGTAAGGAGTATTTATTAGCTGTTATAAGTCATTATGCACTACTATTGATGCAGTCTCCATTATAGATGTGTAAAAGAGCTTATAAGCTTTCAAAAAAAGTTATAAGCACACTTTTTCAGGGAAGGTCTTAATCAAAAACAAATGTAACAAAGCTTAATAACACTGTTTTTTCCAACAAAAGGTTAATACACAGTTAAAATCCACAGTTTATAATGCATTATGTCATTTTGTTTTATGGCAAATTATTGTAACACTTTATAAGTGTGGTAATAAACATCTATTTACATTAACAGAGGCTTATGACAAATGTTAACCATTCTGAATATCGGATTTATAGAAAGTGTCTCCAAAAAAACCTTTGCAATAGGGGGGCGTGTCCGCCCAGCGCCCTCAACGTTCTCCCCGGGACCCTAGCCCCTAGAATAGAATTGAGCGGTAGATAATGAGATAATTAGATGAGATGAGACCAGTCTGCAAATGAAATAGTAAATAGATTAGTGAGTTATTTCACTGCAATATACTGAACTCACCACATTTATCAATATGCTCATTGTTCAGTGAGACACAGAGTTTTCTACAAATATATAAATAAAATCTTAAATGTTTAAGCCACGATTTGGTGTATGTATTACAACCCTAACTGCAGCAATATCTAATGAATCTCTATTCTAATGGTCCTCACCATTTTGTCGAAGCATGGTTTTGTGATTTCTGAATGCTGTATGCTCATTCACACTCTTAAACGTAATGAGAAGAGTTTAGAGGCGCTCCTGTGTTATGCTATGCCCTTGGGTTTTTCCATCCATCTTTGTTAGTGCATTGAGCAATAGACCTCCGCGGGCTACCCAAACACTGATTACCTATCACGTCACCATCCAGCCCCGGCGCATGTATTATTACTGTGTTTTGATAATGTAATAATAAGAATTTACACCAAGATAAGTTTCTGCTTTAATGTAATGACTGTGTTTTATCCATCCATTCATCCATCCATTATCTTTCACTTTGTCCTCTACTAGGGTTGTGGGGGCGTCTCACACAGACACACTCCATATGGGGCAATTTGCAGATTTTCAATTTACCTTGAATCCATGTTTTTGGACTATGGGAGGAAACCGGAGAACCCAGAGGAAACCATGCGGACACGGGGAGAACATGGAAACTCTACTGACTGTGTTTTATCCATCCATTCATCCATCCATTATCTTCTGCTTTATCCTCTATTAGGGTCGTGGGGGGGTTACCCATGCCAATCCAGGGGAGAACGTTTCGGGCGCTGGGCAAATACACCCAAGACAGGGCGCCAATCTATCACTGGGCACACACTCACTCACACACTCTATATGGGGCAATTTGCAGAAATCTGTTTACATTGAATCCATGTTTTTGGACCGTAGGAGGAAACCGGAGAACCCGGAGGAAACCCATGCGGACACGGGGAGAACATGGAAACTCCACCCAGGTTGGCATTGGAACTGGAAATCCCTATCGCTGAGAGGAGAAGCCACTGTGCCGCCCTGACTGTGTTTTATATGTGTCTTCATTTGTTTACAGTGAATAAGTAATATTATTTCCAGATTGAAAACTATAGTTTGTAACGTTGATTGTAACGTTGAGTGTTTTTGTTCGAGCCATGAGAATGCGACCTATTAGGTGCAGGTGCAGTCAGACCTGGGTTAGGTGCCTTGCCCAAGGGTACTTCAGCTATAATACTAGGATGAATGGGGAATTGAACCTGAGTTGCAGGGCTAGCTACAACTACCCGATATTTTTGAACAAAAATATTGTATTGTTTACTTACATAATTGTATTGTATTGTATTGTTTACTTACATAATATTGTATTGTTTACTTACATAATTAGGATGCCATTACTGTTAAAAGTAAGTAGATATAAAGCAGTCATAATGTATATTATATGCATCCATTTAGCTCAACTGTTTACACCCTTTGACTGAAATCCAATTGAGTAACATCTTCTGGTGTCCTTGAAACAAATTTCCGATAAAAACAATAAGCATCCTGCTCTGAATTCTATACCTTTAAACTATGTGGTCCAAATCGATTTTTAAACTCTATACTCCGCAAAGTCTGACCCCATTGACCCAAGAATGTGCAGACACCGTGTGCCTCCATAACAGGGATTACTGCTGATTTCCCAGTTTGGGACCTCTGCTTATTATATAGCCCCCATCTACACCCACCCATGTCATTCCTTCAGCCATTTCCCACACCTTATTGTAGCCTCTGGCAATCTAATTTTAGTCTGTTCTCTGGGAGCTTCCGCTATGATCCTCCTCTAGATTAAATAAAAGAGAATATACATAGAGAAAAGTGGCCACAAGCCCCCTTGCCTCTCCTGGCAAATCAGATTGTGGCCAAATATATGTACAGCGGGCAGGAATGATTCTTCACTAAGCAGTATCCAGGCGAATTGAAAACGGGGGGCAGTTGAGCTGACTTTAATGCTATATGACATTGTTATGAGCTGCATCTTTTCACTCCTTCAGTAATGCAATTTAAGTTCTTTCAAGGTGAAAAGTCAGTTTAATAGTAACTGATGAAGACTGAAAAAAACAAACGTAAAAAAACAAAGAAGCAGCCTCTGGCAATTCCATTTTTATAGGTGACAATAAACTTTAATATCTTGGGAAATGATGATTACAAACACACGCTTAGAAATGCCAATGTTTTCAGTTCAATTTATACATTAGAATAGCAACAAATAAATAAGTAAATAAATATGGAAGAAGACAGTATTGGTAATTAAGGCAGTATTGGTAATTAATTCATTAATTCATTATGTTCCGCTTATTTGCATTGTGGGGGGGGGGGTTCCCCATGCTCATCCAGGAGAGAACGTTTCAGGCGCTGAGCAGATACACCCTGGACCGGGTGACAATCTATCGCTGGGCACACACTTACCCACACATACTGACTATATAGGGGGATATGTAAAGCAGTCAACTTGCCTTAAACCCATATTTGTGGACTGTGGAAGAAAACCGTGGAACTCGGAGGAAACCCATGTGGAGACGGGAAGAACATGGAAACTCCATCCAGAGTGAGATTCTAACCTGGAACCCCAGTGCTGAGAGGAGAACGTCTAACTACTAAGCCACCGTATTGGTAATTATTGGTGAAAATTTACAATTACTTCTTTTAAGCACTAGACCTTTTTAACAGTCCATGTAGGTTGTGTTAGAATTAAAATTGAATTGTTTTTTAAAAAACAACTAGTTTAGTAATGGACGGCACGGTGGCTAAGTGTTTAGCATGTTCTCCTCTCAGCGCCCGGTTCGAATCCCCATCTGGGTGGAGTTTCCATGTTCTCCCCGTTTCCGCGTGGGTTTCCTCCGGGTTCTCCGGTTTCCTCCCACAGTCCAAAAACATGGATCAAGGTCAATTGAATTCTCTAAATTGCCCCATATAGAGTGTGTCTGTGTGAGTGAGTGTGTGCCCAGCGATGGATTGGCGCCCTATCCTGGGTCTATATGCCCAGCGCCCAGAACGTTCTCCCCTGGATGGGCATGGGGAACCCCACCGTGACCCTAATAGAGGATAAAGCAGGAGATAATGAATGAATGAATAAATAAAGTTTAGTAACGTTTAACTTTTTGTTTTTACATTGGGGCCGTATGGTGGCTTAGAGCAAGTTTACCTCTCAGTGCTGAGGATTCAGGTTCGAATCCCAATCTGGGTGGAGTCTCCATGTTCTCCCAGTGTCCGCATGGGTTTCCCCGGTTTCCTCCCACAGTACAAAAACATGGATGAAGTCAATTGAATGGTCTAAATTGCCCCATATTGAGTGTGTTTGTGGTTTGTGTGTGTGTCTGTATGTGCCCAGCGATAGATTGGTGACCTGTTCTGGGTGTATCTGCCCAGTGCCCGAAACCTTTTCTCCTTGATGGGCATGGGGAACCCTTACCACAACCCTAGTAGAGGATTAAGAAGGAGATAATGAATGAATGAATGAATGAATGAAGGACATCTTTACTTCCCAAAACTCTTTTAAAAACATTTTTTTTATTGTATTATTTAAAAATTCTACCAAGAGTTTGGTAAAACCTGTGTTAATAACTCCATTGTGTGTATATATATATATATATATATATATATATATATATATATATATATATATATACATATACATACACACACACACATTTTTTTGTAATTCAATGAGCTATTACTGAACTTCCAACACCTCAATTAAGAAATTAAGAAAGTTCATTCACCTATTACAATTCATAACATTCATAACATAATGAAAAAAGACAAGCAATTAATGCAAAACAAATATCTTTCCCTTTAGGAAATGCTGGCAAAATGCGCAAAACAGTTGCAGATAAAGTCTGTGTCCCAACTCTCTGCTCTGCCTGGCTCCATGTGCTTGGGAATGAGGATACACTAATTTGATTTCATGGCATGCCGTTGAAGATGCATTAATCTTTCTCAGTCCATCACACACCCCTGAGCTGAAAGCTGGGAGGGAGTGGGCTACAGACACAGAGAGGAGGGAGCTGGGTGGCCTACGTGCTTCTCATGCCAAATATTCCACAGCCAATTGAGCTGCATTTCCAAATCATGCCCCCGCCTAACTTTCCAGCTCTCCACTTCTGCGATGTCTTTTATGCAACGCTATTAACTTATTTCAAGATGCTCTGTTCTAACAAAACCATTAAGAAATCCTAAGCTTACACACAGAGGAATGTGTGTAAACATAAACACACATTAATGTAGTGAGCCCAATGACCAACAGGGGTTAGGTTCCTTGCCCAAGGGCACTTCAGCCATAGTACTTGATGGGATTAGGAATCAAACCAGGGACCTTCAGGTCACAATTCTGGCTCCTTAACCACAAGCTTACGACCGCCCCTGGGTTGAGTCCATTTCTGGAAGCCTCTATTCATAGTTTTGCCTCCCTCTGGCCCTGTAATTTGAGTGGATATATTTGCTATAATGTTCCTTATATGGGCGGCACGGTGGCTTAGTGGTTAGCACGTTTTCCCCTCAGCGGTTCGAAGCCAAAACTGAGTGCAGTTTCCATATTCTTCCCATGTCCGTGTGAGTTTCCTCCGGGTTCTTCTGTTTCCTCCCACAGTCCAAAAACATTTATCAAGGTCAATTGAATTCTCCAAATTGCTCCATATAGAGTGTGCTTGTGTGTGCGTCTGTGTGAGTGAGTGTGTGCCCAAGCGATAGATTGATGTCCTGTCCTGGGTGTTCCCAGTCTTCCCAGTGGCCGAAACTTTCTCCCCTGGATGGGCATGGGGAACCCCCCCCCCTCACGCGACCCTAGTAGAGGATAAAGTGGAAGATAATGGATGGATATCTGCTTATCCAAACTCCTTTTACAGATATTCATGAAACCCTCTTTATTTTTGCTTGTCCCTGCACATTCTGATGTGTAGTCACAAAATAACAGTAGAAATGTGTTCACAAAATTAATCAGTTCAATCTTAAAATGTGGCAGCTACACCATGACCAAAAATAATAAATTAATTGTAAAATTAAAAAATAAGAACTTGAAACAGACTAAATAATGACTTCCAGAATCTTAGCGCTATGGTTACAAGCAACCATCTTATACAACCTGAAATATTCTAACCACATAATTTCATTTTTGAATACATTGCTGGACAGACAGTCTGTAATTTATATAGGGGAAATTTAGAGCAGCCAATTAACACTGAATCTATGTTTTCAAACTTTGAGAAGAAATCAAAGAACCCAGAAAAAAACTCTTGCTGACACAGGGAGAACATGGAAACTCCACCCAGATGGGAGTTTGGACCTGAATCCCCAGCAACATGAGGCAGACGTGTTAACCACTACAGCACAGTTCCACCCCGTATGTGTATTCTGTTTTATATATATACAGTTGTGATCAAATTTATTCAACCCCCACTGAAATAAAGTGTTTTGGCCAGTTTGACATTGATTTGGATCATTTCAGTCATCTTATTTACAATTATATCAAAGAGGCACTTATAAATTAGACAAATATAACATAATATTTATGATGGAATAACCACAAATGTCTTTACTGTGCTCACATCATTATCAGTTTTATTCAACCCCCTAGTGACATTATTTTTTAGTACTTAGTACAACATCCTTTTCCAGTTATGACAGCTTTCAAGCGTGAAGCATAGCTTGACACAAGTGTCTTGCAGCGACCTATGGGTATCTTAGCCCATTCTTCATGGGCAAAAGCCTCCAGTTCAGTCACATTCTTAGGCTTGCGCACTGCAACTGCCTTCTTTAGGTCCCACCAGAGGTTCTCAATTGGATTTAAGTCTGGTGATTGCGATGGCCACTCTAGAATGTTCCAGCCTTTCATGTTCAACCATGCTCTAGTGGACTTGGATGTGTGCTTCGGATCATTGTCCTGTTGGAAGGTCCAACGTCTCCCAAGCCGCAGGTTTGTGACTGACTCCATCACATTTTCCTCCAAGATCTCCTGGTACTGAAGGGAATTCATGGTACCCTGCACACGTTGAAGCTTTCCTGTACCATTAGAAGCAAAACAGCCCCAAAGCATAATTGACCCCCCGCCATGCTTCACAGTAGGCAAGGTGTTCTTTTTGTTCATAAGCCTGGTTCTTCCTCCTCCAAACATAGCGCTGGTCCATTGTCCCAAACAGTTCTAATTTAGTTTCATCTGACCACAGTACACTGTCCCAAAACCTTTGTGGCTTGTCCACATGACTTTTGGCATACCGCAGTCGACTTTTCTTGTTCTTTGGAGTCAGCAAGGGGGTGCGCCTGGGAGTTCTGGCATGGAGGTCTTCGTTATGCAGTGCGCGCCTTATTGTCTGAGCTGAAACTTCAGTGCCCACATCTGACAGGTCTTTTTTCAGTTCCTTAGCAGTCACGCGGGGATTTTTCTCCACATTACGCTTCAGGTAACACACAGCAGTCGCGGTCAGGATCTTCTTTTTGCCACGACCAGGTAACGTTTCCACTGTGCCCTTTAACTTGAACTTGCGAATGATACTTCCGATAGTGTCTCTTGGAATATTTAACAACTTCGCAATCTTTTTATATCCATTGCCATTCTTGTGAAGAGCAATAACCTCTTCTCTTGTCTTCTGGGACCATTCTCTTGCCTTCACCATGCTTGTAAACACACCAGTAGATGTCGAGAAGGAGCTGAGTATCACAGTCCTTTTAAATCTGCCTAATTGGTGCTTATCATGCTTGATTGCTGCTCGTTGACATCCACAGGTGTTTTCAATACCTGATTGAAAACACTGGAATGAACCTCTGTTCTTATGAGTGGTAGTTGTAAAGGGGTTGAATAATTGTGTCAATGAAGAAATCACAAAAAGGCCATTTAATACTTTATGACAAAAACAATTGATGCTATCTTAGTTGCATTTAGTTCTTTAACAAGTCCTTGTAAGATTTCATTATGAACACAATTACAAATGTGCACTGAATTCCATAAAACCCTTCGCAGCATTGGGGGTTGAATAAATTTGATCACAACTGTATATATATATATATATATATATATATATATATATATATATATATATATAAAAATTAATGCAATAAATTAATGCAATTTCCTAATGAGGTTACATCTGTTACAAAACAACAATACGAATGCAGATATGAATGTACGAATGTTATATGCATAGTCATTCATTCATTCATTCATTCATCCATCCATTATCTTACGCTTAATTGTCTACTAGAGTCGCGGTGGGGTTCCCCATGCCCATCCAGGGGAGAACGTATTGGGCAGATACACCCCGGACAGGGCGCCGATCTATCACTGGGCACACACTCACTCACACAGACACACTCTATATGGGCACATTATAATTTAGAGCATTCAATTTACCTTGAATCCATGTTTTTGGACTGTGGGAGGAAACCAGAGAACCTGGAGGAAACCCATGCGGACACAGGGAGAACATGGAAACTCCACCCAGATTGGGAGTTGAACCTAAATCCCAAGTGCTGAGAAGAAAGCGTGCTAACCACTAAAAGCCACCCACTCTTAGAAAATACTGTAATTCTAAATTTCGGATTTATATTGTCAATTTTCTACAACTGTAAGTTAAACAGCAATGTTCTGTAAGAAATAAAAAAGACAGTGAAAGAGCCGACAGGGCAGTCCATGGAGGCAGCAGTCCAAAAAAATCCTTCTGCCATTATGCTTCTTGATTGTTTTGAGCCCACACAAGGATTCCGTTGGTGGAAATCTAAACTCTCTTTAATAAGAAGCAAATTTTATCAGCTGGTGAGGGAGACATCATTTTCTCCCATGGCACCGAAATGAATCTCGCTGTTTCTTCCCTCGCCTAATTACACAGAATCAAATAAAGTTTGATATTTTGAACATACTCCTGGAGTTTTATTGTACCAATATCTCCTCCTCTCTCTCTCTAATAGTGTTACACTCTATGTGCAGAGTGGGAAAAAAGTATGTATTATTGTGCCAATGTAAATAGAATTTTAAAGTTTCATCACTTGACTGTTGAATGGGAAAAGAGAACATTCTGTGCTCTGCATGGAACTGCATGACTGCAATCTGAAATGACTATGACTGTATAGCTGGAAGAAAATATAAAAGGACAAAGAGGAAAAAATGGCACACTTCTGACATTTTCTATTCACTGTCGTAATGACTTCGTGTGACTGAAAGACAACTCAGGTCATCTACAGAAATCTATCGTATTATCTGTGTCGGCACTAAAATGACTAAACGACTGCACTGCTGGGTTTGAGCTTAGGTTTATTTCGGCATATTGGCTACAAAATGATAAAACCACTATTTTGCAAATTATTTCTAATATTTCATGTTGAAAGAAAAAAGTGTAATGAGCAAAGAGGCATTTGATTTACCCTCTGTGGTCTCTTAGGCACCTCCACTTTATAAGCTATAAGATCTTAGTGTATGTAGGTAATCATCCATCCATCAATTATCTTCTGCTTTATCCTCTACTAGGGTCATGGTGGGGGTGGGGGAGGTGGGTTCCCCATGCCCATCCAGGGGAGAACGTTTCGGATACGCCCAGGACAGGGTGCCAAACCATCGCTGGGCACACACTTACCCACACAGACACAGACACCCACAAATACACTCTATATGGGGCAATTTGGAGAATTCAATTGATCTTGATCTATGTTTTTGGACTGTGGGAGGAAAACGGAGAACCCGGAGGAAATCCACCCGGGCACGGAGAACATGGAAACTCCACCCAGATTGGGATTCGAAGCGGGAATCCCTAGCGCTGAGAGGCGAATGTGCTACCATTAAGCCATCGTGCCACCCGCAGGTTATACTATAATGAAGAATTATCTTCAGATTATATTAGGGTTCAGGTGAGGGGGGGTGGTCTTTATGCTGAGGTGCCCAGTTTTAGGGTTTTAGGGTTCACATTTACTCACACAGAAATACACACACTTTATAGGAGCAATTGGAATGGCTTTACCTTGTCACCTATCTGTCAGGAGAGTGTTTTGATTCGTGTTTGTTTTAGTTTGAGGGTCTTACTTTAGTTCTGTTTGGTTCTTATTTTTCGGTTTGTTTTCATTTGTTCGCTGCGGTGCCTTATTGTGGTAATTAATCTGTGTCACATGACCATGTTTTTTGTTATTTAAGCCAGCCTTGACCTCTCATCACTGCGAGAGCTTCAACATTGATGTAGGCTTTTGTTTGTTGTTTCTTTGTTTGGTTCATGCGGATGTTGAATATAACTTCTGTTTCTGGTACCTGCTGCCGGGATAATGAGTGGTTATCGCAACACTAACCTGGACCTAAGATTTCGTGACAGGCCTCTTCTGTCCTGTGTGTATCTTCTGTCCAGGGTGTATCTTCTGTCCAGGGTGTATCTTCTGTCCTGTGTGTATCTTCTGTCCTGGGTGTATCTTCTGTCCAGGGTGTATATTCTGTCCAGGGTGTATCTTCTGTCCTGGGTGTATCTTCTGTCCTGGGTGTATCTTCTGTCCAGGGTGTATATTCTGTCCTGGGTGTATCTTCTGTCCTGGGTGTATCTTTTGTGTTTCTTCTGTCCAGAGCCTAAAATGTTAGGATAAAATGGAAGATGATGGGATTTAATGATTTAGGTGATTATGGCACTTAGTTTTATAAAACCACATTGTATATTCTTGTAACACTTTATAAATGTGGTCATAGACTTCAATGTGCATTAACAATGACTTATGACAAAGGTTATAAAGTTTATAAATATAAAAATAAATGCTTTATGAATGCGTTTATAATACATTAAATATCATATTCATATAAAGTGTTACCATAAGCTCTTTTTATTACCATCCCTATATTAGCTTCATCTTTGTGACTGTGTGTCTGGTAAAAAGTTTGCAAATGCTATGTCACCCACTTCCTGTTATCCGATTAAGCTGAAACTTTGCACAATTGTTCATCGTTGATGACAGCACATGAATAATAATTATGCAATAATTAATTTGGTTTTCTATGGATAAATTGCCCATTTTCTCCAAAATTTCATAATTCACAAGCAGAATTAATTTAGGATAAAGACATTTAACACAATATATATATATATATATATATATATATATATATATATATATATATATATATATATATATATTTGTAAGTCACTTTGGATGAAAGGGTCTGCTAAATGACTAAATGTAATGTTAATGTAAATATATATAGGGCGGCACGGTGGCTTAGTGTTTAGCACGTTCACCTCTCAGCGCTAGGGATTCCTGGTTCGAATCCCAATCTGGGTATCTGGGAATCCCAATCTGGTAGAGTTTCCATGTTCTCCCCGAGTCCACATGAGTTTCCTCTGGGTTCTCCAGTTTCCTCCCACAGTCCAAAAACATGGTTCATGTGACATTAGTAGAGGATAAAGTGGAAGAATATTTATGCCCAGATTAAATAAAAGTTATATATTTTAAATCAATTTATTTATAATTTTTCCTGTTGCATTTTCTCCACGTGCTGTTTTCACATGAGTTTTAACACTCGTCATTTGCCTTCATTAAATTCACCCTCTTCTCTCCTATTTCTAGCTTTATCGCATTTTTTTTATTGGATTGTTGTTACGGATTTGCTTCACAGCGTCTTGTCAGCTCCAGCCCTGGCTGTATGCAGCTACCTTTGAGTTTTCCCTTCAGAAATCCAGGCCTTGCATTTGAGCCATTCCTTCCTGCCTTGGGACCTCTGTCTACCTTTTGCTCACCTTCTGCTTTGATGGGTTTGCTTTTCAGTCCAAAGTTCTGCTGCTCTACTTTTCTAGAGCTTTCTGTGCTTTAGCCTACTGTTTTTGATTTACTATTCAGTAAAGACTTCGCTAAGCCCTAGCTGTTGTTGTGACTTTTCACCTTACAGCATAAACAAAAAAATACTAAAACTTCAGAAGAATTATCTTTAAAGTATAATGTTTCATCTTTCATCTTCATAAAATTGTTTAATCATGTTAGGGTCGGCGGCACGGTGGCTTAGTGGTTAGCACGTTCGCCTCTCAGCGCTAGGGATTCCCGGTTCGAATCCCCATCTGGGTGGAGTTTCCATGTTCTCCCCGTGTCCGCGTGGGTTTCCTCCGGGTTCTCCGGTTTCCTCCCACAGTCCAAAAACATGGATCAAGTTAATTGAATTCTCAAAATTGCCCCATATAGAGTGTATGTGTGTGAGTGAGTGTGTGCCCAGCGATGGATTGGCGCCCTGTCCTGGGTCTATCTGCCCAGCGCCCGAGACGTTCTCCCCTGGATGGGCATGGGGAACCCCACCGCGACCCTAATAGAGGATAAAGCGGGAGATAATGAATGAATGAATGTTAGGGTCACGGTAGCACGGTGGCTTAGTGGTTAGCACATTCTGCTCTCAGCGCTAGGGTTTCCCGGTTTGAATCCCAAACTGGGTGGAGTTTCCATGTTCTCCTCGTGTCCACGTGGGTTTCCTCCGGGTTCTCAGTTTTCCTCCCACAGTCCAAAAAAATTTATCAAGGTCAATTTAATTCTCCAAATTACCCCAAATAGAATGTGTGTGTGTGTGAGTGAGTGTGTGCTCAGCGATAGATTGGCACCCTGTCCTGGTTGTATCTGCCCAGCGCCCGAAACGTTCTCCCATGGATGGGCATGGGGAACCCCCCCCACGACCCTAATAGAGGATAAAGAGGAAGATAATGGATGGATGGATGTTAGGGTCACGTTAAAAAAACAGGTATAATGCAAATTTTAAAAGTTTTGATTTTTAAATCAATGAGACTAGATCAATGCAGGTTAAGAGCCTTGCTTAAGGGCCCACATTGGTAACTTTGAACCCATTTTCAGATAGCCCAACAGCATAACCACTTAGCGAGCATGCTCTCATAGGGATGCTAGGGATTCCCGGTTCGAATCCCCATCTGGGTGGAGTTTCCATGTTCTCCCCGTGTCTGCGTGGGTTTCCTCCGGGTTCTCCGGTGTCCTCCCACAGTCCAAAAACATGGATCAAGTCAATTGAATTCTCAAAATTGCCCCATATAGAGTGTGTCTGTGGGAGTGAGTGTGTGCCCAGCGATGGATTGGCGCCCTGTCCTGGGTATATCTGCCCAGCGCCCGAGACGTTCTCTCCTGGATGGGCATGGGGAACTCCACCGCGACCCTAATAGAGGATAAAGCGGGAGATAATGAATGAATGAATGAATGAATTATGGAGGAACCAGCTACACTGTAGCATTATCCCACCTGATCTGTGTGTGTGTGTGTGTGTGTGTTTTCCCTACACAAAGCCACACCGTTGCTTCAATTTGTTTATGATGCATCAAGACCTCTACAGCAACACCAGTGATTGGTGTCGATCGTGCTTAGTGCTATTGTATGCAGGGGAAACTTATTGTTACATGATGTGGAAGTTTTTTTGTTTGGTGTGTTTTTCTCCCTAAGTAAAGTTTCTTCCCCCCCCCCCCCCCCCCCCATTTTTATTTTTATTTTTTTTACATATTTAATAATAACACCATTTTCAGAAAACGTTATCACAAGCCCATGCCAAGAAGAGGCCAGTGTCCATCCATCCATTGATTATCTTCTGCTTTATCCTCTACTTGGGTCGCGGGGGGGTTCCCCATGCCCATCCAGGGGTGAACGTTTTGGGCGCTGGGCAGATACACCCAGGACAGGGTGCATTGGAGCATTCAACTGACCTTGATCCATGTTTTTGGACTGTGGGAGAAAACCCATGCGGACACGGGGAGAACATGGAAACTCCACCCAGATTGGGATTTGAACCGGGAATCCCTAGCGCTGAAAGGCCAATCGCTGAAAGGCCAAGGACCATCACTGTAATTTTTTTTTTTTTTTTCACATGTAATAAATAAACTCAGTGTACTCATGGATTTCTGACTTTTAAAAGATATGCATTTGTTTGGGATTGCTTTTGTTCAGTTTTTGTTCACTTTTACCTGGGCAGATACACCCAGGACAGGGCGCCAATCTATCGCTGGACACACACTCACTCTCTATATGGGGCAATTTGGAGAATTCAATTGACCTTGATCCATGTTTTTGGACTGTGGGAGGAAACCGGAGAACCCGGAGGAAACCCACACGGACATGGGGAGAACATGGAAACTCCACCCAGATTGGGATTCGAACCGGGAATCCCTAGCGCTGAGAGGCGAACGTGCTAACCACTAAGCCACTGTGCCGCCCCAGTTCTTTTACAAATCATTTTTATTTTAAATTACAAATCAATTTTGTTCTAAACTTTTCTCCCGGTTTTTGCAAAGTTTTATTTTATTTTATAGCCAGAAACATCTTTAAAAAGTAATATTTTACAATTCTCTCTTATGAAATCAAGGCAAGAAGTGAAAGAATTGAAAAAGCAATAAGAAGCGGATTGTAAGGAGACTTATGCTCATTTACTGCAAGCTGAAGACTAATACAGCTGTATGAAACAGATTAAAGTCTTGATTTCAGCATGTGTCTCACGACTATAATCAACTGTCGAATGTTAAAACACAGAATGAGTTAAAGCCGGGGGGGGAGGGGGGGACCAACCGAGTATGCTGTTACAGTGGCATCTAATCTAGAAATCTAATTCGAATTTTTTTTAATTAAATATATCTGATATTCTTTCTTTAATCATCTGATGTCAGCTGGGCTCCATGGGAAGCAGGATGCAAGATGTGCACGAGATAATGTGTACACGTCAGTGTGTGATAAAAGTGCTAGCAAACCCGATGCTTACGCCAGCCATGTTGCTTTAATTTATTAGCAGGGGACCTGCACAGGCCAGCGGTGACTTAGTGCTAAAGTAGTGCACTATTTATCAGAATTATGAAGAGTTTAAGCCCCAGCTGAGCTGAATTGCCCCAATTACTCATATTATCATATTACTGCAGATAAGGCGGCTACCAAATTCTTTAAATGAATGAAAATTATACTGTTTAGCAATTATAATAACATGGGTATTTCCGTTTCTTAAATCTGATTGGCTGAGCGGTTTGTCCAGCCGTGACATTATTTACAATAACACACACCTCTGACCGCTTTACAGTACATTTTTTGTGATTTTTAAAATTTTTTTTTTATGAATTGCATTTTGTAATTTGCCCACTAGGCAGCAATATTTGATTGTAAGAGAAACCGGAAACCTGTCACTCAGCGATCAGCGTTCATTTAAAAAAGTGGACTAGATTATGGATTACGAACAGTTTATTAACGTTTATGCTTTTAATAAATGCATTTATGAAACAAACCTTGTTTTTTTTAAGATATTGTGTTTGTGTAACCATTTTATAAAAAGCAATAAGGCACTGAAGTTGTGTATTATTGTGAATAAATCACAGGAAATTAAATAAGATTAAATATGATTCCATTCATTCATTCATTATCTCCTGCTTTATCCTCCATTAGGGTCGCGGTGGGGTTCCCCATGCCCACCTAGGGGAGAACGTCTCGGGCGCTGGGCAGATAGACCAAGGACAGGGCGCCAATCCATCGCTGGGCACACACTCACTTACACAGACACACTCTATATGGGGCAATTTTTGAGAATCCAATTGACTTGATCCATGTTTTTGGACCGTGGGAGGAAACCGGAGAACCCGGAGGAAACCCACGCAGACATGGGGAGAACATGGAAACTCCACCCAGAACCGGGAATCCCTAGCGCTGAGAGGCGAGCGTGCTAACCACTAAGCTACCGTGCCGCCGATTAAATATGATTTATTCACAATAATGCACACCCTCTCGGCCCTCATTCAATATTCAGTAATAATATTAATTCAGGATCTGTAACATTATATAAATAATACAATACAATTAAAAAAGTGGAGGGTCCATGTTCTTGTGTCCGTGTGGGTTTCCTCTGGGTTCTCCGGTTTCCTCCCACAGTCCAAACACATGGCTGCTCTTAATTGCCCCTACATATATAGTGTGTGCTTGGGTGAGTGAGTGTGTGCCCAATGATAGATTGGCGCCCTGTCCTGGGTGTATCTGTCCAGCACCCAAAATGTTCACCTTTGGATAGGCATGGGGAACTCCACTGTGACCCTAATTGAATTAAGCGGAAGATAATGGATGAATGGAAGGGATCCGATAAAAAAGCCAATTTTCAGGCTCGTCAGCAATAGTAATATAAGTCCATTTATATGCGTGCACCCCAAATTGCCCCATCAAGTTCTGAATAACGCTACTTTTTAAAAATCACTGTATAGTCACACTATTGATAAGTGCGCCTTTGGATACCCCTGATCTCACTTCCAATCATGAATCAATAAGTAAAGAAGCATCTGGAAGAGTTAGAACAGTTTGCATCAGCCCTCAGCTGCGATACTTTATACCTTAGCACAAATTTCCGATATTAACCCCCGAAGAAACCTATTTACAATATGGCAATACACTCGAATCAAAGCATCGTTTAAGCCATTACTTTATGGTTATGTACAGATATTGCTTTGTTGCTGTCAGTGTACTGTTATATATTGCTTTGTTTACAGTCACTTTCCACATTCCTTTAAAAATCGTCCATCTCTGACGTCTTATTATGCTGATTTCCAATAAGATTACAATTTTAAGGCAATTTTTCCTAGCTCTAACTAGGCCTGCTGGGAATATCTCCGTTCGAAAGCCTTTACCCAGAAACATCGACCATCATTTCAGCCCTATATTACTGTCATGTAATAGCACTGCAACGTAATTATTCCTTATGAATTACACTGCGCAGTACCTCAATTGCTAAATGAGCTGAGCACCTAAAATGACTCCGCAAGATAATGGAAGTCTCTCCAAGAAGACATATTAAATAAATTAGCTGGAATTTGAGACTGGTTTCTCTGATCCTAATTCCACTAGTCAAGATGCTCAACTACAATCTGCATGGTTTAAAGTTCATAATGGCAATTGCTCCGCTGTCTTCTCAGTCCCTCAAAATGTCATTCGCCACATCTTAACCTGTTTCTCTGGGATTAATTACAATCCGGCTGTCAGCAAAGTAGCAAGGATCAAAGTTTATAATACAAATACATTGTCTGCTCACCTGCTTTATTCTGAAACTGTCAATAAAAATGACTGCTGTAACCTGCAGGTTCCGATGCAGGGGCACACTGGGACAAAACTGGCATTTGGATTGTTGCATTGTATACGTGACACATTGTTAGATGCTCCGTTCTCCCCCGGAGGAGATCGGGTACGTGGGGAAACTGCGTACGCCGCTTACGTCTGTTGAGCATTTCCCGGGAACGGCTACGCGGGAAAGAATGCGTACGCTGGTCTGTCGGGTAAAACACTCCCACGGATACGACCTGCGCGGGAGTAATGCGCAGCGTGGTACCGTGGTTGAGCGCGAAAGGAGAGTTCGAGACACCGGGATAAAAACCAAAACAGATTTATTATTAAAAATGGTGTAGGGACACCAACAAAAAGGGGGAACAAATGAAAACAAACTAACGTCGGGATGTACCGAAACAAAGACGTGCACCGGGAAAAGGGAATACGGAAACTAAATAGAAAACCACCCAATCACGTGCACAAAAACAAACCAATCACCCAACGGAGTCCGTGAATCACCCAAATGAGGGACAGGTGCCCCAGACACCTGTAACATACCACCACCCCAAGGGTCGCGCAAAAGGGGAAGCGACCCAGAAGGAGAGAAAAAGAGAGAAAAAAAAAAAAAAAAAAAAAATACAATTAAAAAAAAATTCTCGCGGAGAAGGGGGGGGGGGGTCCCGCTGGCGATGGGGCATGATGGCTGTCCCCTGCTGATGAAGCGCTGCGGGGCGCGGATTGGCGCCCTCTAGTGGCAAGGCGGGGAGAGCGCCCCAGGTGCTCGGAGTCGGCGGCGGGAGGACCCTGGTGCTTGCAGTCGGCGATGGGCGGCCCCTGGTGCTCGGGATCGGAGAGTTCGAGACACCGGGATAAAAACCAAAACAGATTTATTATTAAAAATGGTGTAGGGACACCAACAAAAAGGGGGAACAAACAAAAACAAACTAACGTCGGGATGTACCGAAACAAAGACGTGCACCGGGAAGAGGGAATACGGAAACTAAATAGAAAACCACCCAATCATGTGCACAAAAACAAACCAATCACCCATCTGTGTCCAATCAAACCAATCATTGGATCCGTGAATCACCCAAATGAGGGACAGGTGCCCCAGGCACCTGTAACACACATACACACATGCTTATATTAAAATATGCACATAAAAAACACTGGATATGTAACCGAACAAAAACATGGCAAAGAGAACAATACAAGCTCAGGGGAAGGTTGACAAAAAATAATGTATTATAAAACCTCAATCTGATTGGTTAAGCCATTTGACTAACCGTGACATTATCCACAATCATGCACACCACTATGTTAGTGCTTCACATTTGTATTAATATTCAATATACACTACATGTAGGGCGGCACGGTGGCTTAGTGCTTAGCACGTTCGCCTCTCAGCCCTAGGGATTCCATGTTCTCCCCGTGTCCGCGTGGGTTTACTCCGGGTTCTCCGGTTTCCTCCCACAGTCCAAAAACATGGTCAAGTCAATTGAATTCTCCAAAATTGTCGCATATAGAGTGTGTCTGTGTGAGTGAGTGTGTGCCCAGCGATGGATTGGCGCCCTGTCCTGGGTCTTTCTGCCCAGCACCCGAAACATTCTCCCCTGGATGGGCATGGGGAACCCCCCCACTACCCTACTAGAGGATAAAGCGGAAGATAATGGATGGATGGATACTCTACATGTAAGTTTCACCTGTTTTGCGTTTAGTTTTGTTATTGCCGTTATGTGTTCCTGATTTAGTTAATTTATTGGTTATTTTCATTGGTTGTTTTGCGTTTGTCACATGGTCTGGTTTCAGTTTATATTCTTTCCGTTTCCGTTTCATTCTCAGACCGGCATTGTTTTCATTGTCAGGCGTTGCCCGTGTATGTTCATATGGTTTTCATTCGGTGTCGACTCAAATTGACTTACTTACCAATGCCTCCTGAGTTCATTCAGCGCTACGACGCTTCTCATCGCTCCCGCACACATGACACTACATTATTTAAAATCATGTATCATTAATGGAAATGGGTGATGAAAACTGAAATCCTGTTACTCAGCGATCAATATTCACTTAATAACCAAACTAGATTATGTCGCAGAAGACATTTTTCTAAAAGCAATAAGACACTCTAGGTTGTGCATTATTGTAAATAAATCATGAGAAAGTGGTGTTGTTAGGCACGATGCGATTTAATCACAATAATGCTTGCCTTCTCGTACCTTATTGCTTTTATAAACTGGGGAGAGCGTTTCGGGCGCTGGACAGATACACCCAGGACAGGACAATCTATCGCTGTGCACACACTCACTCACACAGACACACACACACACAGACACAAACACACTCTCTATGGGGCAATTTGGAGAATGCTGTTGACCTTGATCCATGTTTTTGGACAGTGGGAGGAAACGTTTAGAACCCGGTGGAAACCCACACGGACACGGGGAGAACATAAAAAACTCCACCAGATAATCCCTAGCGCAGAGAGGAGAACATGCTAAACACTAAGCCACCGTGCTACAAACTTAACTACAAACTAACTACAAACTTAAAAAATATAAAACTAAGAACCCTGGAGGTATGGAAAGCAACCCGTGCTAATAACTAAGCAAAATAAGTCCTCTTTTTGTACATTGGCTAAAAAAATGTTTATAAGTCCACTCTTTCAAGAATATTGTTGCCTGCCTGTAAGTATTCATTCATTCATTCATTATCTCCCGCTTTATCCTTTATTAGGGTCGCGGTTGGGTTCCCCATGCCCATCCAGGGGAGAACGTCTCGGGCGCTGGGCAGATACAACCAGGACAGGGCGCCAATCCATCGCTGGGCACACACTCACTCACACAGACACACTATATATGGGGCAATTTTGAGAATTCAATTGACTTGATCCATGTTTTTGGACTGTGGGAGGAAACCGGAGAACCCGGAGGAAACCCACACAGACACGGGGAGAACATGGAAACTCCACTCAGATGGGGATTCGAACCGGGAATCCCTAGCACTGAGAGGCGAACGTGCTAACCACTAAGCCACCGTGCCACCCGCCTGTAAGTATTATTTACCTTAAAGGTTTGTAGGGTAACTACATCATTGCATTATTTATCAGTGAGTTTTCCTAGATGAGAATCAGAGAGATTTTAAATACTTATGGTTTATAGGTTTATGCAAACCTTTATATTATTGGTATATTTTAAATTGGAAACATTTAAATGAACCGATTTTCTTTAGACATGTTTAATCTGCAATGTATAAAATAACTTTTAATTTCTCCCGCATTGGGCAAATGAGTGAGCTAGAAATGAAGTGACTCGTTTTATCGATCGATCTATCACAACCGCATTTTAATCTTCTTAAGCCAACTCTTTATTATAGCAGCACATCACCTTAATGATGATTAATACTAGTCTGTTAGAGCAAGCTGACAAAAAATTATAAATGGAGATAGTACTGGCAAAACATGGGCGGAAAATCCAGCTGTGACCCTGTAAAGTGGTGTGGGAGGGCCCTCCAGCTGGGCAGGCTGGAGTAGGGTAGTTCCCAGGGGAACTTTGGGCCAATTACAGAAGATAATGATTCATTGCCTGCCTTAATAAAGCCCCCTCCTCACTCTGACTAATTACGTGAATATGGATCTCAGGGTGAAGAGGAAAGGAGTTTTTGGATCAGAAGGCCAGATTTGGGATTATTGCATAGGGGTTGACCGCTCCCCCTTGGGCGGTGCATATAAGCTTTCTATTATAGAACATAATTGATATTTTTATTAAAAATTAATGATTATGAAGTAGTAACAGCTATTTTTTTGGTGCTCAGACTAATTGACTACAAGGTAAGGGACACAAAACGCAAAGGTGGGATAATATAAGTCATGATAAACCTTTAATTAAAACTAAGATGAATAGTTAAAATTTGGAGATGATGCAAAGTAAGTACAATTAAATACAATTTTATTAAATTAATGATTTCACATTCTTTATACTTTTTTTGTTTTGTATTTTTTTGTTTTTTTATTTTTTGTTTTGTATTGAGTTTGTATTGTTTTATTGCATAAAAAATTAATAGATTTACATTTATGCAAAAATCAGCATGTTACTAATAAATAAAACTTCTAAGTCCATCTTAGTGGCTGCATTGCTTTGTATGCTTAAACACCATAGTTCCATATAAAGCGCAACTAAAAATCATATAAAGTAATATATAATCAAATAAACTATTTACCTGTTAGTTCAAAAGAAAAAGACTGCCTAAATATATAGCATTTTAATAGCATAAAGTGCTATTAAATGCTGGAGAAACCAGAAGCATTTGCAAAGAGAACAACATCAAAAACCACAACAATAATAATAATATAAGAAAAAAAAATTATATGGATATTCCAATCCATCGCTGGGCACACAAGCACTCACACAGCCACATACTCTATGTGGGGCAATTTCTATTGAGCAATTTAAAGCAGCCAATTTTGGGAACCTGGATTCCATCACCGAGAGGCAAACGTGCTAACCACGTATATATATTCATTCATTCATTATCTTCTGCTTTATCCTCTATTAGGGTCATGGTGGGGTTCCCCATGCCTATCCAGGGGAGAACGTCTCGGGCGCTGGGCAGATACACCCAGGACAGGGCGCCAACCTATCGCTGGGCACACACTCACTCACACAAACACATCTACATTTTGAACTGTGGGAGGAAACCAGAGAACCCGGAGGAAACCCACACGAGCACGGGGAGAACATGGAATCTCCATTCGAACCGGGAATCCCTAGCGCTGAGAGGCGAACGTGCTAACCACTAAGCCACCATGCCGCCTATATATATATATATATATATATATATATATATATATATATATATATATATATATATATATATATATATATATATATATATTATATATGTATAAGAAACACACATATACTATATATATCACTTAATCATCTGCTAGGGTCGTGGGGGGGGGTGAATGTTTCGCGCGCTGGGCACACACACACACACACACACACATATATATATATATATATATATATATATATATATATATATATATATATACATATATATATATATATATATATTTTTTTTTTTTTTTTTTTTTTTTCGTATTCTGAATTTATTGTTTTCTTTAAATAAAATGTGTAAAAAAAAAAAAATAAAATATATATATATATATAAAATTTAATTTTTTATTTTTTTATTTCTTTTTTCTTTTTTAAAAGAAAACAATGAGTTCAGAAATTCAGAATACGATTTATAAAACACAAAAAAACATTTATTAATTAATTCATTAAAAAAAATGTTGGATCGGTGTTATATAAAAACGGTAAACACATTATTAAAACTGTTGAACATTAAAAAAGATCCTGCAAATCTCATTTCAGGGCATTTGGTGTTTCTCGCTCTCATAATAATATGTAGTGAACCTTACCTGTTTACTAAAACACTGTTATTCACTGAGTGTGTTAAAGAGCAGGCTGCCAGTGAAGCTGGCAAAGGATTACGAATCCTATTCATTAAGCCACCTATTAGACATCTTCTAAACCCATCTCTATTGAACTTTAAAGGATCAATGGCAGAATTAAGATGTCAGTCTTGACAAACTGGCTCACATACTGTGACTTTTCAGCTCATCAGTTACACTGTCACATAGCACACTGTGGTCTGCCTTTGCGCTAATGAGGATGAGTGTAAATTGTAATGTTCCTGTGCGCTAATACTTTTCTTTAAATAGGATCAATGGATTTTTGAATTCTGCAGCACAACAATAAAGCTGTTTGCTTATTCATTTGCTTTCTGCCGGCAGAGGTGGAGGAAAGCTGTTAAAGATAATTAAACACATGATCTATTAGAGGTAAGAGAAGCCATGTTAAAACCGACAGACATACAGTGTAAGCACTTAACGAAGTCTGTGTGGAAGACCATGCATGTTGCCTGGATTTGACCTTTACCGCGATATTTTTCTACCTTGTTTTACTCACAGTATGAGAGACAACTGTGACGGTATAGCAAACAATGCTATTTATCTGTAAATTTGTTTTTACTCAGTATGGGAAGAGTATGTGGTAAATAGAAGGGTTTATATGACATTAAAAAAGTAAAATAAACACCGACAGCTTAAAAGGGTATATATTAGCCTGATCTCCATCCATCCATTCATCCATTATCTTCTGCTTTATACTCTACTAGGGTCACGGGGGGTTCCCCATGCCCATCCAGGGGAGAAAGGTTCGGCGCAGGGTGGATACACTCAGGACAGGATGCCAATTTAACGCTGGGCACACATTTACTCACACGGACACACACAAACACACTCTATATGGGGCAATTTGGAGAATTCAATTGACCTTGATCCATGTTTTTGGACTGTGGGAGGAAACTGGAGAACCCAGAGGAAACCCACGCAGACACGGGGAGAAAATGAAAACTCCACCCAGATTGGGCTTTGAACCGGGAATCACTAGTGCTGAGAGGCGAACGTGCTAACCACTAAGCCACCGTGCCGCCCCAGCCTGATCCCATGTAATCATATTATATTGTTTGTGTAATCCTATAGAAGTATTGTAGGGGGGATTCTTCATGCCCATCCAGGGGAGAAAACGCCCAGGACAGGGCGCTGGGCACACACTCACATGCTCTATATTAGGGACATATCAGGTCAATTCAATTAGAACACGTTTTTGGACTGTAGAAAGAAACCAGAGAACCTAAGAAAGTCCAACCAGACACAGGGAGACCATGGAACCCATTGGGATTCGAACTTGGATTTCCAAAAAGGTGGACGTGCTACCACCTCACCAACATGGCATTCCACTATGATAGCCGTGCACAGTAAAAATGTGCGGGAATTTAGAACTGGCGAGGCATGTGGGACGCAATTCCAAAACAAGGAGCCTTTTCAAAGTGCGACACGGGGACTAATTATTGGATTTAGAAGCACCTGCAGGTAGAACGAATAACTGCATACACCACTGGCGGGAAATGCGTGGCTAGACATAAAAAAGTCTCTCACTCAACTCATCTTATTATCTTCTGTTAAGAAGAAGAATCTTCTGCTTCCTATGATAGGGAATAGGGTTGTGGAGTGGTTGCCCATGCCCATCCATGGGAGAATGTGTCCATGATCCAGGACACGACTCCAGTCTATAGCTGGGCACACACTTGCACACACAGACATACATAATTTATAGGGGCAATTTAGAGAAGCCAATTTTACCTTGAATCCATGTTTTTGGACTCGGCGGCATGGTGGCTTAGTGGTTAGCAGGTTCGTCTCTTAGCGCTAGGGATTCCCGTTTCTAATCCCAATCTGGGTGGAGTTTCCATGTTCTCCCTGTGTCTGCGTGGGTTTCCTCTGGGTTCTCTGGTTTCCTCCCACAGTCCAAAAAAATGGATTTAAGGTGAATTGAATTCTCCAAATTGCCCCATATAGAGTGTGTCTGTGTGAGTGAGTGTGTGCCCAGCGATAGATTGGCACCCTGTCCTGGGTGCATCTGCCAAGCGCCCAAAATGTTCTCCCCTGGATGGGCATGGGGAACCCCGCCGCAACCCTAGTAGAGGATAAAGTGGAAGATAATGGATGGATGGATGTTTTTGGACTATGGAAAGAAAGCGAGTACCTGGAGGAAAACCCACACAAACACTGGGAGAACATGGAAACTCCACCCAGATTGGGATTCAAACCTGGATCTCTAGCGCTGAGCAGTGGACGTGGTAACCACTAGATACATTACTCATATTAGTCATTATTTTAATAAAGGAAAGAAAAGATCAACAAAAATATGTATTAGATATGAGCTGTTGACAAATCTTTTAGAAAAAAAAAGAAACTATAAATGTTATGTATAAACTATAAACAGTTCTAAGAACCATAAAGATAGATGTCCGGCACTCAGAACATCATGCACGGTAATAAGTGATAGAATTTCAGAAACTGCTGAGAATAACACATTACATGAGTTAAACTTGGCAGAGCACGGCATCCAAGCTCGGAGTATAAATGCTTTTTTAATGAGTCAATAAACAAGAAACAGGTGCAGGTGATAATGAACAGGAAATTTCGAAACAAAGGCGATGCTGATACGGCTCCGGTAGGAATAGAGGAACTTATGAAATCAACTTTGCAGATTAAACTAAGGGGTTGTCAAGATGAGAGTCCATTTAACTCTGTTTTCCTGTTAGATTCAGCTCACAGTCATTTGTTAATGTGCTTCCTGTGCCTTACTTCTCCCGATTAGATCCAAATGTCTATCGAAAGTTATGAAAGTCATAACTAGAGCTGCATCCGGTCTAAGTTTACTTTTGTTTTCTTTGCCGTTGGATTATCCAAAAGTATATTATTAATAGGCTGCACGGTGGCTTAGGGTTAGCACTTTCGCCTCTCAGCACTAGGGATTCCCGGTTCGCATCCCAATCTGGGTGGAGTTTCCATGTTCTCCCCATGTCCATGTGGGTTTCCTCCGGGTTCTCCGGTTTCCTCCCATAGTACAAAAACTTGAATTCTACAAGTCAATTGAAAGCTACAAATTGCCCCATATAGAGTGTGTTTGTGTGAGTGAGTGTGTGCCCAGTGATAGATTGGCACCCTGTCCTGGGTCTATCTTCCAAGTGCCCGAAACGTTCTCCCTTGGATGGGCATGGGGAACCCCCCCTTGACCCTTGTAGAGGATTAAGCGGAAGATAATGGATGGACGAATTAATATTATTAATAGCTTTGGTAACACTTTTTATGAACCCGGTATTCATAATGTATTATAAATGTGTTCATCATTCATTTATACATCCATCCATCTATTATCTTCCACTTTATCCTCTACTAGGGTCGCGGTTGGGTTCCAAATGCCCACCCAGGGGAGAACGTTTCGGGCGCTGGGAAGATACACCCAGGACAGGGCGCCAATCTATCACTGGGCACACACTCACTCACACAGACACACTCTATATTGACCTTGATCCGTGTTTTTCGACTGTGGGAGGAAACCAGAGAATCCGGAGGAAACCTACACAGACACGGGGAGAACATGGAAACTCCACCCAGATTGGGATTCGAACCAGGAATCCCTAGCGCTGAGAGGAAAACGTGCTAATGCTAACCACTAAGTCACTGTGCCGCCTAATTAATTCATAAATTCATTCATTATCTTCCAATTTATCTTCTACTAGGGTCTATAGATTTTCTAGATATTTTGAAATTGCTTAGGCTGAACCTGGTCCTGTGATTTCATGTACCACATGTGATGCAAATGACAATAAAGTTCCTTGAATCTTTAAATCTTTAAATAATTGGAACAAAAAAAGAAAGAACAAAGTTTTCTTGTAAGCAACCTTTTGATTTAAACGACTAAATGCTTAATAACAGTTCAGTCTGTACTCACTCTGAAGTTTGTGTTCGGCGTAAACCCTGGTTATATAAAAGAGGCATAGACTTTCTGTTTCACGTTTAGTTCAGACCGCTTTCTAACATTCGATTCTGCGGCTGTTAAGAAAAAAAAATTGTAGCTAATGGGCTTTTATAAAACCATTAGGGAGTTGATGGTAATAAATTATGAGCCATGGTGTAATGAGCTAGTGGGTGAAGCAGCCTAAGGACTTATTAGTGATGACCGGCTACTGCCACTTAATTTAAAAACATTAACTCAAACTCGTTTGTTAATATTTATTAGAGTGAGCTGAGAATGAAAAATCAGTCGAGGGGGAGAAGTGTTGTAATTAGACTAGGGACAGAAAATGACTTTATGACATTTATTATTACCCCACAAAACTGCAGTGGGGTAAAGGTTGTTTATTTTAAAGATTAAAATTTGTTGCTAGAGTAGCACGGTGACTTAGCATGTTCGCTTCTCAGCATCAAGGTTCGAATCCCAATCTGGGTGCAGTTTTTATGTTCTCCGCTTGTCTTCGTGGGTTCTCTCTGAGTTCTTCGATATCCTGAACATGGACAGAACATGCTAACCACTATGCCACCGTGACACCCATGCATCCATCCATCCATCCATCCATTATCTTCCACTTTATCCTCTACTAGGGTCGCGATGGGGTTCACCATGCCCATCCTGGGGAGAACGTTTCAGGCGTTGGGCAGATAGACCCAGGACAGGGTGCCAATCCATCGCTGGGCACACACTCACTCACACAGACACACTCTATATGGGGCAATTTGGAGAATTCAATTGAATTCTTTAATCCATGTTTTTGGACTGTGGGAGGAAAATGAAGAACCCGGAGGAAACCCACACGGACACGGGGAGAACATGGAAGCTCCACCCAGATGGAGTCTGGGAATCCCAAAGCCACCGTGACGCCCATTATTTATTTATTTATTTATTATTCATTCAATTATTATCTTCCACTAAATCCTCTACTAAGGTTGAGGGGCGGGAAGTGGGGTGGGTTCCCCATGACCATCCAGAGGACAGTGTAGTACAGTTACACCCAGGACAGGGTGCCATCTATCACGGGGCACACTCACTCACACAGATACACACACACACACACACACACACACACACACACACACACACAAACACATACAGACACATAAACAAACATACAATATAAAGCAATTTAGAGCATTCAATTTACCTTGAATCCACACACTCACTCACACACACTCTATATGGGGCAATTTGGAGAATTCAATTGTCTTTGATGCATGTTTTTTAGACTGTGGGAGGAAACTGGAGAACCCGGAGGAAACCCACAGAGACATGGGGAGAACATGGAAATTCCACCCAGATTGGGATTCGAACTGAAATTCCCTAGTGCTGAGAGGAGAACGTGCTAACCGCTAAGCCACCATGCCACCTGATATAAAACACATTGTTATGAATCATATACGATAAATGAAAACAGATTAATATAAACAGTGCGCCAATTCTTGATGAGCACTAAACCTGTAAGAAGGTGTAACAGCTTCATGTTGTGCTTAATAAAACCTTTGTCTAGTGATTTATTCACAATAATGCATACCTCATACCTCCTCATGCCTTCCCGCTTTATTACATCACAATGGCACATGAACATGCACACATGGTTATAATTTCATGACATAATGTCATAATGTCATCAACATCATTGAGCATGCGTCGTGTTTCCGAATGAATCAGGTCGTGTTTCATTTATATAATTTGTGACATACGTTGACAATAACACAGTGTCCTGGGTTTAAACTACCGAACTGCAGAAAGTCGATGCACATCATGTGAGTGAGTGATAATAACCCCTGCTCTGTAGAAATGACCACATAAGGACACATATTTAAATGTAACAGATGTGTGAAGGCACCTTAGGGCACTGGTGTTCGGGGGCATGGCTGGCCACCCCCTCTCATGCCAGGCTTTACTGCTGTTTCTCACAGTTGAAGGTGACAGCGGCTGCAGTATTTAGAGGGCTGTAACTGCGGGGGTGGAACGACCTGCGGACAAGTGAGGCAAAACAGTCAGTTGCATCTGGTTCATCTGCATCAATGCTGACAAAGTGGGGGCATAGAGAAAAGCACGCCACCTGATGCTCAACGGCACTCGCACTTTTAAGCTTCACAAGGTGATAAAGCTTAAAAGTGAAAAAGCTGCAAAATTCTTTACCTCATCACAGAAAAGAAGTAGCAGCTCCAATGTATACACTAAACTATAAATAACATACTAACATAATAAATACATTTTATATATATATATGCAACATTTTTACACCTAATTATATATACTCAGGGGTGGCTTAGTCCTTAGCATATTCTTCTCTCAGTCCTGAGGATCCAGATATGAATCCCAATCTAGGTGGAGTTTCCATGTTCTCCCCGTGTCTGCGTGGGTTTCCTCCGGGTTCTCCGGTTTCCTCCCACAGTCAAAAAAACATGGATCAAGTCAATTGAATTCTCAAAATTGCCCCCTATAGAGTGTGTCTGTGTGAGTGAGTGTGTGCCCAGTGATAGATTGGCACCCTGTCCTGGGTGTATCTGCCCCCCCCCCCCTGCGACCCTAATAGAGGATAAAGCGGGAGATAGTGAAAAAATGAATGAAGTTTATATATATATATGTGTTTGAACACCCCTCCTTTTTGCTCCTTAAAGATGGACTTTGTAGATATACATTTCCAGACTGTAGTCCATCTCTTTGTGGGATATAGTATTCTGTTTGAGTGAGTGTGTGTGTGTCAATGTGAGTGAGTTTGAGTGTGTGTCTGGCGTTGGATTGGTGCTCTGTCCTGGGTGTATCTGCCAAGCACCCGAAACAAGCATGGGGAACCCCTGTGAGGATTACTGCTGCACTTAAACTCCATATATATATAGTTCTACAATTCCAGACTGTAGCATATCTGTTTGTGGACTACAGTACAAATTGTATATATCTCCTTTACTCAGTTCTCTGATGGTCAGGACCCCATTAGTAGCATCACAGAGCAGGTATTATTTGGTTGGTGCATTATTCCTATCCCAGCAGTGTCACTGAGGTGTTTAAATGAAACTACAGCTGCACTAAAACCTCCTCACCACATCAGTGTCACCCCAGAACTGACAAACACTCCACCACCCAAATGATACCTGTTCTGTGATAGTCCTGACAAATCGAGAACAGAGAACCAACAGGGGACTAACAAACACAAAGAACACAGATGGACTACAATCTGTGATTGTAAAAGCACAAAGTCTATCTATATGTATATATGTCAGCATTATGCTCCACATTAGATATATGAGTGATCTAAAGTAGTTTTATTTGTTTTTATCATTATTTTTTCCCCAAAACAAATTCTAAACATGGAATTCTTTCCAAAAATGTAAATTCTGCTCTTATCTGACATCACTGTATCAGATGGCTTCAAAATTTTCTTGCCATTATTAACCAAGGCTCTTTAAACACGACACTTCATCCATGGCATCCTCATTAGCCGTAGAGGGTTACATGGGGTCAAATTACTCAGGAGACATATTCGCTCTAATACAAAGAAGAAAATTATCATTCAGGTGAAAACTGGATGTAGATTTTAACAAATACCTTGAAATTAAGACTTAGTGGATAATCCCTCATTATGCCTCTCCTCTTAATTTGTGATGCCCTTTTCGGCCTGGTACACTGTACACGGCTCTCGCATAGATTGCATAATGACACCTTCGAGCCTAACCAGGCATGAAGGACAACAGTGCAGAAATTAATGTGGCTTATAGTTATAATTATCATGCCAGTGCATGGCGTCTTCACCTAATTTGACCATTATAGCCTATTCATATCAAAATCCTCTTCTACAACGTTTAGTTTTGGTTCCTGTTTTAATCAGTCACAGTGAGAAGAGAAGCATTTTTTAGCAGAAACACCCAGGACAGGGTGCCAATCTATCACTACACACACACTCGTAGGTTATAGGGTCAATTTAGAGCAGTCAATTCCCCTTGAATCCATATTCCTGCATAGGCATGGGGAACCCCCCCGCGACACTGGTAGAAGATAAAGCGGAAGATAATGAATGGATGGATGGATGGATAGATATATATATATATACAGTATATGGCTACAGTATAGACCATATGGCCATTCAGGTATAGACCATATGGCCATTCAGGGACGTTCTCCCCTGAATGGCCATATGGAACCCCCCACGATACTAGTAGACAATTAAGCAGAAGATAATAAATATATGAACAAATCTTGAAAACACACTTAAATTTAACTAAAGATTTTTCGGAAACCAGATCGCGTTATGTCCATGCTATTGAAAGGGAACTTTATTTGATGCTGTTGCCACACTTATTGACTATTTGATTAGTTCCACTTACCACATAGATGCTCTATTTTGTTTTATGATTTTAGAGTGCAGTCCCCTTTGCTGTATTTTATGATATCATTTTTATGTCATAGCAAATGATCCGTCTGTCGTTCTCCATGCAGACCTGCTTTGTATCCATTTAGCAGCACTTGATGGTGCAACTACAACTTCGTTTTAGTCTTTTCTGGTATTTTGTCATTTTTCTGTGGGAACACTAGAAAAAAAGATTACTTCCATGCCAGTGACCATTTGCTACCCTTCCAGTGATGTGTGACCCAGTTTTATTTGATTTCATTTGTTCACTTTCATTACTGGTTTTCCTTTTGATTTGCAGAAATGGCAATGCAGGGCGCTGAGACATCTATTTAGAATGACAAACTGAGGCCTTTCTCAGTGGCCATCATTTCAAAACGAAATTTAAAAAAATGCCTTTGAAAGAAATATATTTTTAAAGGTTGTTATAATGCATCCTCACTGAAATTTGTTTGGACTTTTTCTTTTTTTCATACTATCTTGTGCTGAATTTACATGCTGAATACCCTTTTGATTCGTTCATTCATTCACTGTCATCCATCCACTATTGACCGCAGTCTTTCTGCCTATTATATGTGGTTCTTCTGTGTAAGTGCCTTTGTGCGATCATTTTTTTGCTATTATACTATTAAGTATTGCTAGTTTCCGGGGAATTACAGGCCAACCGGCGTACTGAAGAAAAAGAAAACTTGAATGACAGTAATACCTATAGAATTACCTCAGGCGGTGTGCTACTTTTTGCACACGACTCCAACAATCCCTTAGAGGTCATTCACCTCGACGAACCGCATGTCACTCCTTTACTGAGCTAAAAACTTATGAAAGCCAATTAAAATAAAAATGAAAGTGAGGGAGGACAAGCCCACTGAAGCTTTTACTGCAAAAGAATAAAAGAACGCTCACCATGCTTAAGCCAAACATGAGGACGAAGTAAGAATAAAGCTATCCAAGAACACAAACACAAAAGTCAAATAAAAGTACTGAATTTCACAGAGCACTGAACCCAAATAAACCTTAAAAAGAATTAAAGAGCTAAAGACATACATTAAAAAAACCAACCAATCAGAACATAAAGATGATAAACAGAAAAAACACCTTTGATATATATATATATATATATATATATATATATATATATATATATATATATATTGTATATATATGCATGTACTGCATATTACTTAAATAAATGAAATAAATAAAAGTAAATAAAAAAAATTATTAACCATTTTATAACTTTTGTTTTCTCACAATTTTTTTTTACCTCTACATTAGTGAAAATTCTCTGAAAATATTGAATTCACCCAGAATTGTATTATACTATTCGGCCCTAACAGGTTTTGACAGTGATGACAAGCCTTGAAACAAAATCACAAAAATTGGTTCTGCAGGAATCGCACAAGGCATACAAGCTGCACAAATTGTGTGATCATCTAGCCTTATCTCTAAATGCACGAATCACTTTAAATCAATGTATTACTCCAAATAAAGTGTGTCAGAAGTTTAAATACTGTCACATTTTTCATAGAACTTTACAAAAGCACATTTCTCTAAACCTGACCTGATTATTATATAATGTTATTACTATAAAGTTACTATAGCAACATACTTTTTATTTTCATGCTGAAGATTTATTTAATATTTATTGCTGCACCGTGGGTCCAAGAAAAAAAAATCCTGGGTTTCTTGACTTTGATTAAAAATGGTATTTCATTCTATTTTTTTTTTTTTTTTTTTTCTTTATAATATTTTAATAAGTTATCCCTAGGGCACATTTTAATGAACAGAAATTATTTTTATTCATTTTAAAAATAAATAATAAGTCACATTTCACAGTCTGAACTGAAATCTGAGGTTTATATCCATTTAAAGGCTGTTTTTATAGAAAAGGTGTTTTAAGGATGGTTTAAATTATCTAGTTATTAAAGTAATTTAAATACATAAATATATATATAAATGTAAATTCTGTGGTGAGCAATTTATAAAAGTCATGTAAAAAGTCACATATTACAGCAATAAAAAATGCCATCGTATTTTTGTGAGTTAGTGTTGACTATAAAATTGCTGGTGTGATTTGCTTATGAAGTCTTTTAATTTTAAAAAAGGATTTTTGTATCATGAATTTTTTTTTAAATGACATTGCAATCAAAATATACATCATGAGTCTCCTGGTTTACGTAATGTAAAATATAAACAATTGGTTTTACTAAAACAAATCCTATAATTCCCTGTCTTTTAACATTGTGAACACTTTTGGGTATAAGGGGGGGGGGGGGGGGGTAAACAGAATGAGGACCACAGACAGGATAACCGACGGACAGAAATGGGCTTTATACACATTGCCATATGTCCCGGATTTCTCTCTCTACGTGGTATGGGATGTCACAGCTTATAAACCCTGCACACCATCATTAAGTGGCATTGCGTCAGGTGCGCTAATTAATCTCAATGAACAATGCCGTTGGCTCTTTCTTTCCTTCCCCCCAATGCCACCGATCTACCATCATACTGCCCTTTCAGCAGATTCTGAATGTGTGTGTGTGTGGGGGGTATTACAACAACTACTACCACTATAAATGTCATTGCATCATAATATTATTATTATTATTATTATTATTATTATTAATAATAATAATAATAATAATAATAATAATAATAATATAATATTAAAATTAAAACTATTAGTAGTATTAGTAGTAATAATAATGCAATGTAGTAGTAATAATAATGCAAAGATTTCTCAATTCCTTTTAAAACATTCTTATAAATAATAAGACTGTCACAGTGAAATAAATATTTTAATGCTTAAATTATTTTTATAGAACCTAATTATTTATTTTAAAAAATTGTACTAATAAATGCTTTCACTTTGAGACTGGATTTGATTTTTTAGGATTCTTAAATAAATGGGAAATAAATTAGGCAGCTGTAAAGTGCCAACCCAACCCCCTATTGTCAGGCTCCTCAAAGGATAAACCCCCTCACCTCAGCTCCCACCATGCGAAATGTCATACATGTCCAGTGTAGAAACCAGCCATGCAGAAGTCTTAATGTCAGCATAAGGTGGATCTGATGTGTGTGTGTGGTGTGTGTGTGTGTGGGGGCATGTTGGGATGGGAAATAGGTGTTAATAAACAATAAGTTAGAATCTGTATTGTGCTGTACATACATACATATATATATATATATATATATATATATATATATATATATATATATATATATATATATTATATTATATTATATTATATTATATTATATTATATTATATTATATTATATTATATTATATTATATTATATTATATATATCATAATTGCTTACAAGTCTTTTTATTCACTCATTATTTTCTGCTTTATCCTTACTAGGGTCGCAGGGGTTCCCATTGCCCACCCAGGGGAAAACGTTTCGGGCACCAGTCAATCGCTGTGCACCCTCACTCACACAGACACACTGTATGGGGCAATTAAGAGCATTCAATTCACCTTATATCCATGCTTTTGGACTTTAGAAGAGAACTGGAGAACTTAGAGGAGACCCACAAGATTCAAACCTGTATCCTCAGCCCTGAGAGACAGAGGTGCTTACCACTGAGACCTCATGCCGCCCCACAAGGCTGTTTAATGGGTTCTTAGGCTAAGTAGCTAGGACTTCTGAGTAAGATACATACTATCTTCCGTAACGAAGGACCATGTTTTGCAAATGTATTACGTTCCCATGGTTACTTTAATTTTTGTCACAGCATTTAAATTCAGTTAGTCATAAGTCATTGAACCACTCAGACATTATGAGGCAAACTTTGGTACGCTCTTTATCTGTCACTGCAGTCCTCAGCCTCAACATGGAGGTGAGAAATAGGACCGAAGGGGCTCTCGGCATCTATCATTTCATGTAATTCCTCTGCAGCCGCTCTGCCAAGCTCTTGATAGGAACAGCCTGGTACGAATTAAAGGCAGTGAACAGTGTGTTAATTTCCCCCTCTGGCCAGCTGAAGAGAGCTTCATCACTACAAAGTAGTGACAGAGTAGCGGTAAGAGAGGGGTCACTGCCCCCGCTGTGATTACAGAGGAGAACACACACACACACACACAGACACACACACACAGACATACACACGGCCACACGCACACTCACACACAAACATTTAAGTTCCATAATGACTGCTAATTGTTGTCAAGGGGACAACAAACACAAGACTCCCTTCTTACATGACTTTCCTCAAGAGCTGCTGGGGATCTAAAGTTCAGCTGTCTCTCTGCGCTAACCACCTTTTGTGCTCTGATAACTTCTGACAGCTCAGCGCATAAGCTCATTTTCTCTCCCCTGATTCCTGATTTTTTTTTTAACCTGTGTCGGCTCTGGCGTCTCGAATGAGAACAGTTACGTGTGCGTTTAGTCATTTAGCAGACGCTTTCATTAAGCCACTTACTTATTAATATGTGACTGTAAAACACACCGTACAGTATACATATAGATGTTAATCATTTACTGGTGGATACTATGTTACTCTTTACAATTTGTAAATCAGTTAATTTGACCAAATAATTATTTGGAAATTATGGCACTGTGCTGGAGAAGCCACGACCATCTTAAAGCAGAGGTGAAGGAATTGGTGCTGGAGGTGCAGTAGGGAATTAGGAGTTCCTAAATTAATAATAATAATAATAATAATAATAATAATAATAATAATAATCCAGGTTTGAATCCTTGGTAGAGTTCCCACATTCTCTCCATGTCATTGTAGGTTTTCTCTGGGTTCTCTGGATTCCTCCCACAGTCTAAAAACATGGATTCAAGGTGAATTGGCTGCTCTAAATTGCCCCTATAGTGTGTGTGTAATAATAATAATAATAATAATAATAATAATAATGATAATAATAATAATAATAATAATAATAATAATAGGGCGGCACGGTGGCTTAGTGGTTAGCACGTTCGCCTTTCAGCGCTAGGGATTCCCGGTTCGAATCCCCATCTGGGTGGAGTTTCCATGTTCTCCCCGTGTCCGCGTGGGTTTCCTCCGGGTTCTCCGGTTTCCTCCCACATACACCCAAAACATGGATCAAGTTAATTGAGTTCTCTAAATTGCCCCATATAGAGTGTGCTTGAGAATTTCAATTTGACTTCCATCCATGTTTGTGACTGTGTGAGTGTGTACCCAGCGATGGATTGGCGCCCTGTCCTGGGTCAATCTGCCCAGCGCCCGAGACGTTCTCCCCTGGATGGGCATGGGGAACCCCACCGCGACCCTAGTAGAGGATAAAGCGGGAGATAATGAATGAATGAATGAATAATAATAATAATAATAATAATAATTCATTCATTCATTATCTCCCGCTTTATCCTCTATTAGGGTGGTGGGGTTCCCCATGCCCATCCAGGGGAGAACGTTTCTGGCGCTGGGCAGATAGACCCAGGGACAGGGCGCCAATCCATCTCTTGGCACACACTCACTCATACAGACACACTCTATATGGGGCAATTTTGAGAATTCAATTGACTTGATCCATGTTTTTGGACTGTGGGAGGAAACCGGATTAAGAACCCAGAGGAAACCCACACGGACACGGGGAGAACATGCATAAATAAACTCCACCCAGTTATGGGGATTCGAACCGGGAATCCCAGGCGCTAAGAGGCAAACGTGCTAACCACTAAGTAATTTCTTGTAGGCTGTTTTATAGAATTGTTTACTCTAGCAGTTTGGACCAATGACTTTCTGTCAGTGATAGGCGATTGAAACAAATTTTAGGTGATAAAAGACGCCAAGCAGAAACATGCATTCAAACATCTGCACATTGCTCGAATGTGCAAGTCTAATTTGATTGTTTCTTGCCTTGTTAAGGTGTCTTTTGTTCATCAAGGTGACATTCAGAGAGAGAGTGATCCATGCAGAATCACTAATTGAGATCGTCTGATGGGCTTTTGTTTGTCTTTCCCACTCAGTGTCCACCATCGCTAATAATGATCCAAAATGAAGAAGTGATTTACAATTATGCGGTGGGTGAAGAAAAGTGTTCTGCTCGCTTTTTCTCTCTGGTGGAGCTGAAATACACACACACACACACACACACACACACCTACACACACACACACACACACACACACACACACACGTATGGGTATCTAGGTTCCAATAGCAAAGTATTCCATATTCTTTCTTTGTCTTCTAGGTTCTCCAGATTCCTGCCACAGTCAAAAAAACCTGGATTCAAGATGAATAAGCTGCTTCAAATTGCCCCTACCTAAATTGCCCCATATAGTATGTGTGCCCAGCAATGGATTGGTTCCCTTTTCCCCTTCCCCCCTACAACCTCAGTCCCTAGAATAGGATAAAGTGGGGATAATTAGATGAGATATATTGCCCCTATCTAAACTGCACTATAGTGTGTGTGTCCATGTAAGTGAGTGAGTGAGTGTGTGCCCAGCGATGGATTGGCACCCTGTCCTGGGTGTATCTGCCCAGTGCCCTAAACGTTATCCCCTGGATGGGCATGAGAAACCTCCCTCTGCGACCCTACTAGAGAATAAATGAATGAATATAAATCCAATATATAACAGGAGGACCTCTATAATATAGTTTAATATACATTTTTATAATATAGTAATGTCTTATGCAGGCTTTAGGTGTTCAGGAAAGGAGGTACGCTATTCTGTCTTCCTACTGGGGATTTTTTTTTAATGATTTGACTGAAGAATCATTAATATTTTACAGATTTTAATAGGCCTAAAGCTGTGGGACCAGGCAGGCAAGATGATTACACCACCTATTCTCATTAAAAGTGATTAGCCTTTATTTTCCAGGGTGGAAGGGAGGGGCCGCTCAGTGGCATGCCGGGTAATCGTGTTGTACTAATTAAAGTATTACATTCTGGAAATGAGAGGGCAGTTCTCTCCTGCGTTTGTTTCTGTTTACCTGCTAAAATCCTTTCTCCCGGTGTATTTTTGAATCAGGCAGCATCCATCACAGAGCCTGCAAATCATTATGAAATTCCTTTATGATATGCATACATCAGCAGGTGAGGCAACGCGGGCAATGTGTTCCAAATCACTTGAGGACCGTGAAATGATATTGACAGTAGACGGATGCAATGGTGCTTGACTTTGAATGGTTCGTTAGGAAATCTCCCCCATTCCCTTTGCTTGTTGCTTCGTTTTTATAATCACGACTGGATGTTGTTTTGACATGTTACACTCTCATTCACTCGCCTCCCAGGAAATGACTTATGAGTCTTCTGCCTCTTTATTTATGCTTCCACTGTTGATTGCAGTTGAAGTGGATATCTAGGGCTTGAAATTGAAAATGTACTGGCAATTTAACATGCTGTTGGAATTAGCATTTCTTTCCCTTTCATTTCTTTTATCACTTCATGGAAATGATGATACATTTGATTTGACAATATAATATAATTTGACCTCTGTTAGCAGCATTTAGATATTAGTTTAACTGCAACAATAACAATTACTTTAATTACAATGTAAAAAAACACAGTTTATGTGTAGCTTACATTTTTGGTAAATTATTTTCAATATTCATATTTTTCATCAGGGCAGCAAGGCGGCTTAGTGGTTAGCACGTTCACCTCTTAGTGCTAAGGATTCCCGGTTCGAATCCCAATCTGGGTGGAGTTTCCATGTTCTCCCCATGTCTGCGTGGGTTCTCACCGGGTTCTCTGGTTTCCTCCCACAGTCCAAAAACATGGATCAAGGTCAACTAAATTCTCCATTCATGCAATGATGCAATCCGTTTGATTCAGTGCAGATTCAGATCTGATGTTTGGGATGAATTTTAATTATTCATTCATTCATTATCTCCCGCTTTATCCTCTATTAGGGTCGCGGTGGGGTTCCCCATGCCCATCCAGGGGAGAACATCTCGGGCGCCGGGTCAGATACACCCAGGACAGGGTGCCAATACATCGCTGGGCACACACACTCACTCACACAGACGCACTCTATATCGGGCAATTTTGAGAATTCAATTGACTTGATCCATGTTTTTGGATTGTGGGAGGAAACCGGGGAACCCGGAGGAAACCCACGCAGACACGGGGAGAACATGGAAACTCCACCCAGATGGGGATTCGAACCGGGAATCCCCAGCGCTGAGAGGCGAACGTGCTAACCACTAAGCCACCGTGCCGCCCTGAATTCTCCAAATGACCCAATATAGAGTGTGTCTGAGTGAGTGTGTGCCCAGCGATAGATTGGCACCCTGTCCTGGGTGTATCTGCCCAGCGCTCGAGTCGTTCTCCTCTGGATGGGTATGGGGAACCCCCCCAAAACCCTAGTAGAGGATAAAGCGGAAGATAAGGGATGGAATGGATATTTTTCATCTCATCTCATTATCTTCAGCTTAATCCAATGTCTCGATCTGAGTAAGTTTACATGTTCTCCTCATATCCATGTGGTTTCCTCCTACAGTCCCAAAGCTTAAATTTAAGGTAAATTGAATGCTCTTAATTGCCATATAGTTTGTGTTTGTGTGTCTGTGTGCTTAATCTCCTTGCACATACAGGAGAGAACGTTTCGGGTGCTGGGCAGGTACACCCAGAACGGGGCGGCAATCGATTGCTGGGCACACACACGCTCATGCACACAGACACACTTTATGGGGGCATTTTAGATTTTGCAGCCAATTTCCCCAAACACGTGGAGAAAATGGAAACTTCACTCGGTTTGGGATTCGAACCTGGATCCACAGCACTGAGAGGCGAACATTCTAACACATACAAGACTAACATAATGTTATAAGAGTTTTTTAGCTTGCACACACAAAAATGACCAACAATAACGTCAATAACATTGCAATATTACTCACTTACATAGACACACACACACAATATGGGGCAATTTACAGCAGCCAATTCAACTTGAAGCCATGTTTTCAGACTGTGGGAGGAAACCGAAAAACCTGGAGAACCCAGAGAAAACCATGTGGACAAGGGGAGAACATTGAAACTCCACCAAGATTGGGATTTGAACCGGGATCCATAGCGCTGAGAGGACACCGTGCCGCCCTGCTTTTAGTTACTGTTAATACAATATGTGGATGGGCATAAGGAACGCCCCATGACCCTAGTAAAGGATTAAGCAGAAGATAATGAAATGATAAATTGCCCCTATATAAACTACGCTATGTGTGTGTGTGTGTGTGTGTGTGTGTGTGTGTGTGTGTGTGTGTGTGTCTGTGTGAGTATGTGAATGTGTGCCCAGCAATAGTTTGGCAACCTGTACTGGGGTGACAATCCATCCCGAGCTCTAAAACTTCTTCCCTGGATGGGTATAAGCAACTTTCCATGACCCTAGTAGAAGATTAAGCAAAAGATAATGAAATGAAATGATAAATTGCCCCATCTAAACTACGCTATATAGTGTGTGTGTGTGTGTGTGTGTGTGTGTGTGTGTGTCTGTGTGAGTATGTGAATGTGTGCCCAGCAATAGTTTGGCAACCTGTACTGGGGTGACAATCCATCCCGAACCCTAAACGTTCTCCCCTGGATGGGTATGTCCAGGGGACATATGCCCCATGACCCTAGTAGAGGATTAAGCAGAAGATAATAAAATGAAATGATAAATTGCCCCTATCTAAACTATGCTATATAGTGTGTGTGTCTGTGTGAGTATGTGAATGTGTGCCCTGCGATAGTTTGGCACCCTGGTCTGGGTGTATCTGCCCAGAGCCCTAAACGTTCTTCCCTCGATGGGTATAAGGAATGCCCCATGACCCTAGTACAGAATTAAGATAATGAGATGAGATAAATTAAATTGCCCCTATCTAAACTATGCTATATAGTGTGTGTGTCTGTGTGATTAAGCAAAAGTTAATAAGATGAGATAATAAGTTGCCCCATATGTGTAATGCCCATATGCCCCATATCTTAATGCTCAAAGGGGTTTCCATCCTGGAACATGTAACTAATCGATGCCCACCTTACTCAGAAATTGTGTCCTCGTCAATCACAACAACCAGAACAGTTTCATCCACCATTCATTTCAAAAGCGTGTTGTCTCAGAGGGCGGGGGGTGGGGGGTATGCTTGTTATGCTATTGTTTCACTTCCCTCGACTATTAAACTTGATATATCGTAGCCATTCGTCCTCATATGTTGAAGGCACACTTGCCAAGGGCTGCTTACACCCTGTTCTCCTTTAAAGATCTGTTGGCCTGTCTCTACCAATTGTCATCTCAAATGAGCATCCCATAGCCATGCTATTGTCTCTTTTCCCATTCCCACCTGCTTTTTTGAGGACGGGCTCTGTACCCGTCAATATGTCTTTCAGCATGAGAGCTGTGCGGGAGGCACAAAGGAATATTTTACCCAGATGACAAGCTTTAGCACTGGCATGAGTTCAAGGATGTATCGCAAGATGTGTCAGGAGCATCTCATTACCGGCTGCGAGGTATATAAATATACGTGCAGATGTTTCACTGGTCACTCAGCTGATTCATGGTTGGTTGACACACAGAGACGTATAGACAGACAGATGGGCTGTGCCGTCATTCTTCCTACACTAACTGCAGAGGATGTGATTTTTCAAGGAGGCATACTTTGGCCACAGCCTCGGTCCCTCAGTCATTAGATTATATTATATCTTTATATAGCAACACATAAGGTAACACGATGCTATAGCAGATGCTGTACCTTGGTTTCGGTCAATTAAATTACTATTTTATATATAAAATGATATTTATATCATTATGATCTCAGCATTTTAGAATAAATCTGTAAGCAGGGGCAGACCGTCAGGGCCTGCAAGGACTTCTAAAAAATCGAAATCACAAACTGATGTTATCCTCCGCCAAATACTATATTAGGGTCGCAGAGGGGTTACCCATGCCCATACAGGGGAGAACATTTCATGGATTGGGCAATCGCTGGGCACACACTCACTTACACAGACACACACAAGTACATAGGGGCAATTTAGATAGGGGCAATTCATACTGCATCCATGGAGGAAACCCACACTGACACCGGGAATACATGGAAACTCCACCCAGATTGGGATTCGAACCTTGATCCCTAGCACTGAGAGGCAGTGGCGGCCCGTCACGGCCTGCAAGGCCTTTTCTGCTGACCTAAAAATCTAAATCACAGACTGATATTACCCACCGTCAAATCCTATTTTAGGGTCGCAGAGGGGTTACCCATGCCATACAGGGAAGAACATTTCATGGATTGGGCAAATACAACCAGGACTGGGCGCCAATTTATCGCTGGGCACACACTCACTTACACAGACACACACTGTACATAGGGGCAATTTAGATAGGGGCAATTCATACTGCATCCATGGAGGAAACCCACACTCACACCGGGAATACATGGAAACTCCACCCAGATCAGGATTCGAACCTGGATCCCTAGCACTGAGAGGCAGTGGCGGGCCATCACGGCCTGCAAGGACTTCTCTGCTGACCTAAAAAATAAAAATCACAGACTGATGTTTCCTCCGCCAAATCCTATATTAGGGTCGCAGAGGGGTTATCCATGCCCATACAGGGGAGAACATTTCATGGATTAGGCAGATACAACCAGGACTGGGCGCCAATTTATCGCTGGGCACACACTCACACTCACTTACACAGACACACACATTATATAGGGGCAATTTAGATTGAATCCATAGAGGAAACCAACATGGACCCAGGGAGAGCATGGAAACTCCACCCAGATCGGGATTCAAACCCTAGCTTGTTACCCTTGTTATCTTGACCACTTAAACTTCTAAAGGGTAACTAGAATTGTAGAATTGTAATAGAACCATAGAATTGCTCTTTATTGTTTGTTGTTGGTCTTTGTCCTTGCTTGTGAAATATTTCTTCTTGACAGTCAACATCTGTTCTACCAATGAACCAATGCCAACCTAAGGAGTCCAACAGGTAAGGCTGAGGCGCCTTACACATTTCCAACACATAGTTGGCTTTGTGTATAGATACACTAGGTTAGCAGGTGGGTGCCACAACTATAGTTATGTTTGTTAGTCTAGGTTGTTAAATTTTGCCTTTCTTGTCACTTTTGCTCAGCCAAAGTAAACGTAGATTAATCCTTTTGGTTTTATTGCTTTCTTTTCTTTGGCACAACCATTGTGGCTCCTTTTGTGGTGTAGTAAATTGAAATAAATTCACTTTTGATGCAACTTTTCTGGTCTAGATTATTCACTTCTCTCATGTTTCCATTGTGTTTACAACCATTAAAACAAGCCACACTAGGACTAACGGGGGGTTCCCCATTCCCATCTAGGGGAGAATGTTTTGGGTGCAGGGCAGATTAATTGCAGACAATTCATTGCTGTGCGCACACACACACACACACACACACACACATACACACACACATACACTACAAAAGAAAAATTTACACAGAGCATGTTTTGGCTTAGTGGTTAGCACGTTCGCCTCTCAGCGCTAGGGATTCCCGGTTCGAATCCCCATCTGGGTGGAGTTTCCATGTTCTCCCCGTGTCCGCATGAGTTTCCTCCGGGTTCTCCGGTTTCCTCTCACAGTCCAAAAACATGGATCAAGGCAATTGAGATCTCCAAATTGCCCCATATAGAGTGTGAGTGAGTGAGTGTGTGCTCAGCGATGGATTGGTGCTCTGTCCTGGGTGTATCTGCCCAGCACCCAAAACGTTCTCCCTTGGATGGGCATGGGGAACCCCCCCCCGTGACCCTAATATAGGATAAAGCGGAAGATAATGGATGGATGGATATTTTGCATCTTTTTTCACATGCTTTGTCATCTTTAAGGTATGTGTTAAACCTGTGCTGTGCTGAACTGAGCACCGCGGTTCTTTTTAATGGGAGATCCTGAACGAGCATGGCTGTGTGAATCGTGGGGCTTTTGTAAAAAACGTCCCTTATTCCTTTTTTCCCGATGAAAATTAAATCACGGTTCCGTCAGTGCACAGCGGGGAATAACAAGAAAAACAGTAGCGCAACTCTAAATGCAGATACAATCTAGACATGAAGCATGTTACCGCACAGCACAAGCCTGCATTCGTTTGTAGATTGCTTTTGGTTTGAGGCATAACATCTGTTTAGATTTTTGGGTGCTTATCAGTCATAAAAAAATTCATATCACCTGAGTTCAATTTCTCTAGCCGCACCCAGGCCTGATTATTACCACACCTGTTTCTCAATCAAGACATCACTTAAATAGGAGCTGCCTGACACAGTAAAGTCCACCAAAAGATCCTTAAAAGCTACACATCATGCCGAGATCCAAAGAAATTCAGGAACAATTGAGAAATAAAGTAATTGAGATCTATCAGTCTGTAAAGGGTTATAAAGCCATTTCCAAAGCTTTGGGAATCCAGCGAACCACAGTGAGAGCCATTATCCACAAATGGCGAAGACATGGAACAGTGGTGAACCTTCCCAGGAGTGGCCGGCCGCCCAAAATTACCCCAAGAGCGCAGCGACGACTCATCCAAGAGGTCACAAAAGACCCCACAACAAAGTCCAAAGAACTGCAGGCCTCACTTGCCTCAGTTAAGGTCAGCGTTCATGCCTCCACCATCAGGAAAAGACTGGGCAAAAATGGCCTACATGGTAGAGTTCCAAGAAGAAAACCACTGCTGAGCAAAAAGAACATTAAAGCTCGTCTCAATTTTTCCAAAACACATCTTGATGATCCCCAACACTTTTGGGAAAACATTCTGTGGACCGATGAGACAAAAGTGGAACTCTTTGGAAGGTGTGTGTCCCATTACATCTGGCATAAAAGGAACACTGCATTTCAGAAAAAGAACATTATACCAACAGTAAAATATGGTGGTGGTAGTGTGATGGTCTGGGGCTGTTGTGCTGCGGCAGGACCTGGAAGACTTGCTGTGATAAATGGAACTATGAATTCTGCTGTCTACCAAAAGAATGTCCGACCATCTGTTCGTGAACTCAAGCTGAAACGAACTTGGGTTCTGCAGCAGGACAATGATCCAACACACACCAGCAAGTCCACCTCTGAATGGCTGAAGAAAAACAAAATGAAGACTTTGGAGTGGCCTAGCCAAAGTCCTGACCTGAATCCTATTGAGATGTTGTGGTATGACCTTAAAAAGGCCGTTCATGCTCGAAAACCCTCTAATGTAACTGAATTAGAACAATTCTGCAAAGATGAGTGGGCCAAAATTCCTCCAGAACGCTGTAAAAAACTCATTGCAAGTTATCACAAACGACTGTTTGCAGTTGTTGCTGCTAAGGGTGGCCCAACCTGTTATTAGGTTAAGGGGGGCAATCACTTTTTCACACAGGGCCATGATGGTTTGGGTTTTCTTTCTCCTTTAATAATAAACACCTTCATTTACAAATTGCATTTTGTGTTTACTTGTGTTGTCCTTGACTATTGTTTAAATTGGTTTGATGTTCCGAAACACTTAAGTGTGACAAACAAAAAACAAGAGATGAGGAAGGGGGCAAACACTTTTTCACACCACTGTATGGCAAGGTGGCTTAGTGGTTAGGGCTAGGGATTCCCGGTTCGAATCTCAATCTGGGTGGAGTTTCTATGTTCTCCCTGTGTCAGCGTGGGTTTCCTCCGGGTTCTCCAGTTTCCTTCCACAGTCCAAAAACGAGGATCAAAGTCAATTGAATTCTCCAAATAGCCCCATATAGAGTGTGTTTGTATGTGTCTGTGTGTATGTGAGTGAGTGTGCCCAGCGATAGATTGGCGCCCTGTTCTGGATGTATCTGCCCAGTGCCCGAAATGTTCTGCCCTGGAAGGGCATGGGGAACCGTGAACCTAGTAGAGGATAAAGTGGAAGATAATGGATGGATGGATGGATATACACACACACCGGGAACCCCAGTGCAAAGAGGTGAACTAAGACCACTAAGCCAATATGCCACCCTGACTAGAGAACTGGGGGAAAATTTCGGCCTCTGGGCAGATAAGATAAGATTAGATAAGATAAGATAAACCTTTATTTTTCCCACAATGGGGAAATTCGCATTTCTCAGCAGCAGATACAGAAATGTGAATTTCCCGATTGTGGGACAAATAAACCCAAGGACCAGGCGCTAATCCATCGCTGGGCACACACTCACTCATACACACATACACACACTTTCTACATGGGTTAAATTTAATTCAGAGCAGCCATTTCACCCTGAATCCATGTTTTTGGAGAAAACCTAAGCAGACATGGTGAGAACAGGAAAACTTCACCCAAATTGAGACTTTAACCTGGATTCCCAACGCTGAGAGGCGAAAATGCGACGGCACTATTGTTGTCGTCATCATCAGGGGCGTCGTTAGACCTGGGCTTTCGGGGCTATAGCCCCGGATGTTTTGTCAGTAGCCCCGGATGAAATGAGAGCAGCTTTCTCTGGCTGCCTCTCCTCCAGCAGCGGGATCGTACAGAGTCACCCTCAGCAGTTTGTGCTTCCAATGGGACAGATTTTTTTTCACCAGTATCCAGAGTAAAGTTACCGTAATAACTGTATGTTGGCTGTAAAGAGCAGTTTCTCAGCTTTCAAAAAACCATCAGAATTGTTCTGAAGGCGCAAAGTAAAACTCTCATCTGCGACGGACTCATAAAACGGATTTGTTCTTTTTTGCCGAAGCTCAGGTTCCTTTATTCAAACATTTTCAGCCAAAACCGTCATTTATTAAAACTGAATGTGCTATCCACTGCTGACAGAAATATTTCATGTTATTTAATTTTATCCAACATAACTAATGAATGGTGGCACGTTGGCTTAGTGGTTAGCACGTTCGCCTCCTAGCGCTAGGGATTCCCATTTCGAATCCCCATCTGGGTGGAGTTTCCATGTTCTCCCCAAGTCTGCGTGGGTTTCCTCCGGGTTCTCCGGTTTCCTCCCACAGTCCAAAAACATGGATCAAGTCAACTGAATTCTCAAAATTGCTCCATATAGAGTGTGTCTGTGTGAGTGAGTGTGTGCCCAGCGATGGATTGGCGCCCTGTCCTGGGTGGATCTGCCCAGCACCCGAAACGTTCTCCCCTGGATGGGCATGGGGAACCCCACCGCGACCCTAATAGAGGATAAACTGGGAGATAATGAATGAATGAATGAATAACTAATGAATGGCGGCATGGTGGCTTAGTGGTTAGCACGTTCGCCTCTCAGCGCTAGGGATTCCCGGTTCGAATCCCCATCTGGGTGGAGTTTCCATGTTCTCTCCGTGTCTGTGTGGGTTTCCTCTGGGTTCTCCGGTTTCCTCCCAAAGTCCAAAAATATGGATCAAGTCAATTGAATTCTCAAAATTGCCCCATATAGAGTGTGTCTGTGTGAGTGAGTGTGTGCCCAGCGATGGATTGGCGCCCTGTCCTGGGTGGATCTGCCCAGCGCCCGAAACGTTCTCCCCTGGATGGGCATGGGGAACCCCACCGCGACCCTACTAGAGGATAAAGTGGGAGATAATGAATGAATGAATAACTAATGAATGATCAAACAAAATGAATGTAACAACAGTTTGAAAAATGAATAAATACACTCATGAAGGGGCACTTTTTAAATAGGAATAAGGGATCTGGGCTAAAGCCCCAGATGTTTCAAAACCCTAAAAACGCCCTTGGTCATCATCATCAGCAATAACATTAAAAATCGTTATAAACAAACATAGCAAAAATGATGTTTTTAATTGAAGAAGATACTGCTAATAAAGTCAAACATTGTCATTTTTATAGTTCAGTAGATACCAGAAACATATAACAGAGTCAGGAAACCTCAGTTTGGCTGCTATAAAGTTTGGATTGGCAGCTGGAGCCCTGAAAGCTGTCGTTTTGGCTGTAAGGTAATGGGCAGAGTTATAATCAGACAATGGCACACGAGCAAACATCTGCTTAATCTTCGTTTCAGGGCCCATAAACATGTGTGTGCTGAATGTATCCTCATCACGATGTGATCAGTGCAGTTGATTAAGCTCCACTCTGCTAAAAAGCCTTTCAGAGGTTTGGTAATTATTACTGGCAGCGCTGGTTCAGCAGATCTGATAATGTGGGAAGGTGGGAGTGAAGCACAGTCGTTTCTGCTTGTTTCTGTTGGCCATGCTACGAGCAACACCATGGCCATGATAAGCACATGCCATGTTATTGTTGGAATTGTATTATATGAGCACATTTCTGTTTCATATTCTCAAAACTTGATTCAATTGTTCTGATTTCATTGAGATATCAGGGGGGCTTAAGGATTTGAGGGATTAAGCGGGTCCACCACAGATGAGACTGGCCAATGGAAAGCTGTACCTAGACATTCCATACACACTACACCTTCTGTGGGCATCGATCTTTGTTTCAATTGAGGGGTTGAACTTGACGGGTCGGCATGGTGGCTTAGTGGTTAGCACGTTCTCCTCTCAGCACTAGAGATTCCCTGTTTGAATCCCAATCTGGGTGAAGTTTCCATGTTCTCCCCGTGTCCGCGTGGGTTTCCTCCGGGTTCTCCGGTTTCCTCCCACAGTCCAAAAACATGGATCAAGTCAATTGAATTCTCAAAATTGCCCCATATAGAGTGTGTCTGTGTGAGTGAGTGTGTGCCCAGCGATGGATTGGCGCCCTGTCCTTGGTGTATCTGCCCAGCGCCCGAGACGTTCTCCCCTGGATGGGCATGGGGAACCCCACCGCGATCCTAATAGAGGATAAAGCAGGAGATAATGAATTAATGAATGAATGAACTTGACGGTTCTTACTGCACAACAATTAAAAAAAAAAACTGTGGTCAGGGAGCAAAACAAAGATAAATATCTCATCTAATCTTATTAGCATGGGCGGCACGGTGGCTTAGTGGTTAGCACGTTCGCCTCTCAGTGCTAGGAATTCCCGGTTCGATTCCCAATCTGGGTGGAGTTTCCATGTTCTCCCCGTGTCAGCGTGGGTTTCCTCCGGGTTCTCCGGTTTCCTCCCACAGTCCAAAAACATTGATCAAGTCAATTGATTTCTCCAAATTGCCCCATATAGAGTGTGTCTGTGTGAGTGAGTGTGTGTCCAGCGATAGATTGGTGTCCTGTCCTAAATGTATCTGCCCAGCGCCCAACACATTCTCCCCTGGATGGACATGGGGAACCCCCCCCCCGTGACCCTAATAGAGGATAAAGTGGAAGATAATGGATGGATGGAATCTTATTAACTTTCCCTTAATCCTATACTAGGGACTAGGGTTGGGGCCTATCCAAGGACGAACGTTTCGGGTGCTTGGCAGATACTTGTACACCCAGGATAGGGTGCCAATCAACAGACTCACACACCCTTCAATTAGATCAATTTAGATAGGGGCAATTAGGAGTAGCCAATTCACTTTGAATCCATGTTTTTGGACTGTGGAAGAAAACCGGAGAACCCGGAGGAAACCCACGGGGACACTGGGAGAACATAGAGGGGAGCTTCACCCATTTTGGTATTAATTCTATGAAGTTTCCATGTCTCCCTATGTCCATGTGGGTTTCCCCCAGGTTCTCCGGTTTTCTCCCACAGTCCAAAAACATGGATTCAAGATAAATAGACTGCCCTAAATTGCTCTTAAATAGTCCATGTGTCTGTGTAAGTGAAAGCCCAGTTATAGATTGGCACCCTGTCCTTGGTGTATCTTCCCAGTGCCTCGAAATGTTCTCTTCTGGATGGGCATGTGGAACCCTACAACCCTCACTTTGGTTTGCTTTTGGGGGTTCAGGCTTAGAACACTGTAGAGCTCTGTACTGAGGTGGAAATGATTGCACAACACTGCTATATTTATTTTAGTTTGTATCTTATATAGGGGCTGTACACTATATAGGGGCAATTGTGCGAAGTTTCCAATGTTCTCTCTATGTCCATGTGGGTTTTCTCCAGGTTCTCCGGGTTCCTTCCACGGTATAAAAACATGGATTCAAGGTAAATAGGCTGCCCAGTTATAGATTGGCACCCTGTCCTGGGAGTATCTGCCCAGTGCCTTCGAAATGTTCTCTTCTGGATGGGAATAGGGAACCCTACAACCCTCGATTTGGTTGCTCTTTGTGGGTTCAGGTTCAGAACACTGTAGAGCTCTGTACTGAAGTGGAAACGATTGCACAACAATGCTATATTTATTTTAGTTTGTACCTTATATAGGGGCTGTACACTATATAGGGGCAATTGTGCAAAGTTTCCAATGTTCTCTCTATGTCCATGTGGGTTTTCTCCAGGTTCTCTGGGTTCCTTCCATGGTATAAAAACATGGATTTAAGGTAAATAGGCTGCCCAGTGATAGATTGGCACCCTGTCCTGGGTGAATCTGTCCACTGCCTCAAAATGTTCTCTTCTGGATGGGAATGGGGAACCCTACAACCCTCGATTTGGTATCTTTTTGTGGGTTCAGGCTCAGAACACTGAGAAGCTCTGTACTGAAGTGGAAACGATTGCACAACACTGCTATATTTATTTTAGTTTGTACCTCATATAGGGGCTGTACACTATATAGGGGCAATTGTGCGAAGTTTCCATGTTCTCTCTATGTCCATGTGGGTTTTCTCCAGGTTCTCCGGGTTTCTTCCACGGTAAAAAAACATAGATTCAAGGTAAATAGGCTGCCCAGTTATAGATTGGCACCCTGTCCTGGGAGTATCTGCCCAGTGCCTCGAAATGTTCTCTTCTGGATGGGAATGGGGAACCCTACAACCCTCGATTTGGTTGCTCTTTGTGGGTTCAGGCTCAGAACACTGAGAAGATCTGTACTGAAGTGGAAACGATTGCACAACACTGCTATATTTATTTTAGTTTGTACCTTATATAGGGGCTGTACATTATATAGGGGCAATTGTGCAAAGTTTCCAATGTTCTCTCTATGTCCATGTGGGTTTTCTCCAGGTTCCTTCCACGGTATATAAAACATAGATTCAAGGTAAATGGGCTGCCCAGCGATAGATTTGCACCCTGTCCTGGGAGTATCTTCCCAGTGCCTCGAAATGTTCTCTTCTGGATGGGAATGGGGAACCCTACAACCCTCGATTTGGTTTGCTCTTTGTGGGTTCAGGCTCAGAACACTGTAGAGCTCTGTACTGAAGTGGAAACGATTGCACAACACTGCTATATTTATTTTAGTTTGTACCTTATATAGGGGCTGTACACTATATAGGGGCAATTGTGCGAAGTTTCCAATGTTCTCTCTATGTCTATGTGGGTTTTCTCCAGGTTCTCCGGGTTCCTTCCACGGTATAAAAACATGGATTCAAGGTAAATAGGCTGCCCAGCGATAGATTGGCACCCTGTCCTGGGTGCATCTGCCCAGTGCCTCGAAATGTTCTCTTCTAGATGGGTATGGGGAACCCTACGACCCTCGATTTGGTTGCTCTTTGTGGGTTCAGGTTCAGAACACTGTAGAGCTCTGTACTGAAGTGGAAACGATTGCACAACACGGCTATATTTATTTTAGTTTGTACCTTATATAGGGGCTGTACACTATATAGGGGCAATTGTGCAAAGTTTCCAATGTTCTCTCTATGTCCATGTGGGTTTTCTCCAGGTTCCTTCCACGGTATAAAAACATGGATTTAAGGTAAATAGGCTGCCCAGTTATAGATTGGCACCCTGTCCTGGGAGTATCTGCCCAGTGCCTTCGAAATGTTCTCTTCTGGATGGGAATAGGGAACCCTACAACCCTCGATTTGGTTGCTCTTTGTGGGTTCAGGTTCAGAACACTGTAGAGCTCTGTACTGAAGTGGAAACGATTGCACAACACTGCTATATTTATTTTAGTTTGTACCTTATATAGGGGCTGTACACTATATAGGGGCAATGGTGCAAAGTTTCCAATGTTCTCTCTATGTCCATGTGGGTTTTCTCCAGGTTCTCCAGGTTCCTTCCACGGTATAAAAACATGGATTCAAGGTAAATAGGCTGCCCAGTTATAGATTGGCACCCTGTCCTGGGTGCATCTGCCCAGTGCCTCGAAATGTTCTCTTCTAGATGGGTATGGGGAACCCTATGACCTTCGATTTGGTTGCTCTTTGTGGGTTCAGGCTCAGAACACTGAGAAGCTCTGTACTGAAGTGGAAACTATTGCACAACACTGCTATATTTATTTTAGTTTGTACCTTATATAGGGGCTGTACACTATATAGGGGCAATTGTGCGAAGTTTCCATGTTCTCTCTATGTCCATGTGGGTTTTCTCCAGGTTCTCCGGGTTCCTTCCACGGTATAAAAAAACATAGATTCAAGGTAAATAGGCTGCCCAGTGATAGATTGGCACCCTGTCCTGGGTGAATCTATCCACTGCCTCAATATGTTCTCTTCTGGATGGGAATAGGGAACCCTACGACCCTCGATTTGGTTGCTCTTTGTGGGTTCAGGCTTAGAACACTGTAGAGCTCTGTACTGAAGTGGAAACGATTGCACAACACTGCTATATTTATTTTAGTTTGTACCTTATATAGGGGCTGTACACTATATAGGGGCAATTGTGTGAAGTTTCCAATGTTCTCTCTATGTCCATGTGGGTTTTCTCCAGGTTCCTTCCACGGTATATAAAACATAGATTCAAGGTAAATGGGCTGCCCAGCGATAGATTTGCACCCTGTCCTGGGAGTATCTTCCCAGTGCCTCGAAATGTTCTCTTCTGGATGGGAATGGGGAACCCTACAACCCTCGATTTGGTTTGCTCTTTGTGGGTTCAGGCTCAGAACACTGTAGAGCTCTGTACTGAAGTGGAAACGATTGCACAACACTGCTATATTTATTTTAGTTTGTACCTTATATAGGGGCTGTACACTATATAGGGGCAATTGTGTAAAGTTTCCAATGTTCTCTCTATGTCCATGTGGGTTTTCTCCAGGTTCTCCGGGTTCCTTCCACGGTATAAAAACATGGATTCAAGGTAAATAGGCTGCCCAGTTATAGATTGGCACCCTGTCCTGGGTGCATCTGCCCAGTGCCTCGAAATGTTCTCTTCTAGATGGGCATGGGGAACCCTATGACCTTCGATTTGGTTGCTCTTTGTGGGTTCAGGCTCAGAACACTGAGAAGCTCTGTACTGAAGTGGAAACGATTGCACAGCACTGCTATATTTATTTTAGTTTGTACCTTATATAGGGGCTGTACACTATATAGGGGCAATTGTGCGAAGTTTCCATGTTCTCTCTATGTCCATATGGGTTTTCTCCAGGTTCTCCGGGTTCCTTCCACGGTATAAAAACATGGATTCAAGGTAAATAGGCTGCCCAGTTATAGATTGGCACCCTGTCCTGGGAGTATCTGCCCAGTGCCTTCGAAATGTTCTCTTCTGGATGGGAATAGGGAACCCTACAACCCTCGATTTGGTTGCTCTTTGTGGGTTCAGGTTCAGAACACTGTAGAGCTCTGTACTGAAGTGGAAACGATTGCACAACAATGCTATATTTATTTTAGTTTGTACCTTATATAGGGGCTGTACACTATATAGGGGCAATTGTGCAAAGTTTCCAATGTTCTCTCTATGTCCATGTGGGTTTTCTCCAGGTTCCTTCCACGGTATAAAAAACATAGATTCAAGGTAAATGGGCTGCCCAGCGATAGATTGGCACCCTGTCCTGGAAGTATCTGCCCAGTGCCTCGAAATGTTCTCTTCTGGATGGGAATGGGGAACCCTACAACCCTCGATTTGGTATCTTTTTGTGGGTTCAGGCTCAGAACACTGAGAAGCTCTGTACTGAAGTGGAAACGATTGCACAACACTGCTATATTTATTTTAGTTTGTACCTTATATAGGGGCTGTACACTATATAGGGGCAATTGTGTAAAGTTTCCAATGTTCTCTCTATGTCCATGTGGGTTTTCTCCAGGTTCTCCAGGTTCCTTCCATGGTATAAAAACATGGATTCAAGGTAAATAGGCTGCCCAGTGATAGATTGGCACCCTGTCCTGGGTGTATCTGCCCAGTGCCTCAATATGTTCTATTCTGGACAGGCATGGCGTACCCTACGACCCTCGATTTGGTTTGCTCTTTGAGGGTTCAGTCTCAGAACACTGTAAAGCTGCTTTGGAGCAATGTACTATTGCAAAAATCGCTATATAAATAATAGAACTTGGACTTGTTATTGTGAGCTAAGCTAACAGCCGAGTCCACTAAGATGATTCTAAACAAGGTCTGATTTCAAACTCCATTTCTCACAATGTTTCGTTTAATGCCACCACTACAAACACTCAGCTCTGCACTGAGGTGCAAATGATTGCACCACACTGCTATTTTTATTTTACTTTGTACCTTTGTTTTTAATTTACTTTGAATACATTTACATCAATTAAACCAATGATATTCTATTTTTGCAGTAAGTATCCATCCTTGTTATCATCTTCAGTGTTGTTCTTTCCAGCTAAAGCTTTTTTCATGGTCTTAAAATGAGCAGCACTGCCGGCGTCGTTACTGGTGCCAGTAAAATGAATAATTAGTTTCTCTCATTTAGCACGAAGGGTCTGATGGGATGCCTAATTCCCATAATCTGCTTTTTGCATCAGCAGTTATGGCCTTAGATTATCTATCATTTTAAGATAGAGAACAAATGGAGTAAAAGAATTCATATACAGTGCATGGGTAATTAAAAACCGAAATTCAAGCCGTGTCTGGATGGAGGAGTGTTCTGCCTTTATGTTTGTTTCCTCATGTGCATTATTACTAATCATAATCAATAAGCAGATTAACAAATATACTACATGAATAACAACAAGGGCGGCACGGTGACTTAGTGGTTAGCATGTTCGCCTCTCAGAGCTAGGGATTCCTGATTCGAATCTCAATCTGGGTGGAGTTTCCATCTTCTCCCCGTGTCCGCGTGGGTTTCCTCCAGGTTCTCTAAATTCTCCAAATTGCCCCATATAGAGTGTGTCTGTGCAAGTGAGTATGTGCCCAGCGATAGATTGGAGTCCTGTCCTGGGTGTATCTGCCCAGCGACCGAAACGTTCTCCCCTGGATGGGCATGGGAAACCCCACTACGACCCTAATATAGGATAAAGCAGAAGATAATGGATGAATGGAATAACAATAAGGGCGGCACGGTGTCTTAGTGGTTAGCATGTTCTCCTCTCAGCACTAGGGATTCCCAGTTCGAATCCCAATCTGGGTGGAGTTTCCATGTTCTCCCCGTGTCCACGTGGGTTTCCTCCAGGTTCTTCGGTTTCCTCCCACAGTCCAAAAACATGGATCAAGGTCAATTGAATTCCCTAAATTGCCCCATATAGAGTGTGTCTGTTCAAGTGAGTGTGTGCCCAGTGATAGATTGGCGCCCTGTCCTGGGTTTATCTGCCCAGCGCCCGAAACATTCTCCCCTGGATGGGCATAGTAGAGGATAAAGCGGAAGATAATGGAAGGAATAATAACTATGTTCAATTCTGAATATTTCCACAATTCCAAAGCTCAAACTTGTAGCAATTTTGTTTAATAGAAATAAGGGTGGAATATTTTGATGATTAAACTCAGCTCATCTCTTTATCTTCCACTTAATCCTCTACTAGGGTCGCAAGGGGGTTCCCTAAGAATATCCAGGGGAGAACGTTTCAGGGGCAGATACATCCAGGACAGGGCGCCAATCTATCATTGACACACACTCACTCACACTGACATACACACTCTACAGTATATAGGGGCAATTAGATATAAACTGCATTAATAATTTGGTGAAGTTTCTTCCCGTGTCCACGTGGGTTTTTCTCCGGGTTCTCCGGTTTTCTCCCACAGTCCATAAACAGGCATTTAAGGTACATAGGCAGCTCTAAATTGCCCCTATATAGTCCGTGTGTCTGTGTGACCAGCAATAAATTGGCGTCCTCTGGGTGTATCCGCACCGCCCAATGGATAGGCATGGATAGGCATGGGGAACCCCCCCCCCAACAACCCTAGTAGATGATTAAGTGGAATTTATTAAACTCACTCCAATTTTTCCCATAAATGTATTCGTAGATTTTATCATACATTAGTTAAATTAAGGTTGTGATATTTTGGTGCGTTATGGCCACTCAACAATAGGGCAGAACCTGCAGAGTTTCATTTTGACAGACTGTGATGAGATTGCCCTGCTGTGGCTGTTACATCCATGTCAACTTGCCTTGTTCATTGATTAATGAAATCCATAAAGCCCTTTGTCCTTTCCTATAGATTTATAGACTTCATGGTACAATACCTTTGTATTTCGATGTCATCTAGTCCTCCAACACATAAACATTTGTCAGGAAATATTTTTACACTGTCCTTTCACATTCTTATGATTACTCTGGAGGACACATGTCACAACTAAGGCCTTTGACACCAAGCACATTATATATATATATATATATATATATATATATATATATATATATATATATATAAATAAAAGGCACGGTGGCTTAGTTGTTAGCACGTTCGCCTCTCAGCACTAGGGATTCCCGGAGTCCCCATCTGGGTGGAGTTTCCATGTTCTCCCCGTGTCTGCGTGGGTTTCCTCCGGGTTCTCCGGTTTCCTCCCACAGTCTAAAAACATGGATCAATTGCCCCATATAGTGTGTGTCTGTGTGAGTGAGTGTGTGCCCAGCGATGGACTGGCACCCTGTCCTGGGTCTATCTGCCCAGCGCCCGAAACGTTCTCCCCTGGATGGGCATGGGGAACCCCTCTGCGACCCTAATAGAGGATAAAGCGGGAGATAATGAATGAATGAATGAATATATATATATATATATATATATATATATATATATATATATATATATATATATATATATATATACATCCATTATCTTCCACTTTATCAGGACAGGGCGCCAATCTATCACTGGGCACACACTCTATATGGGGTAAATCTCCACTAACCATATAGGTGGACTTTGTAGTTTTACAATTACAGACTATAGTACATCTGTGCTCATTGTTTTTGTTAGTCCCCTGTTGGTTCTCTGTTCTCTATTGGTCAGAAGCATCACAGAACAGGTATCATTTGGGTGGTGGATTGTTTATTGTAAGTTCTGCAGTGACACTGATGTGATGAGAGGGGTTTTAGTGGAACAGTGCTGTTATAGTTTCATTTAAACATCTCAGGGACAATGTTGTGATAGGAATAATGCACCCACCAACCATACCTGCTCTGTGGTGCTACTATTGGGGTACTGACCATTAGAACAGAGTAAAGTAAACAGTATGTACTGTAGAACACAAACAGATGGACTACAGTCTGGACTTGTGGAACTACAAAGTCCATCTTTACAGGAGGTGGAACTGAGAACATGGACAATACGTGGAGCAAAAAGTAGGTTTTGACTGTTATTATATATAGACATTGGGGGTCATTGATGTTGGTTTTAGGGTATCCACATATATAAAAGTTTACCAATTACAGCTATGTGATGTCATCAAAATTGACTTTTATTACCACATTTCTTGTGGCCCAATCACAAGCCCCACCTACCTTACAGTTGATTTTCACTTAAACCGTTGCCATGTCTCACACACACAGATACACACAAACGTGTGAATGTCAGCTCCAGCACTCTCTCGCTCGAGCTCTCTCTCTTTTAAAAGCACTCCTCTCTTTGCTTTTATGTTCTGTAAAGACATAATGACACAATTAACCGCACATATAGCAGGTGAGTTCAATTACCTTCCGCATTTTCTCAGATTCGCACCTATTTAGAAACTGCCGTCCGATCGATATCTTCTCCTCTGTCACACATCTTCTCTGTTGAATTATGATTTGGCCCTAAATAGAGAAAAGGGGCCGAAACATGGTTTTAATGCCAAGTCGTCAATAGCAGTCAGAACAACAGGTGCAACACATGACCAGTATGGTAGCGTGTAAGCAACTCGAGGTTATTGATTAAACAAAACACCTGTCACATAATATATTGTATTAATATATGTATTTGAAATGTGTAGCTCTGTTTCTTAAATCTGATTGGCTGAGCTGTATGTCCAGCCGTGATATTATTGACAATGGTGTTTCGCATTTGTATCCATACATGATATACAACATTCATTCATTCATTATCTCCCGCTTTATCCTCTATTAGGGTCGCGGTGGGGTTCCCCATGCCCATCAAGGGGAGAACGTCTCGGGCGCTGGGCAGATAGACCCAGGACAGGGCGCCAATCCATCGCTGGGCACACACTCACTCACTCAGACACACTCTATAGCACTTTTGAGAATTCAATTGACTTGATCCATGTTTTTGGACTGTGGGAGGAAACCGGAGAACCCGGAGGAAACCCACGCAGACACGGGGAGAACATGGCAACTCCACCCAGATGGGGATTCGAACCGGGAACCCCTAGCGCTGAGACGTGCTAACCACTAAGCCACCGTGCCGCCCTGATATACAACACATTACATTAAATCACATACAATAAAAGGAAATACAGATTAATATAAACAGCGAGCTGATTCCTGATGAGCACTAAACCTGTTGCGGCTGTTGTTTATGAACTGTGTTTTGTAATTTGGCCACTAGATGGCAGATTTCGTTCATTAGAGAACAAACACACAAAAATTTTTTTTTCAAAGTTTGATTCTTAAATGGGGCAGCACGGTGGCTTAGTGGTTAGCACGTTCTCCTCTCAGTGCTAGGGATTCCCGGTTCAAATCCCCATCTGGGTGGAGTTTCCATGTTCTCCCCGTGTCTGCGTGGGTTTCTTCCGAGTTCTCCGGTTTCCTCCCACAGTCCAAAAACATGGATCAAGTCAATTGAGTTCTCAAAAATTGCCCCATATAGAGTGTGTTTGTGTGAGTGAGTGTGTGCCCAGCGATGGATTGGCACCCTGTCCTGGGTGTATCTGTCCAGCGCCCAAGACGTTCTCCCCTGGATGGGCATGGGGAACCCCACCGCGACCCTAATAGAGGATAAAGCGGGAGATAATAAATGAATGAATGAATGATTCTTAAATGCATTAATTCACAAATAATTCAAAACATTAACGTTGATAAACTGGTTTTCCGTGACGTAATATAGTTTCTCTAACAAGTAAATACTGCCATCCATTGGTTAAATTACAGAATGTAGTTTATAAAACACATCAGGGAAAAATGTATTGTATATCACGCATTAATACAAATGTGAAGCAGATAGATGTGTGTGTTATTCTCAATAATGTCACGGCTGGACAAACAGCTCAGCCAATCAGAATTAAGGACTGTAATTATCCGTTTTAAAAAAAGCAATAAGGTGGCTTAGTGGTTAGCACATTTGACTCTAAGTGCTAGGGATCCCTGGTTCGAATCCCAATCTGGGTGGAGTTCCCATGTTCTCCCCGTGTCTGCGTGGGTTTCCTCCAGGTTCCTCGTTTCCTCCCACAGTCCAAAAATATGGATCAAGGTCAATTAAATTCTCCACATTACCCCATATAGAGTGTGTGTCTGTGTGTGAGTGTGTGCCCAGCAATAGATTGGCGCCCTGTCCTGGGTGTATCTGCCCAGCGCCTGAAACGTTCTCCCCTGGATGGGCATGGGGCCCCCGCGACCCTAGTAGAGTATAAAGCGGAAGATAATGGATGTAATAAGGCAAATGACGTTGTGCATTATTGTGAATAAAACACAGGGAACACCCGAAAACACAATAACACACACCATCTCTGCTTTATTGCTTTTTTAAGGCACATGAAGGGGAATGACAACCAGAAAACAGATGGAACAGGTGTAATAAAGCAGAGTGCTGCAGAGAGGGATCAGACAAACACAATCCGACACAACCAGGCGGGGAGGAGAACATCTATATTTGGCGATGCTGGAATATAAAATATGTTTGATGGGTAGCGGCTACTAAGAAGCAAATATAAAAAGGAGGTGCGAGTTAATCTAGGTTGGAATCTGTGTGGTGCAGGTAAGTGGAGTCGATGGAGCGCCGACAACAAGCTATCCGAGGTTGTTCCTCGTGTGCGGATTTGTTTTCCCAGCTGCCTCGCAGGATTACGACGAAAAGCTGAATCTCTGCATCAGTGATTTATGCCTCAGCAAAGTGAATCGACATGTGTTGTGACTTCAGACCTCTGACCCCTGAGTGCTGCTTTCTTACTGGCTGGCTTAAAAGCCAGGGGTGCTCATCATCTCTGGTTAGTGTCATGTTCGTGGAAAGAGCAGGAGAGTTGCCATAGGCGACAGGGTGCCAACACTTCATTTCCTCTCCAGTGCCTTTGCTTTCTAAGGGCAGGATGGACAGACAAAGCACACACTTTACTTTCAATGTGTTGGTCCAAGGACAATACTGACTGCGATGGCATCTGCAGATAAGATCCCATTCTATTGCACCGCTGCAACTCAGGCACTCTGACCGCTTTCAAGTTTGCAAGAGCTGCAAAGCATTTAACAAGCAGTTTACTAAATTAAATTTTGATTTATGAATACCTCCATACTTATGTCCGACAGAAACCTAAACAAAATGTCAATAAATTACTTATTAATTAAATGCCGTGCTTTATTATTAGCTCTAACTGCCTTCCTTGTCTGTTTCTTTTGAGGTGTCCCCCGGCTTCCTGGAGATCTTCATCCATGGCTCTGCTGACGAATACTGGATGGAACCTGACAAGGCAGTCCTGCAGGACGCCCCCTAATGGATAAAAAACAGTATAGTTTTCCAGTTAGTTTTTCCATTTGTTTAATATCTGTACATAGCTGTCCTACACTGTTGTTGCTGCCTGGACGCTCAAGGAGGATGAGTCCCCCACTGAGTCTTGGTCCTCCCAAGGTTTCTTCCTTAAATAACAACATAAAAGGGAGTTTTTTCTTGCCACTGTCGCTTCGGCTTGCTCTTTGGGGGTTTAAAGGATTTTCATTCTGTAAAGCTGCTTTGTGACAATGTACTGTTGTAAAAAGCGCGACATAAATAAATAACTTGAACTTGAACTTCAAAATGTATCAACAAAAGCCATAAGACTCCGATTCAGGCCGAAACAATACCTGAATCACAGACTGATGCTAATTATTTGGCAATGAAAACTTAAATTATTAAAATAAAAAAATTCCAAATGGTCTCTCTGCTGGGCGGCACGGTGGCTTAGTGGTTATCACGTTCTCCTCTCAGCGCTAGGGATTCCCGGTTCGAATGCCCATCTGGGTGGAGTTTCCATGTTCTCCTCGTGTCCGCGTGGGTTTCCTCTGGGTTCTCCAGTTTCCTCCCACAGTCCAAAAACATGTATCAAGTCAACTGAATTCTCCAAATTGCCCCATATAGAGTGTGTCTGTGTGTGTCTGTGTGAGTGAGTGTGCCCAACAATGGATTGTCCTGGGTGAATCTGCCCAGCTCCCGAGACTTTCTCCCTTGGATGGGCATGGGGAACCCCCCCGTGTCCCAACTAGAGGATTAACATCCTACTGTTTAAAAACACAGATTGAAGGTAAATTGGCTGCTCTCAATTGCCCCTATATAGTGTGTGTGAGTAAGTGTCGGTGTGTGTCCAGTTGTAGATTGGTGCCCTGTCCTGGGTGTATCTGCCCAGTGCCTAAAACGTTCTCCCCCGGATGGGCATAGGGACCCTCGCCCCAACCCTAAAACAAGATTAAGTGGTCTATAATGGATGGATGGATAGAATAGAACAACAGATTTTTACAAATAGTCAGAACCTAATTTTATTTTCATTTTAGTGTTTTTCCATCCATTTTCTGCTTTATCCTCTTTAAGGGTCACAGGGGGGTTTCCCATGCCCATCCAGGGGAGAACGTTTCAGATGCTGGGCAGATACACCCAGGACAGGGCGCCAATCTATCGCTGGGCCCACATTCACCCACACAGACAAACACATTCTATATGGGGCACTTTGGAGAATTCCATTGACTTGATCCATGTTTTTGGACTGTGGGAGGAAACCAGAGAACCTGGAGGAAACCCACGCGGACATGGGGAGAACATGGAACCTCCACCCAGATTGGGATTCAAAGCGGGAATCCCTAGCGCTGAGAGGAGAACATGCTAACCACTAAACCCATTTTAGTGTTGTTTTCCCAAATAATATTGCAATTTAATGATTTTATCTTTCTGGCTACAGGGGATATCTATATGCGATACAACGACTATATATACTGCATTTCTGCATAATAACATGTTTTTAAAGCCATAAAATAGTTATTGACAGGTGGATTGATTCAGACGGAGCATTGCCGACGGCCTAGGTGTGAAATGCATGGCTTGTCACTGACAAAATCCTATGTAAGTTATTTGGTTCATAGCGATAACTACATTACGTAATCATGTGTCGAGTCAAACCTATGGAATTATACAGATTTTTACTATTTATACGAGAAATGTGGGTAAATCATGGTAGTGACAGCTATAAACGCAGCACTTATTTTAGAAAGCCTTTTAAAGGCAGGTAGTAAAATCACTATGCAGCTCAGCATAGCAGCCCAGACACAGCATCTCTACGTGGATCATCACTAACTGATACATACAGGCTGCTTTCTGACAAGCGACATCCACCGTGACACCAGAAAACACAGCTTCATTCTAATCCATTCACCGAATGACAAATGTGCTGGTTTTGCTGAGAAGAGGTCAAGTCCACAAGCCGAGAGCTTTCGCTTACAGTGAGTGAGTGTGGCTCGTGGCTCGAGCGCAAACTGTGAAATGGGTCCGACTGTGGTTCACAGCACTGGCTTTGGTCCATTTGGCAGGGGCCATTAGGCTGATCATGCCTCACCTGGGCCTGCTGTGGCCTGCCATTCAGCCATAGCACAACCCACTTCCCCCTCAAAATGCCTGAGTTTGCGGTTCCCACTGCACCCCCGGGCCTTGGACCTACATTTCAGTGATGGAGAGAGAACCAGAAAAGGCTGACATGGAGGATTGATGGTATTTATTAACCGTGGATTTGAAAGGACGTGGTGCAATAAAGATTACATTGTACCGTAACCAGAGGTGTGCAGAGCAGCAAAATGAAAAGCAAAGCGTATTTAAGGCATATATATATATATATATATATATATATATATATATATATATATATATATATATATATATATATATATATACTGAGTTGTGTTTATTACGAAAAAAAAGTGCTTGTTCAGGGAGATACGATTGTCATTTACCTGAAATATTCTAAAACCAGATGCCCTCCAGACAGGGCACACGTTGTACAGCTTCTGTAGTCACACCATGTGATCCCAACACATTTATAATCATCATCCACAATATTGCCCTGTTCCACCTCACTGGACAAAGCTGACAGCAATGGATTTGTATGACATGAACTGCCTGTTCTGTTGCAAACAAAGGTCAACATTTAGATGCATGAAGAAATAGATTAATCCATAAAACCTGTGCCTATATATATATATATATATATATATATATATATATATATATATATATATATATATATGGGGAAATATATATGTGTGTATATATATATATATATATATATGTGTGTGTGTGTATATATATATATATATATATATATATATATATATATATATATATATATATATATATATATATATATATATATATAACAAAGGCTTAGTGGTTTAGCACGTTCGCCTCTCAGCACTAGGGATTCCCGGTTGGAATCCCCATCTGGGTGGAGTTTCCATGTTCTCCCTGTGTCTGCGTGGGTTTCCTCCGGGTTCTCCGGTTTCCTCCCACAGTTCAAAAACATGGATCAAGTCAATTGAATTCTCAAAAATTGCCCCATATAGAGTGTGTCTGTGTGAGTGAGTGTGTGCCCAGCGATGGATTGGCACCATGTCCTGGGTCTATCTGCCCAGCGCCCGAGATGTTCTCCCCTGGATGGGCATGCGGAACCCCACCGCGACCCTAATAGAGGATAAAGCGGGAGATAATGAATGAATGAATATAGAACAAAATACATTTATATCCGTCCATTATTTTCCAGTAGGGTCGTGTTCCACCATTCCCATCTAGGGGAGAACGTTTCGGGCGCTGGGAAGATACACCTAGGACTGGGTACCAATCTATCACTGGGCAAATACTCACTCACACAAACACACTTTAAATGGGGCAATTTGGAAAATTCAGTTGACCTTGATCCAAGTTTTTAGACTGTGGGAGGAAACCGGAGAACCCGGAGGAAACCGACATGGACACAGGGAGAACATGGAAACCATACCCAGATTAGGATTCGAACCGGGAATCCCAAGCTAAGAACCAATCAGATGTGTTGGGTAAATAAAAAAAGTATTTTGTGAAATATAAATCATAAAAACGATGTGTCATTTGTTGTTTCTATAACAAAAAAAAGTTTAAGTTCAACTGTTGTCTTAGGTCATATATTTATGTGTGTGTGTGTGTGTGTGTGTGTGTGTGTGTGTGTGTGTGTGTGTGTGTGTACACACGTGCATGTGTGTAATATTTTGTATTTGTGAAACAAATTTTAATAGTTACAGCTCTTTTATAATTTATTATATGTGTTGACATATGTACAATATGTAATGTAGTTTCCAGCTAATTGATTAAGTAGGTAAATTATTAATGAATTGCAGCTCCATATTAATATGAAATAGTATTAATTCACTCAATAAGAAGGGACGACTGCTGATTTAGGAGCACGCTTTGAGCTTTAAACCTTCAGGGCTGCATTAAAGATTTGGTTTAGAGGTCTAAAAACAGCTTTATGAAATCAACAACTGGTGCACTATTCCAGAAGGGATGATCTAAAGCATATTCATCTAATTAGTCTGATGAGAGCTTTGCTAATAAGCAACAAGTTGGCCCTCTGTGTGCTGTGGAGACTTGTTAATGTTACTGTCACAACACGGGATCCTCGGGCTTTGAGATCAAGGCCAGGGAGCAGAGATGCTCTCTTACTGCCCCCACATGCCCCCTCCTCTCCTTCATTGCTCTGCTGTGATCTCTCACACCAAATTTAATTCCTTTTCTAATTAATGACATTATTAAAAGCGGGGCAGTGTGTCATTTGACCCTGGTAATGAGAGTGAAGGACTGGGATTCAGCTCTATGAAGAAAGAACTCTATTCATTTAAGCATGACTTCAGCAACGTTGTTTAAAAGTTTCTTAATGTACCTCATCTTATTTACTGATTTTTGAAGGGAGCATAACAATACCATCCCCCACACAGAGGGGAAGTATTCTCCAGCGGGGATCAGGAATGCGAAAAATAATAATACTCGTTTTTTGCGATTATTCACGATTAAGAATGTTAGCTAGACCAAGTGGCATAATTCACACAGAACAAAAATAAAGTTTCACTTGCAGTACACTTTTTTGTTTATATAGTTCTTATAGGAAAAAACTAGTTTTCTTCGAAATTTTTATAAAAATTTTTTTTGCTTAGTTTTTTTTTTGTTGACATATATAAGACATAGAGAGACATGTGTCAGATGCATGCAGCATACTGGTTGCCATGGTGCAATTTGTTTACTTTTTCAATTAAATAAAATGGTGTATTTAAAATCCAGAGGGGCATGTTGGCTTAGTGGTTAGCACGTTCGCCTCTCAGCACGGGAGATCCAGGTTCGCATCCCAATCTGGGAGCTGTTTCCATGTTCACCCCATGTCCGCGTGGGTATTCTCATGGTTCACCGGTTTCCTTCCACAGTCCAAAAACATGGATTACAGGTAAAATTGCTTCTATGTATAGTGCTTGTGTTTCTGTGTGTGTGTGTGTGTGTGTGTGTGTGTGTGTGTGTGTGGGTGTGTGTGTGTGTGAGTGTGCCCAGATATAGATCAGCACCCCTGATATATATAGCACCTTCTCCCCACACACACCACACACATGGCCCACACACACATACTGTGTGTATATATATATATACACATATATATATATATATATATATATATATATATATATATATATATAACATATATATATATATATTCATTATATTCATTCATTCATCTCCCACTTCATCCTCTACTAGGGTCGGGCGCCGGGCAGACAGACCCAAGACAGGGCGCCAATCCATTGCTGGGCACACACCCACCCACACAAACACACTCCATATGGGGCAAATTTGAGAATTCAATTGACTTGATCCATGTTTTTGGACTGTGGGAGGAAACCGGAGAATCCACGCAGACACGGGGAGAACATGGAAACTCCACCCAGATGGGTATTGGAACTAGGAATCCCTAGCGCTGAGAGGCGAACGTGCTAACCACTAAGCCACCGTGCCGCATATACTGTTATACTGTGTATATATATATATATATATATATATATATATATATATATATATATATATATATATATATATATGGGTACATTTACCTGTCTTTATGTAATCCACTAGCTGATAGTTTAATAAAATGCAAAACCTTCTCCTGCATTTTTAATCACATACTAACAACCAATCTGATGTGTTTGGGTAATTTTAAAGTATTTTGTGAAATATAACTCTAAAAAAAAACTAAAAGTTCTTTGTTGTTTCCTGAATGAAACGAATGAATCAATTTCGGTCTTACACATAAAACGACATGGAGACTTCTAGAACTTTTAGCAGGTGGTTTGCCCAGATCCATCTATGACTCTAACTTTACAATATCCCTATTATCAACATTATAAACATTCCAGGCAATTACTACAACTGCTTTTTGACACTAGAATGCAAAAAATAGAGCTTTTTTTAGCCTGGCACACGTACACACAATGGCTGCAAAAAAAAAAAAAAAAAAAAAAAAAAAAAATGTACTATAAAGCTTACAATGCAAGAATAATTACACCTGCTCCGCTAAATACCATTGACAGAGAAATAACTTCAAACTCAATAATGTTTTGATCATGAATAATTCATCAGGAGGAGCCCGTTGTCAGGCCGGTGGTCAGTGACAGGTGTTTATTTAGCTGGTGCTCTACCCTTATTCGGCGACGGAGCTTTACAATGACTCTTTATTCCTTGATGGTAATTACATGAGAGAAAGTACTCCACCAGGGCTGATTATACCACGCTCAGACAAGGAGACATGAATAATACCCCTGTTCTCTGCTGTGCTTGCTTACGAATTAGCTGATCAATCTTGCCTGAGTGACCGTTACTTTTTGAGTGGTTGGAAAGATTGGTTAGAGTGTTTGGAAAGATTGGTTCCGTGCTTTATCCTGCCTGCCTAATGGTCCTTCTTTCTCACTTGAGCACAGCTAAATAAATCACAGCTGGTGAGGCTTGTTCATTAGGCAATGTAAATTGGGAGATGACGTTTTGCTTTTGGCAGGGAGTGAATAAAGCCGGTTCTCTTTCACTGACTTGTTTTGACAGAACAACAGTACATGGATGTTTTGCTGATAAAAAATGGCTTCCTTTAATGGCAGAATGCTATTAACTGGTCAAGTCTTCTATGTAAATGCCCTCTCCATCTATCTTAATTACCATCCATCCATTATCTTCTGCTTGTCCAGGGTTCGGGTCGCGGGGGCAGACCTCCCTCGCTCCAGCCACCTCCACCAGCTCAACTGGGGGAGCCCCAAGGTGTTCCCAGACCAGCTGGGAGATATAATCCCTCCAGCGTGTCCTGGGTCTTCCCCGGGGTCTCCTCCTAGCTGGATTTGTCTAAAACACCACCCTAGGAAGGCGCCCAGGCTATCTTTATTACTAACTTTATTAAAGTCTTAGCACTTTCAGCAATTAAAACCTTAAAACCTGAATGATTTATGGTGGATGGTTTGACATACTATGCTTTATTAAAATCCATCCATCCATTATCTTCCACTTTATCCTCTATTAGGGTTGCGGGGGGGTTCCCCATGCCCATCCAGGGGAGAACGTCTTGGGCGCTGGGCAGGACAGGGCGCCAATCTATCACTCTCCACACACTCACTCTGCCTCTTCATTCTTAGCACATCTGCCTCCCAATGCTGGGAATCCAGGTTTGAATCTCCATCTGGGTGGAGTGCTCATGTTCTCCATGTGTCTGCATGGACTTTCTTTAGGTTCTCTTCTTTTGTCCCACTGTAAAAAAAACTTGGACTCATGGTCAATTGTCTGCTCCAAATTGCCCCTATATAGTGTGTTATATAACTGTTATATAATATATATGTTATATAACTATATATATATACTCACTCACATACACACACACACAAACAAACTCTATATGGGGCAATTTGGAGAATTCAACTGACTCGATCCATGTTTTTGGACTGTGGGAGGAAAACGGAGAACCCGGAGGAAACTCACATGGACACGGGGAGAACATGGAAACTCCACCCAGAAATTGGGATCCACACCAGATTCGGAATCCCTATAGTATTATATATATTATATATATTATATATATATATATATATATTATGGGCTGAGAGGATTCGGAATCCCTAGCGCTGAGAGGCGAACCACTAAACCACCGTGCCGCCCTGCCGTCTATATCATAATCAAAATTTGTTAATTAATCACTGCAAGCCTTTTCATCCAGCCAAATGTCATAGACTCTTTGATTCTGATATCTGAGTGTGCTAACAGTCCATCAGTGGCTAAAGTAGAGCTATAGTGCTTGAAAATCGATGCTTTACCCAGATAAGACCTCCCATTAAAATCTAATTTCCTTGCTTTAAAGGCGATAAAGGTGACTGAGACTCCATCACATGTTGAAAAGAGAGGACTTCCTAGCTATTCAAATGCTAGCAGCTCCTACCCCAGTGCTAATTAGCGCAGTTAAAGAGCAGTGACAAGCAAAGAGAGAAGCTGTTCACACATGGCCCCATTTCCAAAACATAGCTCTTTAAAAATAATGACATAGAGGACTAGAACACCAAAGCTTTTAGAACGTATGGGAGAATATGCATTCCAATATGGAGACATATATTTTGTGAATAATAAAAAATTCTCTATTAGGGTCGTTGGGGGTAGGGGTTCCTCATGCCCATCCAGGGGAGAACGTTTTGGGCGCTGGGCAGATACACCCAGGACAGGGCGCCAATCCATCCCTGGGCACACTCACTCACTCACACAGACATGCACACAAACACACACTATATAGACATGGACTCTGGGGCAATTAAGATCTGCTTATTTAACATGAAACACTATGCATCCTCAGTGCTGGGGATCCAGGTTTGAATCATGATCTGGGTGAAGTTTATCTATCTGGGTGGATTTTGTCCAGGTTCTCCAGTTTCCCCTCATAGTCCAAAAACATGTAATCAAGGTTAATTGGCTGTTCGAAGTTGCCCTGATTTTAATTACCCCTATATGGTGTGTGCGTGCGAGTAAGGGTTGAGTTTCCATGTTCTCCATGTGGGTTCTCTATACGGGTTTTCTGGTTTCTGGTTTTCTTGTTCGTCAAATTAAGATCAAAAGTTCTATCCATTAGAACCAAGAAAAATTGGCAACAAAAAATTATTTAAATGAGTTTAAACATGGGCAACACGGTGGCTTAGTGGTAAGTGCGTTCGCCTATCAGTGCTAGGGATTCCCGGTTCAAATCCCAATCTGGTGTTTCCATGTTCTCCCTGTGTCTGCATGGGTTTCCTCCGGGTTCAATGGTTTCCTTCCACAGTCCAAAAAACATGGATCAAGGTAAATTAATTCTACAAAAAATTGCCCCATATAGAGTGTGTCTGTGTGAGTGAGTGTGTGCCCAGTGATAGATTGGCACCTCGGTGTATCTGCCCAGTGCCCAAAACGTTCTCCGATGGATGGGTATGGGAAACCTTAGTAGAGGATAAAGCGAAAGATAATGGATGGATAGATGTATAATGGATGGAGGAGTTTAATCACAGGCGACACAGTGGCGTAGTGGTTAGCACATCTATCTCGCAATGTTGGGAATCCAGGTTTGAATCTCCATCTGGGTGGAGGGCTCATGTTCTCCACATGTCTACATGGACTTTCTTTAGGTTCTCTACTTTTGTCCCACTGTAAAAAAAACTTGGACTCATGGTCAATTTGCTGCTCCAAATTGCCCCTATATAGTGTGTGAGTAAGTGATGTGTGTGCCGAGCAATGAATTGGTGTGTAGGTAGCTCAGGGAAAGGTATCTCAGGGGTAAGGGTGTTGGGCTCTCAATCTAAAGGTTGGGGGTTCAAATCGCAGGTCCACTGAAGTTACCAATGTGGGTCCTTGAGCAACACCCTTAACCCTCATTGCTGCAGGGATGTTGTGATTAACCCTGTGCTCACCTTGTAAGTCGCTTTGGATAAAAGCATCTGCTTAATATAAATATGAATAAATATAAATATAATCTGCCCAGTTCGCCTCTCGGTACTAGGGATTCCTGGTTCGAATCCCCATCTGGGTGGAGTTTCCATGTTCTCCCCGTGTCCTCGTGGGTTTCCTCTGGGTTCACTGGTTTCCTCCCACAGTGCAAAAACATGGCTCAAGGTGAATTGAATTATCCAAATTGCCCCATATGCTCATAAAGGGCAGTGTGTTTGTCTGAGTGTGGGTGTGCCCAGCGATGGATCGGCGTCCTGCCCAGCGCCCGAAAGGTTCTCCCCTGGATGGGCATGGGGAACCCCCCCACCGCGACCCTAATATAGGATAAAGCGGAAGATAATGGATGGATGGATAATCTGCTCAGTGCCTAAAACAAACTCCTCTGGATGACCACCCCCTCCTCCAATCCTAGTAGAGGATTAAGCAGAAGATGATAAGAAAGAACCAAAGCAACTGTTGATCTCCTCCTGCCTGCAATGGCAAAGACCTGTTTGTAATATAGAACGTTCTCTTGGTTTAATATAATATCAAAATTACAACCGAATGGAATTCCGCCTGTTGTCTCATGGTCCCATTTTTTATGCATGCAATTGAATATTATTCGAGATGTGCAGCAGTAAGCATTTCTTTGCGTCGTGAATAAATGCCACTCAGCAGTAAAATAGCTCTACTTTAAGCCTTTCTGGTCCTTTATTATCCATTTTGCATTTTCCATCAATTCCACAGGATTTTTTTTCTATAGATGGATGATGCATTTTTGATGCCCTACAATTTGATACTTCAGTTTTCCTCGTTTCATCAAGTTTTGAGGATGAAATAACTTTTAGCTGATTTACTGGTGTCCTGAGCCTATCCTCCTGGGTGCATTCTGTCTCAGAGCACCATACACAAAAATATTCTACGGAAGAACGTCATTCTGTCAAACTGGTCTGTATATACAGTAACTAAGACAATGATCAAGTTGAATTTCATTCATTCATTCATCCATTATCTTCCGCTTTATCCTCTATTAGGGTCGCGGTGGGGTTCCCCATGCCCATCCAGGGGAGAACGTTTCGGGCGCTGGGCAGATAGACCCAGGACAGGACACCAATCCATCACTGGACACACACTCACTCACACAGACACACTCTATATGGGGCAATTTTGAGAATTCAATTGACTTGATCCATGTTTTTGGACTGTGGGAGGAAACCGGAGAACCCGGAGGAAACCCACGCGGACACGGGGAGAACATGGAAACCCCACCCAGATGGGGATTCGAACCGGGAATCCCTAGCGCTGAGAGGTGCTAACCACTAAGCCACTGTGCCACCCGCAAGTTTAATTTCAAATTAATTTATTTATATAGTGCTTTTTACAATAGTACATTGTCTAAAAACAGCTCTAAGGTGTTTTAAGCCTGAACCCCCAAAGAGCAAGCCAAAGCGAGAGTGGCAAGAAAAAACTCCATGGGTTGTTGGTTTTTAAGGAAGAAACCTTGTGAGGACCAAGACTTGAGCAGCCAGGCAGCATCAACAGAGCAGGTCACCCATGTACAGATTGTGTGTGTGGGTGGTCTGCTCTGTTGATGCTGCCCAACCACTCAAGGAGGATGGGGTCCCCAAAGAGCAAGCCAAAGCAAAGTAATGTTGTGAGGACCGAAGCTCAGTGGGGGACTCAACCTTTTTGAGCAGTTGGGCAGCATTAACCGAGTCTACCATGTACGGATTCATTCATCATTCATTCATTCATCATTCATCTATCCATTATCTTCCGCTTTATCCTATACTAGGGTAGCGAGGGGGATCCCCATGCCCACCCAGGGGAGAACATATTGAGCGCTGGGCAGACACACCCAGGACAGGGCATCAATCCATTACTGGGCACACATCACTCACACAGACACACTCTATATGGGGCAATTTGGAGAATTCAGAAGACCTTGATCCATGTTTTTGGACTGTGGTAGGAAACCGTAGAACCCAGAGGAAACCCACGTGGACACGGGGAGAACATGGAAACTCCACCCAGATTGGCGAATGTGCTAACCACTAAACCAAGATCAGGTGTCCATTTTCCAAAATAAGAAAACTACATCAATTCGGTGACGACATCCAGGCTGGACTACAAATAGGTTTCCAATAGAAATCCAAGTTCGAATCCAGATCTGGGTGGAGTTTCCATGTTCTCTCCGTGTCCACATGGGGTTTTTCCAGGTTCTCCAGTGTCCTTCCACAGTCCAAAACATGGAGTCAGAGTAAACTGGCTGCTTCAATCTGCCCCATCAGAGATTCGCCAATATAGAGTGTGTGTGTGTGTGTGTGCCCTGTGATTGATTGTCGCCCTGTCCTAAGGTACTGTATCTGCACAGTACTCCAAAAGTACTCAGCTGGATGGGCATGGGAACCCCCCCCCCGCTCAATGACCCTTGTTCCTAGTAAATGTTGATACTGTAAAGGTATTCTTGATTCTTGTGGGGACCCAATGCACACAATGCAGACCCTTCTCACATGTATTCATTAACATCCGTTTCAGATATAATGTATAACCCAGGCAGTCAGTTTGAGAACTTTTAATAATGATACAAACCTAGAACTCATTGCTCCCAGCAAGTTATTTTCCCCCAACCTCCCTTTTTTAACTGTGTCACTTGCATTTCCTTAATTTAGAGTTGATGAATAATTATGTAAAGTGAAAGCACATTATACCACATAGCATAATCACAACCGAGCCTTGGCAACTTGGTGATGATGCTGTTACTGCTACCCTTTGCCCTCACCATCTCATCCAAAAGCTCTCATTAGTTATGACTAATTCTTCCAGACCATTATATCTCTTGAGTTTTACTTTAAGGTGTTACAGCGAGATTCTTTGTGACCTTTCTGCTCTCTAATAAGGAATATATGATTATACAAATATCACACGGTGGCATAGTGGCTTAGTGGTTAGCACGCTCGCCTCTCAGCACTGGGGATCTAAGTTCGAGGACTGATCTGGGTGGAATTTCCATGTTTGCCCTGCGTCTGCGTGGGTTTCCTCCCACAGCCCAAAAATATGGAGTCAACGTAGGCTGAATATTCCAAATTGCCCCATATAGAGTGTATTTGTTTGTGTGAGTGTGTGCCCAGCGATAGATTGGCACACTGTACTGGGTGTATCTGCCCAGCGCCTGAAACGTTCTCCCCTGGATGGGCATGGGGAACCCCACCGCGGCCCTAATAGAGGATAAAGCGGAAGGAATGAATGAAAAATATCACAGTGGGGCTTAATAAGCATTCGCCTCTCAGCACTGGGGATCTAAGTTCGAGGACTGATCTGGGTGGAATTTCCATGTTTGCCCTGCGTCTGCGTGGGTTTCCTCCCACAGCCCAAAAATATGGAGTCAACGTAGGCTGAATATTCCAAATTGCCCCATATAGATGTGTATTTGTTTGTGTGAGTGTGTGCCCAGCGATAGATTGGCACACTGTACTGGGTGTATCTGCCCAGCGCCTGAAACGTTCTACCCTGGATGAGCATGGGGAAGCCTCCCGCGGCCCTATTAGAGGATAAAGCGGAAGATAATAAATGAATCAATTAATAAAATTCCCCGATATAGTGTGTGTGTGAGAGTGAGTGTGCCCAGTGCTGGACTGCCACTCTGTACTGGGTATATCTGCCCAGTGCCCGAAATGTTCTCCCCTGTATGGGCATGAAGAAACACCCCCATGACCCTAGTAATCTCTAGTAAGGGATTAATTGGCAGATGTTGAGATTAGATGAAAAATATCACCATCTCATGTATCTAGAAAACACTCACCATCACCATCTCATCCAAAAGCTCTCATTAGTTATGACTAATTCTTCCAGACCATAATATCTCTTGAGTTTTACTTTAAGGTGTTACAGCGAGATTCTTTGTGACCTTTCTGCTCTCTAATAAGGAATATATGATTATACAAATATCACCGACGTTCTCTCCCTGGATGGGCATAGACCGAATAGAGGATAAAGCGGCGGTGGCACAGTGGGGCTTAGTGGTAAGCACGTTCGCCTCTCAGCACTGGGGATCTAAGTTCGAGGACCGATCTGGGTGGAGTTTCCATGTTTGCCCTGCGTCTGCGTGGGTTTTCTCCCACAGCCCAAATATATGGAGTCAACGTAAGCTGAACACTCCAAATTGCCCCATATAATGTGTGTTTGTGAGAGTGAGTGTGTGCCCAGCGATAGATTGGCACCTGTACTGAGAGTATCTGCCCAGCGCCTGAAACGTTCTCCCCGGATGAGCATGGGGAACCCCCCCGCGGCCCTATTAGAGGATAAAGCGGAAGATAATAAATGAATCAATTAATAAAATTCCCCGACATAGTGTGTGTGAGAGTGAGTGTGCCCAGTGATGGACTGCCACTCTGTATTGGGTATATCTGCCCAGCGCCCGAAATGTTCTCCCCTGTATGGGCATGAAGAAACACCCCCATGACCCTAGTAATCCCTAATAAGGGATTAATTTCCAGATGATGAGATTAGATGAAAAATATCACCATGCCATATAGCTAGAAAACACGTGGAAAGAAATTATTATTATTGTTTAAGCTCCCAAATAAAAAAGCAGATAAGCAGATGTTCGGCAGTCAGCGTTAGGCATGTATAAAGATCAAACGAGACCAAAAATGTTCAAAGAAGCCCAAATAAGGTTTAATTAATTAATCCTCATATCCTCACAACACATTTGTTTGAGTTCACAGATTAAACACAGGTTCCGAGGTGGGACTCAGTCAGTCGTAGCAGCTGTATAATCAATAAATCCATTAGAAAACATATTAACAGCATGAACTCTGTCACGGCGCGCTAGGATCTGATCTGGACATCTTTGTTCACTACTGTGCCACCTGCTTTCACTTGTGTTCAATTAGTTTCAGATGCGTTTAATTACCTCATTCGTTTTGTCATCGTTTTTTCTCTGTTCAATAATCTCTGCGGTTGGTTGGTTATAGTTAGTGTAAGCTTTGTGTTTTTGTTTCATGCATTAACTGGCTTTCCTGTTTACAGAGTGCTTCATATTCCTAGAAAGCCTGCTTGCTACAATTACCACAAAAGTTTACATACTTGTTCTCAGGGACCCTGAGGAGGTTTATATACTCTTTACAACCTCCAACAAGCAGCTCAAAGATGCTTTAGTGGAGCGATAAGATAAGATACTCCATTCATTATCTTGCGCTTTATCCTCTACTAGGGTCGCGGGGGGGTTCCCCATGCCCAACCAGGGGAGAACGTTTCAGGCGCTGGGCAGATACACCCAGGACAGGGCGCCAGTCTATCGCTGGGGACACACTCACTCACACAGACACACACACAAACACACTCTACAGTATATGGGTCGATTTGGAGAATTGATCCATGCCAATCTATTGCTGGATAAGATAAGATTAGATTTCTGTATTGTTATTGCACAAAGTGAAACGAATTATTCAGTAAGCCTTAAGGTGTAAACAACAGGACATTGACACGATTTAAAAAAAAAAAAAAAAAAAAAGTTATTAAGAATAAAATAAAAAAAAGTAATTAAGAATAAAATATAAGTTGCAAGATTATGTTCAATAATTAAAATCTGTGAAAAAGTGGGATAAACTGAAGCAGCATTGGAATGTAGCACAGTGTCCTGAGTATGTCGTTCCTGTATATTTAGCGTGTGGATGGTTGTGTCATTGTTGGATGCCGTTAATCGAAGTGTTAAGCTCTTCAGCTAGTCGTCAACAGCGCACACCACAACTTGAATTGGGGCGCGTCAGTGTGTTTTTGCTATCATGCTGATGTAATTTAAGGGTGTGATTTAGATGCCACATGTAATAAACCAATCGGCACGTCACTTGCCCAATTCGAATTAAGAGCCCGACTTGCTGTCTGACTTTGGCAGATTGCTATTTCAACAATGCAGTGACCCCTACTGGAAGCTTTAAAGGGTTGTGTTTGTGAATGTATGCATGCATGTCTGTACATATATATATATATATATATATATATATATATATATATATATATATATATATATATATATATATATATACACACATCCATCCATCCATTATCTCCCCCGCTTTATCCTCTACTAAGGTCGCGGGGGGGGTTGCCCATGCCCATACAGGGGAGAACGTTTCAGATGCTGGGCAGAAACACCCAGGACAGGACACCTATCTATCACTGGGTACACACTCACACACACACACAAAAACACTCTATATGGGGCAATTTGGAGTACTCAATTGACCTTGATCCATGTTTTTGAACTGTGGGAGGAAACCGGAGGACCCGGAGAAAACCCACGCGGACACGAGGAGAACATGGATCAAGTCAATTGAATTCTCAAAATTGCCCCCATATAGAGTGTGTCTGTGTGAGTGAGTGTGTGCCCAGCGATGGATTGGCGCCCTGTCCTGGGTATATCTGCCCAGTGCCCGAGACGTTCTCCCCTGGATGGGCATGGGGAACACCACCGCGACCCTAATAGAGGATAAAGCGGGAGATAATAACCTAAAAACGTACAACATAACCGCTTGTCCACAGTTGTTGCTGATTTCATTTAACAGTGATTTTACAAAATCATGGAACATTACCTACGTACGTGCTCAACAATCTGAGTATGTGCAACAAGCAGCTGCCCACTGTGTTCTGCATTCTGGAAGCAGACATGGATTATCTTGACATTTTGCAGATACACCTGAACATGCAAAAACGAACTCAAATAAAATCTTTAAATACCCTATTAGCATGTTGTATAGACGGCGGGAGGAAGTCAAGTAGTGAACTTTATTTCCAGCCTAACCAATACTTTTTATTGGTTTTAAAATACATTAAAAAAATTTTGTGGTTAGCACGTTCACCTCTCAGCGCTGGGGATCCAGGTTCGAATCCCAATCCGGGTGGCATTTCCATGTTGTCCCCATGTCTGCGTGGTTTTCCTCCAGGTTCTCTGGTTTCCTCCCACAGTCCAAAAACATGGATTCAAGGTAAAGTGAATGATCTAAATTGCCTCATATAGAGTGTGTTTGTGTGTGTCCGTGTGAGTGAGTAAATGCCCAGAGATAGATTGGCGCACTGACCTGGGTGTATCTGCCCAGCGACCAAAACTTGGAGACCCCCCCCCCCCCCACGACCCTAGTAGAGGATAAAGCAGAAGACAATGGATGAATGAATGATTATATACACTAATATATTTTATATATAAAATTTATAAATATCCATCCATTATCTTCTGCTTTATCCTCTATTAGGGTCGCGGGGGGGTTCCCCATGCCCATCCAGGGGAGAACGTTTCGGGCTAGGGCAGATATAGCAAGGACAGGGCGCCAGTCTATCGCTGGGGACACACTCACTCACACAGACACACACACAAACACACTCTACAGTATGTGGGTCGATTTGGAGAATTGATCCATGTTTTTGGACTGTGGGAGGAAACCAGAGAACCCGGAGGAAACCCACGCGGACACAAGAAGAACATGGAAACTCCACCTAGATTGGAACTGGGAATCTAGCACTGAGAGGCGAACGTGCTAACCACTAAGCCACCATATATACATATATATATGGCAGCACGGTGGCTTAGTGGTTAGCACGTTCGCCTCTCTGCACTAGGGATTCCCGGTTCGAATCCCCATCTGGGTGGAGTTTCCATGTGCTCCCCGTGTCCGCGTGGGTTTCTTCCGGGTTCTCCGGTTTCCTCCCACAGTCCAAAAACATGGATCAAGTCAATTGAATTCTCAAAATTGCCCCATATAGAGTGTGTTTGTGTGAGTGAGTGTGTGCCCAGCGATGGATTGGCGCCCTGTCCTGGGTGTATCTGCCCAGCGCCCGAGACGTTCTCCCCTGGATGGGCATGGGGAACCCCACCGCGACCCTAATAGAGGATAAAGCGGGAGATAAGAAATAAGGAATATATATATATATATATATATATATATATATATATATATATATATATATATATAAATTATATATTCCTCTTGAGCAATCGTACCATCTGCAATCTCCCTTCGGGGATCAATAAATTCGTTCATTCATTGATTATCTCCCGCTTTATCCTCTATTAGGGTCGCGGTGGGGTTCTCGGGCGCTGGGCAGATAGACCCAGGACAGGGCGCCAATCCATCGCTGGGCACAAACACTCACTCACACAGACACACTCTATATGGGGCAATTTTTGAGAATTCAATTGACTTGATCCATGTTTTTGGACTGTGGGAGGAAACCGGAGAAAACCTACACAGACACGGGGAGAACATGGAAACTCCACCCAGATGGGGATTCGAACCGGGAATCCCTAGCGCTGAGAGGCGAACGTGCTAACCACTAAGCCACCATGCTGCCGGATCAATAAATATTCGTTTTAAATAAAATAAATTCTTTTTAAAAATATAAATATAAATTTCTTCTTTATAAAATTTATTGTTGGTTTGTATTTTGGAGTCTCTAAAAAAATTAATTGGATTTACATTGATTTGATTGGTGTAATCCACTGTATATGCTTAGTCTTTAAAATCAACAAAATTGTAATTGGATCATGCAGACATACTTTTTTGTTTATCCTTATAGACAGCGATGCAGATCGTGAAATTCAAGGTCAAGTTCTGGTGTTCTGGAATGAGTGGTGCTGTCATTTTTCAATTTCGCTTCTTGCTTGTATTAGTCAGAGGTGTGGCGGTGAGAAGCTAATGTACCAAAGAGCCATTCTGGCTGATTGATCTACAGTCTCTGTCCTCTTAGTTATACTGTCCGAGTCAGTGATGCTGAAGGTTTATCCCATAGTGAGCTAAAATGTGCGGTCTTTCAATCTGCTCTTTCATTACGATGTCACAACATTTCCAACTGTTGGTCTGGATTTCTTTCATGCTATTTCTGTCTGTGGCGTCTCACGCTTGCAACAGTGCCGTGATCTTACGGCTGATTTCATCATTGCTTATCATAATTTGTGGATGACATGGAGCCCTCACAAGAAATTAATGTCTGAACAAATTCAAATACAGTTTAATAAATAGGGCGGCACGGTCGGGTAGTGGTTATCCATCCAACTCGCAGCACTGGGGATCCAGGTTCAAATCCTGATCTGTTAAAGTTTACATGTTCTCCCCATGTCAGTGTGGGTTTTCTCCAGGTTCTTCGATTTCCCGCGACCCAAACCCCGGGCAAAGCGGAAGATAATGGATGGATGGATGGAAATTGCCCCTATATAGTGTGTATATGTGTGACTGTGTGATTGTGTGACCCAGGTTCGAATCCAGATCTGGAAGGAGTGTCCATGTGTTCCTCATGTCTGCGTGGGTTTTCTTTGGGTTCTTCATTTTCTTCCCACAGTCCAAAAGCATGGAGGTTTTAAGGTGAACTGGCTGCTTTACTCTAAATTGCCTCTATATACTGTGTGTGGCTTAGTGGTTTAAGTGTTCTCCCCGTGTCCGCGTGGGTTTCCTCCGGGTTCTCCGGTTTCTTCCCACAGTCCAAAAAACATGGATCGAGGTCCATTGAATTCTACAAATTGCCCCATATAGAGAGTGTTTGTGTGTGTCCATGTGAGGGAGTGTGTGCCCAGTGATAGATTGGCGTCCTGCGCTGGGTGTATCTGCCCAGTGCCCAAAACATTCTCCCCTGGATGGGCATGGAGCCCCCCCCCCCCCCCCCCGCGACAGGATAGTACAGGATAAAGTGGAAGATAATTGATGGATGGATACTTTATATTTATTTATATAGTTTCAAATATGTATATATATTTACAACCTTACAATATATATTTTATATGATGACTGTTGGGCGGCACGGTGGCTTAGTGGTTAGCACGTTCGCCTCTCAGCGCTAGGGATTCCCGGTTCGAATCCCCATCTGGGTGGAGTCTCCATGTTCTCCCCGTGTCCGCGAGGGTTTCCTCCGGGTCCTCCGGTTTCCTCAAGTTAATTGAGTTCTCTAAATTGCCCCATATAAAGTGTGTCTGTGTGAGTGAGTGTGTGCCCAGCGATGGATTGGCGCCCTGTCCTGGATGTATCTGCCCAGCGCCCGAGACGTTCTCCCCTGGATGGGCATGGGGAACCCCACCGCGACCCTAATAGAGGATAAAGCGGGAGATAATGAATGAATGAATGAATGAATGATGACTGTTGCTGTATATAATAAAGCTTTAAAACTCAGCATTTTAAATAGAGGCCTATATTAAAGTGCCTCTGGAAAAAGGAAAACATGTCAGTTATATTAGTTAGTACCTGAGTGCAAGTGAGTTTTGGACTTCTAAAGAACAGGTGAGTTGGATGTTCATTTTCTGCCGGTCCTCATGGAGTCTCTCCTTCTTGGCCTCGTGGCTGTCACGGTAATGATGAGATGGCAAGAGGCACTTTTATTTCCTTTCAGACCGATATGACATGGTGTGGATAATGGGCTGTAGGTAGGAGGTCTGGTCAGACTCTGATTACAGATGCTCTGACACCAGGTTAATAGAGATTTCTAATGGCCGCCTCGCACCAGCCAGCACCTGTTTTTATTACAGAGAACTGGAGCTCTCTCTCTCTCTCTCTCGCTTGCTCGCAATCACACACACACAAAAAAAACCACATCCTCACTACCTAGCTTTCTGAATGAGCTTTTTTCATCATACACCTCGACTCCATTAAACATTAAGATTTGAAACATAGACTCATCTGATCACAACGTCTGATCTGTTACATCTCAGATAACTTTAGGCTCAGAAAACCTGCCCATGCTTCGGCAAATGAACATCCATTAACATCCACCAACCAAATGATACCTGCTTTGTGGTATCCTTTACCTCTGTAGGTTCTGTATTTAGGAAAAAAAGAAAAGAATCTAGGACAGCACGGTGGCTTAGCGGTAAGCACGTTCTCCTCTCAGCACTAGGGATTCCTGGTTCGAATCCCAATCTGGTTGAAGTTTCCATGTTCTCCCCGTGTCCGAGTGTTTTCCCGGTTACTCCGGGTTCTCTGGTTTCCTCCCACAGTCCAAAAACTTGGATCAAGGTCAATTGAATTCTCCAAAATTGCCCCATATAGAGTGTGTCTGTGTGAGTGAGTGTGTCCTGGGTGTATCTGCCCAGTGCCTGAAACGTTCTCTCCTGGATGGGTATGGGAAGACCCCCCACCCCGTTCGTTTATCCTCTACTAGGGTCGTGAGGGGTTCCCCATGCCCATCCAGGGGAGAACATTTCGGGTGCCAATCTATCACTGGGCACACACTCACTCACACAGACACACACTATATGGGGCAATTTGGAGAATTCAACTTACCTTGATGCATGTTTTTGGACAGTGGGTGGAAACCTGAGAACCCGTAGGAAACCCACCCAGACACGGGGAGAACATGGAAACTCGACCCAGATTGGGATTCGAACCTGGCGAAGGTTCTAACCACAAAGCCTGTGTTGGGTGCTTGTTATGTAGATAAAGGATATAAAGGCTTTAAAGTCTAAGTCTTTTTCGAGTGTATTTAAGTTTATGAGAAGTGTGAGACACATATATCACAGTGGATGTATTTCACCTCATTAGTCACTGAATGATTACTGAAATGACTTTTAAGAGTTTGCATGATGTATAAATGGAAACAGCAATAAAAAGAGAGGAAACGAAAGAGGCCAGAGCGGAGAAGAAGCAATTAGCATCGAAATGAAAGAAAAGTCTGACTGGCAGTGAGCCATATTTATGCACTGATAGGCCTCTCGCTCTTTCATTAGCAGGCACAGCCACTTCATGCCATGAATCGATTTGAGTGATTAATCAAATAAATGAAGTGATGCACCGTCATCCTTTGTTTTAATGTTTGCTCGCGCTCAGCGTTTCCCTCCAGCAAAAAAAACTGACATGCTTTTGGTTTTTTTTTCCAGAATTTATATAAACTATAAGGGTTTTCTATCACTTACTCACACAATCACACATACACAGACTATATAGGGGCAATTAAGAGCAGCTAATTCACCTTGAATCCATTGGTGTCAACAGGGTGCCAATCCATCTCTGGGCACACTTAGTCACACAACCACATATACACACACTATATAGGGACAATTTAGCGCCCAGTGATAGATTTAGCGCCAATCTATCACTGGGCACACACTCCCTCACATGGACACACACAAACACTCTCTATATGGGGCAATTTGGAGAATGCAATTGACCTCGATCCATGTTTTTTGGACTGTGGGAAGGAACCGGAGAACCTGGAGGAAACCCATGTGGACACGGGGAGAACACTTAAACCACTAAGCCACCATGCTGCCCCCACACACAGTACATAGAGGCAATTTAGATTAAAGCAGCTAATTCACCTTGAATCCATGTTTTTTTAGACTGTGGGAGGAAACCGGACAACCCGAAGGAAACTCACGCAGACTGTAGGAGAAACATGGAAGCACCTACCAGATTGGCCTGTAAAACTACACCCTCCAGCGCTGAAAGGTGGTCAAGCTAACCACTACGCCACCATGTGGCTCATAATGATAATCAATGTATCATTTATATATTAGCTTACACTTAATCCTCTACTAGGGTTGCGGGGGAGGGGGAGGATGGGCACTGGGCAGATACAACCAGGACAGGATGCCAATCCCTCTCACACACTTAGTCACACAACCACATATATATACACACTATATAGGGGCAATTTAGAGCAGCTAATTCCCCTTGAATCAATGTTTTTTTAGACTGTGGGAGAAAACCGGACACGTGGAGAACATGGAAACTTTTACTGGATTGGCCTGTAAACCTAGACCTTCCATAGCTGAAAGGTGGTCAAGCTAACCACTACGCCACCATGTGGCTCATAATGATAATCAATGTATTCATTAATTTATATATTATCTTACACTTAATTCTCTACTAGGGTTGCGGTGGGGAGAGGGGGGCGCTGGGTAGATACACCCTGGACAGGGTGCCAATCCATCGTTGGGCATACTTACTCACACAACCACATATACACACACTATACAGGGGCAATCAAGAGCAGCTAATTCACCTTGAATCCATGTTCATTCATTCATTATCTTACACTTAATCCTCTACTAGGATTAAGCGTAAGGGTAGATACACCCAGGACAGGGCACCAATCCATTGCTGGGCACACATACACACACTATATAGGGGCAATTTAGAGCAACTAATTCACCTTGAATCCATGTTTTTTTAGATTGTGGGATGAAACCGGACAACGCGAAGGAAACTCACGCAGACACGTGGAGAACATGGAAACTCCTCCCAGATCGGCCTTTAAACCTAGACCTCCAGCGCTGAAAGGTGGTCGAGCTAACCACTACGCCACCATGTGGCTCATAATGGTAATCCATTTATTCATTCATTCATCATCTCTCTCTCTTAATCCTCTACTAGGGTCTCGGGACATCCAATCCAAGCCAATCCACTTTGATTCCTTGTTTTTGGATTGTGGAAGGAAACTGGAGAACCTGGAAACCCAGCGGTCGGTGAGGAAACCCACAGACAAGGGGAGAACATGGAAACTCCACCCAGATGGGGATTCGAACCGGGAATCCCTAGTGCTGAGAGGAGAACATGCTAACCACTAAGCCACTGTGCCGCCATATATATATGTATATATGGTGGCTTAGTGGTTAGCACGTTCGCCTCTCAGTGCTAGATTCCCGGTTCCAATCTAGGTGGAGTTTCCATGTTCTTCTTGTGTCCACGTGGGTTTCCTCCGGGTTCAGAACATGGAAACTCCACCCAGATCAGAATTCGAACCTAGATCCCCAGCGCTGAGAGGCGAACATGCTAACAACTAGAATAAACAATAAAAAACATGCTAAACATGCTAACAACTAGAATAAACAACATGCTAACAACTAGAATAAACAATAAAAACATGCTAAACATGCTAACAACTAGAATAAACAACATGCTAACAACTAGACTAAACAATAAAAAGCCTGATTATGCATTAACAGCTACAGTCATATATCGGCCCCTGGGGCCCTGGGCTTACTAGGCGTCTGGTTAAAAGTTTCCACTGGTGGGCCCTCATGCTCTTTACCATATCTTTATTATTGAGTTCCTGATAATAAATACCTTTGAGCTATGATCTAGCACCTTGAAGCTCCCAGGCAGATTACTTCTCTTTGTGTAGTGGGGCATCTGTCCTCTTGTCAAGATCCTAAAGGTTATCGCCTTCAAGAGCGCTCGGTCCAGGCGAGCAAATATGAGATTTAAAAAAGCGTGTTTGTGTGTTTGTGTTTGCGTGTGGGGGTGTTTTTCGTAGCTGGTTTTCCATTCCATTCCCATCTGTCCGCTTGGTCCAGATGTTGGTCACACGAGGGCACAATAAGGGAAATGTAGCCCAGGTTTAATCAGCCTTTAGTTCAAAGCAATTATAAATCTGGCTGCAATATATAATTTTACAGTTTGAGCCATCTGCACAATTAGCATAACACACTCCTATGTCGCTTATCTCCAATTCCACCTCATCAAATCAATGTCAAATTTAAATGTTAATAAAATACTGAATTATTCACCATGTAATTTAGCCCTTTGCTCCATCTTTCAACATGAATCCTGTAGCTGAGGAATATATCAAAGCAGAACGACCACCTCACTTTATTCTCTGCAGAGCACAGGTATTGTATTCAGAATATGGTTGAATATGTTGATGGCACGGTGGCTTAGTGGTTAGCATGTTCTCCTCTCAGGTGGAGTTTCCATGTTCTCCCCGTGTCAGATATGTGATATGTGTCAGATTGCAAGACAGAAATATTTATTAATGAACATCCTATTCTTTTTATTAATATGATTAAAATCCGGGCGGCAAGTTGGCTTAGTGGTTAGCATGTTCACCTCTTAGCACTAGGGCTTCCCGGTTTGAATCCCCATCTGGGTGGAGGTTCCATGTTCTCCCCGTGTCTGCGTGGGTTTCCTCCGGGATCTCCGGTTTCCTCCCACAGTCCAAAAACATGGATTAAGGTCAATTGAGTTCTCCAAATTGCCCCATATAGTGTGTGTCTGTGTGAGTGAGTGTGTGCCCAGCGATAGATTGGCGCCCTGTCCTGGATGTATTTGCCCAGCGCCCGAAACGTTCTCCCTTGGATGGGCATGGGGAACCCCCCCACGACCCTAATAGAGGATAAAGCGGAAGATAATGGATGGATGGATGTTTATAATCCGGGTGGCACGGTGGCTTAGTGGTTAGCACGTTCACCTCTTAGCACTAGGGATTCCCGGTTTGAATCCCCATCTGGGTGGAGTTTCCATGTTCTCCCCGTGTCCGTGTGGGTTTCCTCCGGGATCTCCGGTTTCCTCCCACAGTCCAAAAACATGGATCAAGGTCAATTGAGTTCTCCAAATTGCCCCATATAGAGTGTGTTTGAGCGCGTGAGTGTGTGCCCAGCGATGGATTGGCGCCCTGTCCTGGGTCTATCTGCCCAGCGCCCGAGACGTTCTCCCCTGGATGGGCATGGAGAACCCCACCCGCGACCCTAATAGAGGATAAAAGCGGGAGATAATGAAATGAATGAATGAATGTTGTTGGCACGGTGGCTTAGTGGTTAGCATGTTCTCCTCTCAGCGCTAGGGATTTCTGGTTCGATACCCAATTTAGGTGGAGTTTCCATGTTCTCTCCGTGTCAGATATGTGATATGTGTCAGATTGCAAGACAGAAATATTTATTAATGATCATCCTATTCTTTTTATTAATATGATTAAAATCCGGGCGGCACGGTGGCTTAGTGGTTAGCACGGTTGGAATCCCCATCTGGGTGGAGGTTCCATGTTCTCCCCGTGTCTGCGTGGGTTTCCTCCGGGATCTCCGGTTTCCTCCCACAGTCCAAAAACATGGATTCAAGGACAATTGAATTCTCCAAATTGCCCCATATAGAATGTATTTGTGTGAGTGGGTGTGTGCCCAGCGATGGATTGGCGCCCTGTCCTGGGTGTATTTGCCCAGCGCCCGAAACGTTCTCCCCTGGATGGGCATGGGGAACCCGACCGCGACCCTAATAGAGGATAAAGCAGAAGATAATGAATGAATGAATAATGGATGGATGGATGGATGGTGTTCTGCATCTTTATTATGGTTTCAGGTATCTATATGTGTCTCACCTGTTGAGACACATATAGAGGATAAAGCGGAAGGTAATGAATGGATGGATGTTTATAATCCAGGTGGCATGTTGGCTTAGTGGTTAGTATGTTCTCCTCTCAGCACTAGGGATTCCCGGTTCGAATCCCAATCTGGGTGGAGGTTCCATGTTCTCCCCGTGTCCACGTGGGTTTCCTCCGGGTTCTCCGGTTTCCTCCCACAGTCCAAAAACATGGATCAAGTCAATTGAGTTCTCCAAATTGCCCCATATAGAGTGTGTCTGTGTGAGTGACTGTGTGCCCAGCGATGGATTGGCGCCCTGTCCTGGGTGTATCTGCCCAGCGCCCGAGACGTTCTCCCCTGGATGGGCATGGGGAACCCGACCGCGACCCTAATAGAGGATAAAGCGGGAGATAATGAATGAATGAATAATGGATGGATGGTGTTCTGCATCTTTATTATGGTTTCAGGTATCTATATGTGTCTCACCTGTTGATTGACGGTCACGTGATCGCCATCTTCTCCGTTATTGGTTCCCTCTGTCTTTAAAAGCGTTCTGCTTAATTGGCTTCTTGCTTTGTGTCCTTTATGGCACGTTTCATCAATTGATCCACAATCCGATCCTGTCGCTGCTTCCGTTGTAAGTTTGCATTTATTCCTTTATCTTACACACGTGTTATTTATTTGTATTTTTTTTTAGTTTTAAACAAATAGTTCTTTGAGTTCATGCCGGCATTCTCGTACTCTGTATCCCGCTTCTGTGTATTGACCCTGTATTTTTGTGCTCACTACTGACACCTAGAGGCGCACCGTGACACTGCTGTTAGAATAAATAATATATAGATTAGAACTCAAAGCACGCTTTAACAACATTCAAAGCAAACAGCAAAAAAAAAAAAAAAAAAATATTGAACACACTAAAAGTAAAAGTTTTCTGAACATGAATAGGAATAAAAACAGACAATAAATACACTTTAAACTTAATTTATTAAATAAATTCAACTTTATATAGCTTAAAATACTTTGCTCTCTATAAAAAATATCCTGTTAATATGATCAAAGTAACAACTATGAACATGCTGCAAGAGAACATTAAAGAATTGAAATAAAAATGATGCTTTTTTCACAAAAGTAAAAATAACTAATCAAAATACTGTTTTCTTTTCTCTTGGGCCATTTTAGACCTTAAACTTTAAATATTTCTGCTCTCTATAAAAGTGTTCCTGTAAAAATCAGCATGGTCCAAAAAACATATCGTTGGGTTATTATTTACAATAAAAATAGGTAGAATAACAATATAAAAAGAGAGATAGGATAGATGGAGAGATAGGACGTGGGTCTTGAGAGATAGGATAGATGGATTTACAAATAATACTAAGCTGAGTTTCTTTTTCTTTTTCACGATAATAGGGTGAATTTTAAAGTCCAACTAAAGCTCTTCTTAGTGGTGTATCTGTCTTATTGGACAGTGTAGTCTCCACTTGACCAACGTGGCCTTCTTCTTTTATTAGCAGCACCTCATCAGTATGTTATGGGATCAATCTGGGATCACAGGGCAACGCAGACCCCCGGAAAACTGTCCAGGTCTGCAAAAACTGGTAGCAGTGGTAATTCCTACAATAGGCTTTAGACAATCAATAACCTCAATAACTTTGTCTCAGTCAATGCATTGTCCCTTTAAGAAAAAAAAAAAAGTTTATTTGGTTTTATTTTATCTATTCGGCTCCTTCTGCAGTGATTCAAATGGAACATAATAACAATTTGATTAATTTAATCTCATAGTTTCCGTTTTTTTATCTTTGTTTTTATTTTAATCTCTAGTCCTGTTTATTTAATTTTTTTATGGAACAGATATGTTTAATGCTGCAGTTCCTCATGTGGTTCACTAATGACCAACCACTACAATTACCGCAACATTGCTAACCTGCTTACACTTATTTAATTACTAGTAGTATTCAAACCTAAATTGATTACAGAAATCTCTGGGGATTTCTTTAATAGGATTACTGGATTACTTTCATCAAGTGGAAAGCCATTTTCTTTCTTAATAAGAGTATAAACATGCAGTGAGTGAACTCTTACAGATTTCTAATGGAGCCGTGATATTTGGTTGGCTTAATGTCTTATCTCGCACTCACACTTATCAATTGCCTTATATCTTATCTGATTCACCATTCAATGCATATTTATACATAAGGAACAGTCTTTTTATTGTAACTTTGAGAAACCTAGTTCTCCCATCAATTTAATTTACTGAATTATCTGAATTTACTGAATGGAATTTATGCTACGACATAATTCGCATTAAGTAATAATTAAAATACACCTCCAAGCATGTTTTTTTTTATAACTGTGGGATGAAACTAGGAACAAATGAGGTTAGAATTACACATGGAAAGGACTTGACCATCCTATCCCAGATTTTTGTGTGAGGCGAGAGTGTAAGCACTGCATCACTGCTTTCACAATACAGACAATATTATATAATAACTGCTTTTATTAAGCATATTACACATTTATGAGCAAAATGATGTTTTTAAATATGTTGACATGAGTTCCTCATGCCCATTCAGTGGAAAATGGCTGCTGGGCAGATACACCCAGTACAGGTTGCCAATCCAACACTGTGCACACACTTACTTCCACACACACATGCAGTATTTAGATTTTTGAATTTAGAGCAGCCAAATCACCTTAAAGCTATGTTTTTGGACTGTGAGAGTAAACTGGAAAACCCAAGAAGACAGCCACAAGGACGCGGGGAGAACATACAAATGTTCAAAGGTGGACGTGCTAACCACTAAGCCACCGTGCCGCCCCTGGAGAAGGTTGTGTACTTTATTGATTATATTGACCTGTATTTGGTCATCAGTCAATTAACCTCATCACATTTCCAACTGCAGGTCTTCAGATTTTTCTGGTGATGAAGGGAGTTTCACTCTGGTCCCACAAATTAGCCATTAATTAACTTATTTAATTATTATTATAGGCGGCACGGTGGCTTAGTGGTTAGCACGTTCGCCTCTCAACGCTAGGGATTCCCGGTTCGAATCCCCATCTGGTGGAGTTTCCATGTTCTCCACCTGTCCGCGTGGGTTTCCTCCGGGTTCTCCGGTTTCTTCCCACAGTCCAAAAACATGGATCAAGTCAATTGAATTCTCCAAATTGCCCCATATAGAGTGTGTCTGTGTGTGTGTGTGTGTGTGTGTGTGTGTGTGTGTGTGTGTGCCCAGCGATAGATTGGCGCCCTGTCCTGGGTGTATCTGCCCAGTGCCCCCCACCGCAACCCTAATATAGGATAAAGCGGAAGATAATGAATGAATTATTATTATTAGCTCATTTATAATAGTGTAGTTGGTTTTAATAGTGTAGTTGGTTTTCTTCATAACTACTGACTTGTGGTGTTCTCATTTGTAAGTCGCTTTGGATAAAAGCATCTGCTAAATACCTAAATGTAAATTTATAATCATTATATAATCATAAAGCACAACTTAAGCTCTTCTTAGTGGTGTATCTGACAGTGTAGCTTCCATTTGACCAACGTGGCCTTCTTCTTTTAGTAGCATCACCTCATTAGTATGTTATGGGATCAATCTGGGATTATAGTGCCAAACAGACCACCAGAAAATCGTCTAGGTCTGCAAAAACTGGTAGTAGAGGTAATTCCTACAATGGGCTTTAGACAATCAATACACCCAATAACCTCTTTCTTGGTCACTAGACAGTCACTTTCAAATAAAAAGCTTAATTTGGTTTTATTGTGTGTAATAGAGATGAATATATACTTAACGTTAGATTGGCGCCTTGTCCTGGGTGTATCTGCCCAGCACCCGAAACCCTCTCCCCTGGATGGGCATGGGAACCCCAACGTGACCCTAGTAGAGGATAAAGCGGAAGATGATGGATGGATGGGTCATGTATTGAAACCTTATGTGCGAACATGTCAGATTTCTGTATTATGTCGGGTCTCTATTTTGAGAAGTTTAGCAAATCCTACGAGTTATTTACGCAGCAGTCATGTTACAACGTTTGTTGTGAGCTCACAACTTCTTGGCCTTTTCTTTAAGTCATTGGGTCTTAACCACCCAATATTCGAAAATAAAATTAGCACCTAAACATGTAGAAACTGGATCCTCACCAAAACAGTTACGCCAAACTACATTTCTTAAATAAAAAGGTGCCAAAAAAAGATTAAGCAGCGTGAAAGTGGAGCCAATTTTCTTTTCCTTTATTTATTTTTTAAGCAATCTTTGCAACACAGGCAGTGTTGTTGGCAGCAAAGTGATTTAAACCGTTTTGAGCCTTAACGTAATGTTAAGGGCTTTTTTTTTGGCATCGAATTAATATAATTTCTGAAAAAGCATCACCTTTTTAGCACCCTTGTAATGTACCATCACTCCACTGTAACAATAGCCAGCGTTTTTGGTTCATGTTTTGTATGGTAGACACCTTATCACATGTGTACTGTACGTCAATATCCCCAGTTTTTATGTATTTGTTTTTTTAAGTGGACTCTGCTGTCTTGATGGAAACAGGGTGATACTTTGAGACATGACAAGCACTCGGAACAAATGCACAAAAACGTGTTGAGTAAATGGCTTTGCTCAGTCACCGATAAGAAAACATCTGCTCCATAGCATATTCCCTCTGTGCAGGCATTTAATAACATGATCCCAGTGGAGCTGAAACAATGCACGGGCTTCGGAAAAAAAGCTTTCTGTCTTTAAACGGCAGTTTTTACACCGTGTTTTTATTATTCATAAAGTCCCAAGTCCCATAACCTATCGGGGATAGACCGGGACATTAATAAAATAAAGGCAATTTTAATATTCAATAAGCTTTCACGCATGACGGCAGCCTGCAGGTGGGAAATGCAGCCAGTTCATTAGGCCATCAAGCATCCGGGAACCCTCGGCCGATAGAGCTGGGAAAGCTTTTGCAGAATGTCTACATATCATAGAGAATGTTAAAAAAAAAACAAGATTGTGCCATATGTATAACCTTGATGTACGCATAAGCGGTGGTCAGGCTTATTAAGACCTTTAGTGGTATAGCGATTCACATCTTCAAAGCACCACATCAGCGCCGGGAGACGGCAAAGTGTCCACATAGGAACTGCTGTATGCTTTGATCAGTCGAAATTTAGTCTGTATCAAAGCAGTGGACATTGATTTATTCATTAACACGTTTTTGAAAAGTTCTGCTCTCTGGAGCTTAACCGCACTGCCGTACGCCTGCAGTGATATCTGGAAAACTGTGGGGGGGAAAAAGTCTCACTGTACCTCGTATTAGGAATCGGGGTGTGATTACAGATTTTAATTGTACCATTTTTGTGTATAATAATAATAATAATTATTATTATTATTATTATTATTAGAATTATTGTCCAATATTTTACTTTACCAAAATGTGGATTGATGAAGTGGCTGCTCTAATCTCAATTGCCCCTATTGATCTGTGTGTGAGTGCTCAGTAATAGATTGGCACCTTGTGCAAAATAATAAATAAAATTCAGCATTTAAAACAATAAAAATTGTTAAAATACTAATTTATTAACTTCTGCTTAATCTGCTACTAGGGTTGGGGGTGCGGGGGCATTTCAGGCAGTGGGCAGATACACCCAGGACAGGGCACCAAACGATCAATATGCACGCTCACTCATCCAGCAACACTGTATTGGGAAATTTAGAGCTTTCAATTTACCTTTAATCCATGTTTCTGGACTGTGGGAGGAAATCTGAGAACCGGGAGAAACACGGGGAAAAAAATTGACACTCCACCGAGATTGGGATCTAAACCTGGATCCAAAGCGCTGAACGTGCTAATCACCACTATGCCACCATGTTGCCTGCATGGTTCGTTATTTATTTTCTCATTCATTCATTATCTCCCGCTTTATCCTCTATTAGGGTCGCGGTGGGGTTCCCCATGCCCATCCAGGGGAGAATGTCTCAGGTGCTGGGCAGATACACCCAGGACAGGGCGCCAATCCATCGCTGGGCACACACTCACTCACACATACACACTCTATATGGGGCAATTTTGAGAATTCAATTGACTTGATCCATGTTTTTGGAGGGCGGCACGGTGGCTTAGTGGTTAGCACGTTCGCCTCTCAGCGCTAGGAATTCCTGGTTCGAATCCCCATCTGGGTGGAGTTTCCATGTTCTCCCCGTGTCTGCGTGGGTTTCCTCCAGGTTCTCCGGTTTCCTCCCACAGTCCAAAAACATGGATCAAGTTAATTGAGTTCTCCAAATTGCCCCATATAGAGTGTGTCTGTGTGAGTGAGTGTGTGCCCAGTGATGGATTGGCGCCCTGTCCTGGGTCTATCTGCCCAGCGCCCGAGACGTTCTCCCCTGGATGGGCATGGGGAACCCCACCGCGACCCTAATAGAGGATAAAGCGGGAGATAATGTATGTATGTATGCATGTTTTTGGACTGTGGGAGGAAACCGGAGAACCCGGAGGAATCCCACGCAGACACGGGGAGAACATGGAAACTCCACCCAGATGGGGATTCGAACCTAGCACTGAGAGGCGAACGTGCTAACCACTAAGCCACCGTGCCGCCTCATTATTTATTTAATTAATTTAATTATTTGAGAACATTATTTTCGTCCTTTCGTAATTTCCGTCAACCGACATAGTATGTATTATTCTTATAAATGTCATGACGATATTGATGCCCTCCTATGATTTGATGATTTGTTAGTTGTAATGTATTTAATTGTGATGAATTGCAAAAATGATTCTTATCACTAATTACAGGATGTGAAAGCTTGCATCTAATAGTGGCTAGAAATTCATCGGGTGCTTGCTACTCTTTTAATTATTCTGTTTTTTTAATTAAAACTTGGGGCTAAAGGAGGATCTTTATGTAGAATGCATAGTTTAAAAAAAGCTTAGTATAATGCATATCATTATGCAAAAATCAACATGATGACGGAAATTAGATTTGCGATTGCTTAATGCGTTGAGTTACATAATTATGCTGGAGGATCTGGAGGAGATTTCATAGCCTGCATAAATTTCAGTTGGGGAGAATAATCTTCTGCTTTAGCGCCAGTCAATGGAGAACAATTAATTGCCCAAATGAAAGGATCCGTTTAATAATTCAATTTGCCATTTGTTGAAATTAAAGAGAAGGCTCTCATAAGTGTCTGTGGAACCATTGTTCAGTGGAGAGTGAGACGGCGCATCATTTTAACACTTACTTGTGGAGCTCCAGAGACCTTTGGAAGGTTGGGGGAGGGGGCACTTTGTGATGGACGATGGAGCCATAGTTTTTTTTTTATTACCACCTGTTGGTGTTGACAAGACCCGGTCTGTCTTCTCTTTTCATCTCATTTCATTATTAAGTGGCAGGGTGCCACTTTATCGCTAAACACACTTGTGCACACCGTACAAGAGCAATTTAGATTTACATTGTATCCATGTTTTTGGACTGTGGATGGAAACTGGAGATCCCGGAGAAAACCTCACAGGGACATGGGGAGAACATGGAAACTCCACCCAGATTGGGATTTAAATGTGCACCATGTTCCATCCATTCATTATTTTCCGGTTAATTCTTACGGGTTGCTACATTTTGGGGAGCTGGGCAGATACACCCAGGACATGGTGCCAATCCATCGCCGGACACACACACACAAACACTCTGTACTGTAGGGGTCATTTTGATAGGAGCAATTTAGAGCAGTCCATTTTATTTAAATCCATGTTTTTGGACTCTGGATGTAAACTAGAGTGCCTAGCGAAGAGTGACGTATCACGGGGAGAACATGGAAACTCCACCCACATTAGGATTTAAATGTGCTAACCACTATGCCCACAGTCGGTCTTCCATCCACTAATTATTTTCAGGTTAATCCTCGACTTGGGTTGCTGACGGTTCCCAATGCCTACCCAGTGGCGACTGTTTTGGGCGCTCGAAAGATACACCCAGGACACGGTGCCAATCCATTGCTGGACACACGCACTCACACAAACACACTCTATATAGGGGTCATTTCAATAGGAGCAATTTAAAGCAGCCAATTTCATTTCATCACCATGTTCCATCCATTTATTTTCAGGTTAATCCTCTACTAGGGTTGCCTGGAGTTCCCAATGCCCATCCAGTGGTGAACGTCCTGGGCACTGGGCAGATACACCCAGAACATGGTGCCAGTCCATCGCTGGGCACGCACTCTCAAACCCTCTATATACAGTAGGGTTCATTTTGATGAGCAATTTAGAGCATTTAAAGCCATGTTTTTGGACTGTGGAAGGAAACCAGAGAAAACCCCCGCCGACACAAGGAGAACATGAAGACTCCATATAGATCTCTCTAGATCTCTGGATCCCCAGCACTGCGCAGTGGACGAGCAAACTCTGACACCACTGTACAATCCCCAGTCTGGCTTTTTGAACTACTATGCATATCCATCCATCCATTATCTTCCGCTTTACCCTATATTAGGGTCATGGGGTAGTTCCCCATTCCCATCCAGGGGAGAACGCCTCGGGCGCCGGGAAGATACACCCAGGACAGGGTGCCAATCCATCGCTGGGCACACACTCACCCACCCACACAGACATACACACTCTATATGGGGCAATTTGGAGCACTCAATTGACTTGATCCATGTTTTTTGGACTGTGGGAGGAAACTGGAGAACCCGGAGGAAACCCACTCAGACACAGGGAGAACAAGGAAACTCCACCCAGATGGGGATTCGAACCGAGATTCCCTAGCGCTGAGAGGCGAACGTGCTAACCACTAAGCCAGCATGCCGCCCTACTAAGCATATATTTAAAAAAAAATATATATAAATGTTTTTTCATATATTTACATTAAACCCGAGCCAGTTGCCACCCAGAAAAAAGAGCCAGGATGAGAACAAGGCTTTTTAATATGCACCGATTATCACAAATCCTCCAGGCCATACTAACGTCTAGCTAAAAAAGACGATCTCACACCTGCAGTCCAGCTGGATTCTTCTGCAGGTAATTGCTACCTGAGCTTGGTTGCTAAACTAGCTTCAGGTAAGTTTGCCTGACATCTTTGGAGAGTGACAGATTAAAGAGAATAATTAATTTATCAGAGCGAAGCAGGCCTTTAATCCCCAATGTCCTGGCGATAAGAGTATTCCCCCCGCGTCCCCTCCCCAACCCACCCCATCAGATCTCCTTAAATGATAGAGCGTTCTCCCTCAGCAGCCTCTTGTTAATAAGGCTGTCAGTGGGGCTGCAGAGGTGTCGTCCAAAGCGAGTTATCTCTTCGCTACACACTCCTGTCTGCCACTGACAGCCACAGAAATCTTTTGAATCCATGTGAGTGCTGGGCTTCAACAGGACCACAGGCCAGTTCTGTCATTTAAACTGGTAATTTAAACACACGGTCAGGACAGAAGAAAGGGAATTGGTGTGTACGTGGAGGAAAGAGAGGAGAAGGTTTTGTGAATGTTTTCTTGTCTTTTTTTATTTTTATATATATATTTTCACTGCAATATTTAATTGCATCGTTTCCAAATAAGAGTCACTAAGGTGCTAGAGCTCATAACACCCCAGTGACCATCTAGCAAACCAATACTAAATGGGTGAAGGGTGATTAAACCCCCAGGACAGGTTGCCAGTCACAGTGAAGACACACAGACGCATTACAAATACACCTAGGGGCAATGATATTTAAGGTTCCTACACCAGATACTAGATGAACTCTGCTATCCAGAGATAGTGCCTGACTGACATGCCTTTAGACCAGGTTTACTCAACTTTGTAACTTCATGGTACACTTACCAAGTTTCTATGAAGCTAAAAGTCCAGTTAGGACTTCTTTGTGGGCAACGGAGATAGGAGCTAGAAGACAGGAGATACTTCGATGACTACATGCCATCCCAGATAGCTATATGTTGAAGACCGGATGTCAGGAATCTGTGGGCTGACCGTGTTGGAGCCATGTGCATGTTGGGGTTTCCTGTTGGGTATTAAGATATTTTTCAGTAGTATCTCTTTGTTTATTGTTCCCTGATGCCTCTGGATGTTCAGGGTATAGTTATGTTTGGCTTTATTGCTTTGTATTTCGCTTGTTTTCTGGTTCTATATAGTTTTTGATGTTTTTTTTTGATGCAGCGGTTTGTCAAGGGATTTGGTTTAGTTTTATTACATTTACATACTCGACATTTAAAAACTTCAAATATCCCACCTTGCTTGGGTACAGAACACAGGGTTAATACAGCACCCCTGTGGCAGTGAGGGTTAAGGGCCTTGCTCAAGCACCCCACATTCGTAACATCAGTGGACCTGGGATTTGAAAGCACAACCTTCAGATTGATAACCCAACACCTTTACCACTAAGCAACAAGGCCTGCTCAGTTTTGTTGGTATATAATTCAAGTATATGGTATTCTCACTATATAATCCTCAAATAACAAACCTCCAACTGGGGACTGATGATTTAACTGTGGCAACTCCCTGCCCCAGTGACATTTGCTCTTCCTGCTGCCCGCCTCCACCTCCCACACATACACACCCCCGCCCAACAGGATGCTCCCATGTCCAAGTAAATTTACACTTGACTCGTGCCAGCTGGCCTTTAGGTTTGGTGTTTGGCCTCGCGGTCACCTTGAGTTCCCAAATTTCAATTTGGTGCATCCTCTCAGCCTCTCTCCCACTCCGGCCCCACTTGCATTTGGGGTTTTAAATCATGGCAGGATTAGTTTCATCAGTTTATCTTTCTTATGTAGCAGTCACTCCTGGGCAAGTGTGTCTGTTGATTGCCTTGGCTAGAACCAAAAAAACCACTAGAACTGTGTCAAATTGAAGTCTTTGCTTTTATCCTGGAAACCCTGCATGTCCCTGTTTCATGTCCCTGTTGCCAAGAACATATCGCAAACTGTCTGCTCTTTAAATTTGTCTGTGCTAGGATGCATGACAGGGGTTGCTCCTGAGTCAATCAGCACACCGGAGTGCATATCCAAGCCTGTCAGTGCCCCTGAAAGTGCATCTAAGCAATTCAGGGCCCATCCCATCAATTGTCTTCTGCTTAATCCACTGCTGGAGTAACGGGGGGGTTCTCATGCAAACCACTGAGCCACCATGCCGCCCTCCATTCAGCACCCATAAGAGTGTATCCAAACTAATCCGTGCACCCAATGGAGTCATCAAAGCCTGCAGGCAACCCTGGGGTTCATATTTCCTGTTTTGACACTCCAGATGGTTTTTCAAGTGCATGCATGTTTCAGCTGGCGCTCCAGAAGGCACTGATGGAAATTGTCAGTAGTTTTTGTCGGGGGGGGTGTTCCTTTGTCTGCTGGAAGCGTTTCCATAGCATTCCCACTCTTAAATGATGGTATTAAATCTTATCTGAACCCAATTGGCATATCCAAGCCTGCTTCTACTAGAGCCCTCCATCAGCTACCACATCAATCCCAAGCTCACCAATGACTCCAGTGCATACATTGCCATTCTGTGTGATTCCAGTTTCCTCGAGACAATGCTCTGGGAACAGTGCATTTGTTGTATTCAGGCCTTTCCAGTCTGTTAATCATTCAGGTCTTCTCATTGTGTTGCCCTTCCAGCATGCTTGACTAAGCCAGGCCTCATCACTGGGTTTTCTATTCCAGGACTTTCTAGGCTGTTTGATTATTGCTGAACTCATGTGTTTAGTCATCTTCAGACTTTCTTAGTTGGGTTTGACATTAAGCCTTATATTTCTTTGCGGTCAAGGTTGCATTTGCTGATGCAGAAAATGTTAGGTGATTTTATTTATTTATTATTATTATTATTTTATTTTTTTTCTTTTCCCAAAAGTGCTCCCGAGACCATGGATTCCCTAATTTTTCTTCCTGATGTAACAAAATGTGTCTTTGCAATCTGAGAAACATTGTTTTTCAAAACTGACTGACAGTTTTCTCAAAGTCTGACACAATGTGGCAAGCACGGCTCATTCTTGCTTGCAAAATCTAACCTTAAGGTAAACTTCTTTATTTTGAGCAGGTTCTTTGTTTGATTTTTCTGTTCCACTGATAATATAGATTGGGTTGGACAAAACTTTATATTTTATTATTATTTATTATTTATGTTATTTTTGTTAAATAACAAAACATCTCATGATAACTTTTTGCACGTCTAGATTAGTGCAGTTCTATCAATGCACATGATATAGGAGTCAGTTTAATAACATTTGAGGTTATAGTTAATTCAAAGTTGCATAATAAAGTGTTTTATGGCAATTCGTGGCATTTATCTCCTAAAGTGGACAACAGGGTGTTTATGGGACAGGCCTGCCATTAGATCTGTTGGGTTTTATGTGCTGGAGAGACTGAGCGTTTACTGATGCTGTTACTGATGGACCTCCTCCCAAAAATGTCTTTTTTTCATTAATAAATATAAATGTCTACAGATGGCACGGTGGCTTAGTGGTTAGCATGTTCGCTCCTCAGCGCTATGGATTCCCATTTCAAATCCCAATCTGAGTTTCCATGTTCTCCCCACGTCTGCGTGAGTTTCCTCTGGGTTCTCTGGTTTCCTCCCCTAGTCCAAAAACATGGATCAAGGTCAATTGAATTCTCCAAATTACCCCTTTATAGAATGTGCTTGTGTGAGTGTGTGCCCAGTGATGGATTGGTGCCCTGTCCTGGGTGTATTTGCCTAACGCCCGAAACGTTCTCCCCTGGATGGGCATGGGGAAACCACCCCCCCCCCCCACCCAACGACCCTAGTAGAGGATAAAGCGGAAGATAACTGATGTATGGATGAATGTCTACTATGAGCCTATATTCTTTAATTACCCGCTGCAAACATAAATCAGTCCTTTTTTCATTTTAAAATGTTTACGTGTATAAAAATGTTCATGCACATTTTATTTTTAATGGTAAATTTGCAGCAAAAATTAATAGCGAGAAAAATTAAAAGCGAGAGCAGGACATTTAATCAACTAATTTTTTTTTTTTTTTTTCAATAAAATTTTATAAAAATTATTGTAAAACACATAATTATTATTTTTTAAACCACAAAAAGTAGTGAAACTACAGTAAGTATCATTGCATTAATTTGTAATGCATCGCTCCCAACACAGGATGTAGGCAACAAATAAAATTTGTGTTCTGTATACAAATCTTAAAGATGCTTGTTTTCACCGTCAGCGGAATGTTTGAACAAAAGCCAAAATCAACTCACTATATTGACACTTGTGAAGGTCTTTGTCTGAGTGTAGCATGTCATTAAAACCCGTCCAATCTGAAATGCGAAAACTCAAACTGTCTATATATAGAACAATGGAGTCTGTTATCATATCATGCTCAATTGCCTTCACTGATCCTTTCGCTGCTTTGTTATTGATTTGCTTTGTCTGGCCCCGGCTCCCACCATCAAAATAAGAAACATAAGCATCCAGTGGCCGAAGATCAATCCAAGGTCAGGAGTGAGCGATTCAGTCTATCTCTTGTTGTTCTCGAGGTTCTCTGCCTCTTTTGACCAAGCAAACGACAGTGGCCGATTTCTCGCCTTATCTTGCTGACTCTTTTGAAACCCCCTTGAGAGGGCGAGGCGGCCTGTCATTGTCCGATGAGGTGAACTCGCCACCTTTTCAATTTCACACTCGGCTGTAAAGCCCTGTCCACCCAGGCAGCTGCACAGCTTCAGCACAAAGGTGCCATTTACTTTTCATTTCCTGCCTGATAGGAATGGAGAGAAAACATTGTATATTGTAATGCTCCCTCACCTTTTTGACATCAGTAAAATTGAAGCCTGGGACAGGGATCGATACAAATTAAAAGCAAATACAAAAACCTCTGTTGAGGGAAAGGAAGAATACGGGGTTGAGAAATCCATTGGTGGCTGGTGAATGTTTGGCAGGACGGTGTTTATATAAAGGCTGAATGGCTTAAAAAGAAATTTCATAAGCAAAGAAAGTGAAAGTTGACATGACTGTTATTGTGCACTCAACTAATGTGTGACTGTAATTTATGGTAGGCATGGGCTTCGTTGTGTTGCTCTATCAGCAAGTCATTGTATGAAATTATGTCATTAGAATAACCTAGAACCGGTAACGCATGGAAATACGAGGAAGTCTAGTCACAACCAGGAGCACTGAGTGATTTCACTGGTTTTATATTTTTATAGATGGTTTCTACGTTTATATATCATCATTGATTCATTATCTTCCGCTTTGTCCTATATTAGGGTCGCGGTGGGGTTCCCCATGCCCATCCAGGGGAGAACGTCTCGGGCGCTGGGCAGATAGACCAGGACAGGGCGCCAATCCATCGCTGGGCACACACTCACTCACACAGACACACTCTATGGGGCAATTTGGAGAATTCAATTGACTTGATCCATGTTTTTGGACTGTGGGAGGAAACCGGAGAACCCGGAGGAAACCCATGCGGACACGGGGAGAACATGGAAACTCCACCCAGATGGGGATTCGAAACTGGGAATCCATGGTGCTGAGAGGCGAACGTGCTAACCACTAAGTCACCGTGCCGCACATTTTATATATATAATTTATTTATTATATATTTATTATTTAATAAGTATACCTGAACCAAATATAATTAAAATCAGTTTGTGATTGGGATATGTTTTAGGCCAACAGAGGACTTAAAGGCCCTGATGGCCCCCCCCCCCATTGAATAAAATGTGGAATTAATAATAAAGAATAAAGCTATACATGGCAGATGCCATTTTTATTGGCAAATAAACACAAATAATATCTAAAAATATACATGACCCACACACCTTAAACCAATTTATTTTTAATTATATTTTTGCTTACAGTCTGCAGACAGTTATCTAAGCATTTCATCATTGTGAGACTATGTTTGACAATTAAACTTTAGATTCGGATGCATGCCTTTTGTAGATGCCCCAACTGATACAATTAACAAACCTAGGAGAGCCCCTAAAAATTAATGATGAATAAGGCGTTACTACCAGATAACCATTGGGCTGCCCATGATAAGATGCTGGCGAGTCCCCTTTGTCCACACTTAGTTCGCAGGGAGGAGATTTCTCAGTCAGGGTGGTGGCGAGCAGAGCGCTACGGTGGATTACATCGACTTACATCAGCATGATGACTGTAGCACACCTTTTTCTTAGTTGCAGGGTGGCCAGCCACAGTTGAGTGTCCTGTGAATCCTCTTAGTGTGAGCTGCACTACACTGATCTACTGCTGCAGTGATGCCCCAGCACCAAACTCAACGAATTCAGTGCTGATCAACAATTAATGTCAGAGGTGTCTTTACCTGGGTTCTTTGGACAACATTATATAAATGAATAACATTTGAACTTATGGCATCACATTTATTATCTTCTGCTTAATCCTCTGCTCGAGTTGCAGGGTTGCAATCTACACTGGATACACTCACTCAAATAGACACGCTCTATATGGGGCAATTTAGAGAATTCAATTTACATCGAGGAAGGAAAGGAAACCGGAGAACCCGAAAGGAAACCAAGCGAAAGTGTGAAGAGCATTGAAACTCCTTAATTTTATTTCTACATTTCAATTTTGCCTTTATTTTGTATTGTCTGCTTGTTTTACTACTATTTTATTTTGTGGTCATGTGAATCCATTTTTATTTAATAATTAACTTGTCAAATCCCAATCTGGTGGAGTTTCCATGTTCTCCCCATGTCCTCGTGGGTTTCCTCTGGGTTCTCCGGTTTCCTCCCACAGTCCAAAAACATGGATCGAGGTTAGTTGAGTTCTCCAAATTGCCCCATATAGTGAGTGTGTGCCCATCGACATATTGGCATCCTGTCTTATGTGCATCTGCCCAACGTTCTCCCCTTGGATGGGCACATTTAGTCATTTACATTTGGTCATTTAGCAGATGCTTTTATCCAAAGCGACTTACAAATCAGAACATTACAATTCAGAAGTTATGCTGAAAACCATCTACACTGTAAAATCATCAAACCTGATTGTTATTTGATGCTGCGCCCCCCACTTTTTTTTTTAATTTTTTTTACAACAGGTATTTATTAAAAAGGTGCGTCTTCAGTTGTTTCTTAAAACTGCTTAGTGATTCTGCTTTACGGACAGAGTTGGGAAGATCGTTCCACCATTTTACAGTGGTGAACGCCACGGAATGAGAATTAGCTCCTCGGTGAGGTGGAATCACCAGGCGCCAATCATCACTGGAGTGAAGTGAACGAGTCGGAGTGTATTTTGAAAAGAAAGAGTGAAGGTAGGAGGGGGAAGATCCAGAAATGGTTCTGTAGGCCAGAGTCAGTGACTCGTACTTAATGCGAGCAGCTACAAGGAGCCATACATGTGCATGGGGAACCCCTGTATCCCTAGTAGTGCATAATGCAGAAGAAAATTAATGGGTGGATGGAATTAACCTGCAAGTAAATTGTGGTACTTGCATCGTTAAATAAATACCTTAAATGAAACATTTACTTTTGTTTAGTGGTTACTAAATACCAAGAGGCAGCACTGTGGTTTAGTGGTTAGCACGTTCACCTCTCAGCACTAGGGATTCCCGGTTCGACTCCCCATCTGGGTGGAGTTTCCATGTTCTCCCCGTGTCCACGTGGGTTTCCTCCAGGTTCTCCGGTTTCCTCCCACAGTCCAAAAACACGGATCAAGTCAATTGAGTTCTCCAAATTGCCCCATGTAGAGTGTATGTGTGCATGTCAGTGTGAGTGAGTGAGTGTGTGCCCAGCGATAGATTGGCGACCTGTCGTGGGTGTATCTGCCCATAGCCCGAAACGTTCTAACGTGGGAAACCCCCCCCCCCCCCCGCGACCCTAATATAGGATAAAGCGGAAGATAATGAATGAATAAATACCAAGAGAAGAAAAAAGAGAAAGAAAATCTCGAGGTGGATTTAAAAAATAAATAAATAAATAAAAAATCTTTGGAGCAATGGCTTTGCCCTATTGGGGGTAAGGTTCATGCTGAGGACCTGAAAGACTTCCCTAAAACGTCAGCTTAAAAGGGATTTTGAAAAAATGCTAGCTCACATCTTTAAAAGCTGCTGTGGCAGCCAACCTCCTGGACAGATACTGTCATGTTTGTAAATTAGATGAATGCAGAAATGCATGGGAGTAATCCTCTAATCGTGTTCCTTTTAAAAAAGCTGCAGGGCAGCCACGCCTGCTGCTGCGGATTACTTGAGCTCATTAAATGCACCGAATTATTGAAACTGGCCGCCGGCTTTTCGCTCCTGTCCAAAATGAAGACAAAGGGGATTGGGAAAGGAGTTCTTTATCTGGCCGGAGCAGCGTTTGCTGGCCCACTGCAACTTCCGGACAACGAAACTGCTGTTGACTGCTCTTTGGCCTCATGATTAAACAGTTTATTGACCGACACTGACGCGTGAATGTCTAAAGGCTTACCTGACGAGTAACCTTCGGTTGTCATTCGCATGGTAACGGCTGTCGATGGGGCACGCGTTGGGTACGTGATGCTCGCACGCCGGTTTGAATGATTTTACCAGGGGCAATTTGTGAAGAGATTGATGGTGGAGCCGTTTGAAATTCAGATCTTACTGATTGTGCATGTCCCCCTGGTTCGAGTTTCCATGTTCTCCTCCACGTGGGTATTCTCCGGGTTCTCTGGTTCTCCCACAGTCCAAAAAAAACATAGACACAATGTAAATTGGCTGCTTTAAATTCATTCATTCATTCATTATCTCCCGCTTTATCCTCTATTAGGGTCGCGGTGGGGTTCCCCATGCCCATCCAGGGGAGAACATCTCGGGCGCTGGGCAGATACACCCAGGACAGGGCGCCAATCTATCGCTGGGCACACACTCACTCACACACACACACACTCTATATGGGGCAATTTAGAGAATTCAATTGACCTGATCCATGTTTTTGGACTGTGGGAGGAAACCGGAGAACCCGGAGGAAACCCACACGGACACGGGGAGAACATGGAAACTCCACCCAGATGGGGATTCGAACCGTGAATCCCTAGCGCTGAGAGGCGAATGTGCCAACCACTAAGCCACCATGCCGCTCTGCTTTAAATTGCCCTTTATAATGTGTGAGTGAGTTCACAGCAATACATTGGCACCATGTCCAATCTGTAGAGTTTCCATTTTCTCCCCATGTCCATGTGGGTTTCCTCCAGGTTCTCGGGTTTGCTCCCACAGTCTAAAAACATAGATTAAGGGTAAATTTGCTGCTCTAATTTGCCCCATATATAGTGTGAGTGCGCAGCAATAGTTTAGCACCCTGTCCAATTTGGTTGGGGTTTCCATGTTCTCCTCATTTTCATGTGTGTTAGCTCCCACAGTCCAAAAACATAGATTTAAGGTAAATTGGCTGCTCTAAATTGCCCCATACATAATCTGAGTGAGTGCCCAGCAATACATTGGCGCCCTGTGCAATCTGGGTGGAGTTTCCCGCGGTTTGAATGATTTTACCAGGGGCGATTTGTGAAAAGAGATTGATGGTGGAGCCGTTTGAAATTCAGATCTTACTGATTGTGCATGTCCCCCTGGTTCGAGTTTCCATGTTCTCCTCTGCGTGGGTATTCTCCGGGTTCTCTCAAAAAAAAAGACACAATGTAAATTGTCTGCTATAAATTGCCCCTTTATAGTGTGTGAGTGAGTTCCCACCAATACATTGGCACCATGTCCAATCTGTAGAGTTTCCATTTTCTCCCCATGTCCATGTGGGTTTCCTCCAGGTTCTTGGGTTTCCTCCCACAGTCTTAAAACATAGATTAAGGGTAAATTTGCTGCTCTAATTTGCCCCATATATAGTGTGAGTGCCCAGCAATAGTTTAGCACCCTGTCCAATTTGGATGGAGTTTCCATGTTCTCCTCATGTTCAAGTGTGTTGCCTCCCACAGTCCAAAAACATAGGTTTAAGCTAAATTAGCTGCTCTAAATTGCCCCATATATAGTGTGTATGAGTGAATGCCCAGCAATTGATTGACACCATTTCCAATCTGGGTGGAGTTTCTATGTTGTTCATGTGGGTTTCCTCCAGGTTCTCGGGTTCCTCCCACAGTCCAAAAACATAGATTTAAGCTAAAATAGCTGCTTTAAATTGCCTCATATATAGTGTGAGGGAGTTCCCAGCAATACATTGACACCATGTCCAATCTGGGTGGAGTTTCCATGTTCTCCTCGTGTCCATGTGGGTTTCCTTCAGTTTCTTGTGTTTCCTTACTCAGTCCAAAAACATAGATTTTAAGGTAAATTGGCTGTTCTATATTGCCCCATATATGGTGTGTATGAGTGAGTGCCCAGCAATTGATTGGCACCCTGTGCAATCTGGGTGGAGTTTCCATGTTCTCGTGTCCATATGGGTTTCCTCCAGGTTCTCGTGTTTCCTCCCACAGTCCAAAAACATACATTTAAGGTAAATTGGTTGCTCTAAATTGCCATATATATATATATATATATATATATATATATATATATATATATATATATATATATATATATATATATATATATTAGTGATAGGGAGTTCCCAGCAATAGATTGGTACCCTGTCCAATCTGGATGGGGTTTCCATGTTCTCCCCGTGTCCCTGTTCTCCACGTGAGTAACCTTCGGTTGTCATTCGTATGGTAACGGCTGTCGATGGGGCGCGCAATGGGTACATGAGGCTCGCACGGCGGTTTGAATGATTTTACCAGGGGCGATTCGTGAAAAGCAATTGATGGCGGAGCCATTTGAAATTCAGATCTTACTGTTTGTGCATGTCCCCCCGCTTTATAAGGCCTATTTTAAGTGAAAACAGGAACCTGGTAGGAAGGCGCCATTATGTTTCACAGCACACGCCGTGATAGATTTTTTTGCGCATCCGAACTTCATTATGTTTCTCCGTCCATGGGCAAACTGCTGGTTTTGAGATGCCGCAGTGAGACACTGATAAAGGGCAGTCCCTGATTGAGCTGTAGAGGACGAAAAGGCCAGGCCAACCGAGAGCGGCTCGTAGGTGGGAATTGTTGCTCTCCTTTGCCCTCTTTAAATCACAGGCATTACTTGTTCGAGTTCTCAATAGACTTTACAGGAGGCCTCACAGTTTAATAATTTATGAGCGCTCAGGCATTTTTCTGCTGGGAGAGATTGAATTTTTCCTGTACTGTTTATCAGGGTCCTACAGCTGGGGCTGGCTTTCTTGCCCCATATGTCCTGGATGCACTCCGACTCTTTTCAACGCCGTTGGCCCACATTGGCTGTGACATTAAATTAAATAGGTTATTGACTGGCCAGTTGGTTGGAAATGAGGTTGCTGGGATTCACGCTCACTGCCTCCATGACCTGACTTGGTCCGGGTCACCACACCAGAAATCAAAGCATAATGGCTCCTGATTTCCTTCACAGTGCCTCTGTGCACACTTCTTATTTGTTTTTAATTCGTATCAATGGTAATCCCATTGCTGGTGATTGATCAAAACTGACTATGACGCCAACAGGACGAGCAACGCTTCACTGTCCCGCTCATACCTTGTTGATCATGTACACGAAAAAGCTAATGTCTTGATAAGGTAGCAGGTTATTAGATACATGATGTTTCCAGGGGGGGCGGGTGATGCGGTGGCTTAGTGGTTAGCACGTTCGCCTTTCGGGGCTAGGGTTTCCCGGTTCGAATCCCCATCTGGGTGGAGTTTCCATGTTCTCCCCGTGTCCCCCTGGATTTTCTCCGGGTTATCCGGTTTCCTCCCACAGTCCAAAAACATGGATCAAGTCAATTGAATTATTTAAATTGCCCCATATAGTGTGTCTGTGTGAGTGTGTGCCCAGCGATAGATTGGCGCCCTGTCCTGGGTATATCTGCTTAGCGCCCGAAACGTTCTCCCCTGGATGGTCATGGGGAACCCCCCCTCCGCAACCCTAATAGAGGATGAAGCAGAAGATAATGGATGGATGTTTCCGGGGAGGCATGGTGGTCGTACTTGACACTGGGGACTTAACTGGGTGGAAAGTAGAGAAAGAGTCAACTCGTTGATCCCATCCCCCCCTCACACATGGCGACTTAAAGTCTTATAACAGTATTTAAAAGTCCTGTACGTGTGCAGTGGGGCAGCATGTTTGCTCTTAGCACAGGGCATCCAGGTTCGAATCCCAATGTGGGTCCAGTTTCCATGTTCTTCTCCATGTGGGTTTTCTCCAGTTTCCTCCCAAAGTCCAAAAAGTTAAATTCAAGGTAAATTAGCTGCCCTAAATTGCCCCTTTATAGTGTGTGAGTGTGTCCAGCAATAGATTGGCCAACCTGTCCAATCTGGGTGGAGTTTCTATATTCTCTCCGTGTCCATGTGGGTTTCCTCCAGGTTCTCCGGTTTCCTCTCACAGTCCAAAAATATGGATCGAGGTCAATTGGATGCTCTAAATTGCCCTTTATAGTGTGTGTGAGAGATTGTGTGCCCAGCAATTGATTGGCACCCTGTCCAATCTGGGTGGAGTTTCTATATTCTCTCCGTGTCCATGTGGGTTTCCTCCAGGTTCTCCGGTTTCCTCTCACAGTCCGATAATATGGATCAAGGTCAATTGGATGCTCTAAATTGCCCCTTTATAGTGTGTGTGAGAGATTGTGTGCCCAGCAATTGATTGGCACCCTGTCCAATTTGGGTGGAGTTTCTATTTTCTCTCCGTGTCCATGTGGGTTTCCTCCAGGTTCTCCGGTTACCTCCCACAATCTAAAAAACATAGATTCAAGGTAAATTGGGTGCTCTAAATTGCCTTTATATAGTGTGTGTGTGTGTGTGTGCCCATCGACAGATTGGCATCCTGTCCTGGGAGTATCTGTCCAGGGTCCGAAACGTTCTCCCCTGGATGGACATGGGGAACTCTTCTTGCACCCTTAGTATAGGATTAAGCGGAAGATAATGGATGGATGAATTAATGATGTACGAGGATTGCCAAAACCACCAAATTCCAAACTTTCCCATCACAGCAGCATTTCTGGAAAAGAACACAAGGTTCTGCTTTTTACAGAAATGGTTTATTAATATTTTCCTCCGTTGGTAAACTCCGAAACTTTAACGTTTTCCTTCCGTGGTCTCATCTGCAGGTAGCACAGCACTTGCACTCGTATCGATTTTCCAGCATTTAAACTGCAAAACCATCTCAATCATACTGATTAGCATTGATAGTGGCTGGTTCCATCTGTCTGCGTTGCTAAGGTCAATAAAAGAGCAGGAGCTAATTGCTGAGTGGTGTTTGGGAGTAAACAACATGTTCAGGGTTTTCGGGGGCTCTGCTCCTCGGGGTCTTCACCACTGACTGTCCATCTGAATCTGGTCCCCCACTGGAGGAGCATGTCGTGCAAAGCCTTGGTGACCTTTAGCACACCAGCTTCCCGGTGCGAGAGACAACAATAGTGCAGAATTCTGCCAGTGATCTTTTATTCATCCTGCTCATTATTCAATCTTTTATTCAGGAGTTAAATATTTTAGTATAAAAATAGTATAATATATTTACCAGTAGTATTTATTTTCCAATATACAGTAGATTTAAAGGCAATTATTTTAATCACATAAAACTGTCATAGGTTCTAATGCAGTATTTATTGAGGAGCATCACGGTGGTGCATTCCGGTTCGAATCCCAATCTGGGTGGAGTTTCCATGTTCTCCCCGTGTCCGCGTGGGTTTCCTCCGGGTTCTCCGGTTTCCTCCAGCAGTCCAAAAACATGGACCAAGGTAAACTGAATTCGCCAAAAATTTACCCCATATAGAGTGTGTCTATGTGAGCGTGTGTGTCCAGCGATAGATTGGCGCCCTGTCCTGGGTGCATCTGCCCAGCCTCTGAAACGTTCTCCCCTGGATGGGCATGGGGAACCCCCTTGTGACCCTAATACAGGATAAAGCGGAAGATGATGGATGGATAGTATATTTTCCTGTAGTATTTTTTCCAATATAGATTTAAAGGCAATTATTTTAATCACAAAACTGTCATAGATTCCAACACATTATTTATTGAGGGGCGGCATGGTGGCTAAGTGGTGCATGTTTGCTCTCAGCGCTGGTTCAAATCCCAATCTGGGTGGAGTTTCCATGATCGGTGCTAATCTACCGCTGGGCACACACGCTCACTCACACAACCATACTCTATATGGGGCAATTTAGAGAATTCAATTGACTTGTTCCATGTTTTTGGACTGTGGGAGGAAACCGGAGAACCCGGAGGAAACCCACGAGGACACGGGGAGAACATGGAAACTCCACCCAGATTGAGATTCGAACCGGAAATCCCTAGTGCTGTGAGGAGAACGTGCTAACCACTAAGCCACCATTCCGCCCTAATATTAATATTACTATCCTTCTGTTATCTTTCTTTTAATCCATGGGTGTGTGTGGGGGGGTTCCCCATGCCCATACATGAGGGAGAATTTTGGACGCTGGGTAGATACACACAGGACAGGGCGCCAATCCATCGCTGGGCACACACTTACTTGGAATTCGTGTTTTTGGACTGTGGATGGAAACTAGAGAACCCGTTGGAAACCCGTGCGGACACGGGGAGAACATGGATTAGGATTCAAACCTGGATCCCCAGTGCTGAGGAGAACATGTTAAGCACTACACCTCCTTGCTTGCCCCATCATTATTATTATTATGCTCACATTAGGTTCTATGCAGTATTCTAAAAATTTGCTAGCTGATGCAACATTCTGGGTCATATGAAATGCTCTGGCAACCATCACAAACCAGTTCCAGGAAAAGAGACTGTGAGGTGGAAAACACAAACACAAGAGAGTTCAGGCCGAAGTGTACGACCCGTACCGGGTACCGAGACAGACTGGATGACGATGAGGCTGTCTGGATTACAAGCTCTGTAAGTTCACTGCTCAAGCTCAGTTCAGCATGGTTCTAATGAAAACAAATCAATACCAGCACACGCGAAAAGCATGGAAACAAACAAAGAATGAAAGCGAAAGGTCAGAAGTGACTACTGAAAAGCACCATACAGAACCTCATAAGCACATGCTCGCAATTATTAATGGAATGGAAATGTATGTATTAGTCCAAGTAGAAAGTGTTGACTCAAAGTTATTTCCATAACATCTATCCATCCTCTTTATCCTCTATTAGGGTCGCGGGGGGGTTCCCCATGCCCATCCAGGGGAGAACGTTTCGGGCGCTGGGCAGATACACCCAGGACAGGACGCCAATATATCTCTGGGCACACACTCACTCACACAAACACACTCTATATGGGGCAATTTGGAGAATTCAATTGACCTTGATCCATGTTTTTGGACTGTGGGAGGAAACCCGAGAACCCGGAGGAAACCCACGAGGACACGGGGAGAACATGGAAACTCCACCCAGATTGGGATTCAAACAGGGAATCTCTAGTGCTGAGAGGAGAACGTGCTAACCACTAAGCCACCGTGCAAGACTTTACCTAAATCCAATATTCATAATGAATTATAACTACACATATATAAAGCTTTATAAAGTATTCATAGAGCTTTATAATGCTTGTCATAAGCCTTTGTCAATGTCCATAGATTTACATAACCACATGTTATAAGTACATGCCATAAGGCTTCATAGCACAAAGTGACATAATGCATTATAAGTAGTATATTTTAACTGTAAATCCACTTATTATAGAGACCAGCGACATAAAGCCTTATTACATTTGTGTTTAACAAACGCTTTTCCTGAAAATTACTTTATTAAGATAGATAGATAGAATACTTTATTCATCCCGAAGGAAATTTAGCAAGCTACTGGAACAGGCTGCCTCCCAGGGTGGCGCCAGAGAACATTAATGCTCCTAACTGTTTATAAAAGCTTATAAGCTCTCTTTAAGGTCATGAAGTAGTGTTGGCATTAATTACCTTGTTGAAAGAGACTGCGTACCATACATAAAGACTTATAAATGCTCTTTACATACTTTTAAGTAAATTGTAATCTTTATTTTATTTTAATTTAAACGTGAGTGGCATGGTGGCTTAGTGGTTAGCACGTTCTCCTCTTAGCACTAGGGATTCCTGGTTCGAATCCCCATCTGGGTGGAGTTTCCATGTTCTCCCCATGTCCGCGTGGGTTTCCTCCAGGTTCTCCAGTTTCCTCCCACAGTCCAAAAACATGGCTCAAGGTAATTGAATTCTCCAAATTGCCCCATATAGAGTGTGTCTGTGTGAGGGCCTGTGTGCCCAGTGATAGATTGGCGCCCTGTCCTGGGTGTGTCTGCTCAGCGCCTGAAACGAGGTCCCCTGGATGGACATGGGGAACCCCCCCACAACCCTAATAGAGGATAAAGCAGAAAATGATGGATGGATGGATGTCTAAACTTCCAAAGAATCAAATGTTTAAATAAGTTCATGTTATAATGCATTATGTCACTTTGTTATTAAGCCTTATTTTAATTGTCAATTTGTTAAGCCTTGTTATTATTATTGTTATTAAGCCTTATTTTAATTAACAATTTATGACTGTTACCATCTATCTACATTAACAAACGCTTATGATAAATGTTATAAAGCATTATAAATGCACTTATGCGTTATGAATACTCGATTCATAGAAAGTGTTACCACAAACTGTTCTATTTAGTTGTACTAATTATCATAAGGCATTTCTTATAATAAACATTCATGTGAGGCAGTATATTTTACAGGCGCTTGTCTCTAAGCAGAATGTCACAGCTACTCAGTGAGCTGGACCACACGCTCAGGACGTTTCCATTACACACACACACACACACACACACACACACACACACAGACAGACATACACACACATTAAAAAAGTGGGACTCTACTACGACTTGTGTTGGCAATCATTCGAGGCATCCTGATGAGTGACAGGTTGTTGTCTTGATTGATATGCGTGCTAACAGGAGGTGAAACCGGAGATGAGCTGAAGTGATGAGCAGAGGCGTATGTCTCAAGCCATGACATACAGGAAGGAAGACACATTCACACCGTTCAGCTTGATTCACTGAAAATGATGATGAGGAAGATTAGCAGCCCATTAATTTGGTCATGTCATTAGCGACTCTGCCTTGTGTCGGTTCACTGACGATGAGACAACACCGAATGAAACATAATGCAAACAGTCCGATCTGTTTAACAGCTAATTCTGTAGAGAAAAACTAAAAATAATGAATAATATTAAATTCTGGGCGGCACTGTGGCTTAGTGCTTAGCATGTTCGCCTTTCAGCACTAAGGATTCAGGTCCGAATCCCGATCTGGGTGGATTTTCTATGTTCTCCTCGTGTCCGTGTGGGTTTCCTCCAGGTTCTCCGGTTTCCTCCCATAGTCCAAAAACATGGATTTAAGGTAAATTGGCTGCTCATAGTTACACAATATAACACAAGAACAGTTGTAACTTAGCTGGCAATTATAAAAATAAAAATGTAAATATAAAACAAACTAAAGCATAAAATAAATATATAAAATATAAAACCAGAAACTGCCATTAAATTAGAACTGTTGTTAACCCACAAATAAACTGGCTGCTCTAAATTGCCCCATTTAGTGTGTGTGTGTTCCTAACAATAGTAATGACGAAATGTTACCAAAGTTTTTATTTATTTATTATATATATATATATATATATATATTTATTTATTTATTATTATTATTTTTTTTTTTTTTTCTCTTTTAACATGAGTGTTTATATGGTGTCTGGGTGCTGTTTCCATGTCCTCCCCATGTCCCTGTGGGTGTTCTCTGGGTTCTCCATTTTCCCACACTCCAAAAACATGGATTCAATGTGAATCAGCTGTCTAAAATTGCTAGTCCTATGTAAATTGCCCCTTTATAGTGTCTGAGTGAGTTAGTGTGCCCAGCAATGGATTGGCGCCCTGTTCTGGGTGTATCTGCCCAGCGCCCGAAACGTTCTCCCCTGGATGGGGACCCTAATAGAGGATGAAGCAGAAGATAATGGATGGATGGAAACCTAAATGGCATGGTGGCTTAGTGGTTAGCACATTCATCTCTCAGCACTAGGGATTCTGGGTTTGAATCCCAATCTGGGAGAAGTTTCCATGTTCTCCCCGTGTTCTCATGGGTTTCCTTTGGGTTCGCCGGTTCCCTTCTACCGTTCTACCAATTGAATTCTCCAAAATTGCCCCATATAGAGTGTGTCTGTGTGAGTGAGTGAGTGCCCAGTGATAGATTGGTGGCCTGTCCTGGGTATATCTGCCCAGCGCCTGAAACGTTCTCCCCTGGATGGGCATGGGGAACCCCACCGCGACCCTAATAGAGGATAAAACGGAAGATAATGGATTGATGGATGAAATCCCTCTCAATCTCAAAATATCTCTTCTAAGTGTGTGTGTGTGTGTGTAAGCAGGTTGTGGTCCCCTTACAGTGATGCATACATGAACACACAAACCGTTGTTTTTTTCCAGATGCTTTTCTACAGAAGCTAGATTCCCGCTCAATGCTTCAGCATTCAGTGATTCAGCAAAGAGCTAGAAAAGAACAGAAGTTAATTAAAAAAAACATTGCAGGCGACAGCTGGTGAAACACAAGTGTGTCTGTAATTAAATCAGCCGTACAATCACAGCCACACGCCAACATCATATTTATTTATTTATTTTATTTTTTTAAGCTATTGCACTAATGAAGACACCTCCCTGTATATACCGCTGAAGTACTTTAAAGGCTTAATGTGAGCGGATCGATCCGAAACTTCCAGCATGCTACCACACAGTGAAGTGTTTTGTCCTGACGTACCATGAACACTATAATCAACATCTGTATAAATTATTTGGTGCTAGTTGGAACATCAGGCCAGATGATTTCTCAAGCATGTGTGGAACCGAGCTGTCAGTCAGCAGTCTGTTACGCCAGACTGGTTACCAGACATTTCTACATAATTTATTTGACACTAATTTCTGTAAAACTGATTTTCTGTTAATGGTTCTCTGCTTCCTTGCTTTATTTATTTTAGACTTTAATAATTTATTTTAGGGTGTAGTGTTTAGCATATCCACCGCTCAGTGCTGGGGATCCAGGTTTGCGTCCCAATCTGGGTGGTGTTTCCATGTTCTTAAGGTTCTCTGGTTTCCTCCCACAGTCCACAAATATGGATTCACGGTGAATTGGCTGCGCTGAATTGCCCCTATCTACGGTGGCTTAGTGGTTAGCACGTTCGCCTCTCAGCGCTAGGGATTCCCGGTTCGAATCCCCATCTGCGTGGAGTTTCCATGTTCTCCCCGTGTCTGCGTGGGTTTCCTCCAGGTTCTCTGGTTTCCTCCCACAGTCCAAAAGCATTGATCAAGTCAATGGAGTTCTCCAAATTGCCCCATATAGTGTGTGTGTAGTATAGTGTGTATGTGTCTGTGTGAGTGAGTTTTTGCCCAGCGATAGATTGGCGGCCTGTCCTGGGTGTATCTGCCCAGAGCCTGAAACATTCTTCCCTGGATGGGCATTGGGGAACCCCCCCTGCGACCCTTATATATAGGATAAAGCAGAAGATAATGGATGGATGAATTGCCCCTATCTAAATTGCCCCTTTATAGTGTCTGTGTGAGTGTACACAGTGATTGGTGCATCTCACCCAGATCCTGAAACGTTCTCCCCTGGATGGGCATGGGAAACCCCTTCTCCCACAACCTTAGTAGAGGTTTAAGCTAAACCTCTTATGGCTTTATAACACATCCTTAACACATCCTTTTAAAGGATTATTTATTTATTAAAACTGTAAACACTTTACATCATTCATTCATTCATTCATTATCTCCCGCTTTATCCTCTATTAGGGTCGCGGTGGGGTTCCCCATGCCCATACAGGGGAGAACGTCTCGGGTGCTGGGCAGATACACCCAGGACAGGGCGCCAATCCATCGCCGGGTACACACTCACACACACTCTATATGGGGCAATTTAGAGAACTCAATTAACTTGATCCATGTTTTTGGACTGTGGGAGGAAACCGGAGAACCCGGAGGAAACCCACGCAGACACGGGGAGAACATGGAAACACGGGAATCCCTAGCACTGAGAGGCGAACGTGCTAACCACTAAGCCACCGTGCCGCCCCACTTTACATCAACCCAGTATATTTAATAATATAGATTAACTGTTCATCAACTCAGTGATCTGGGTGGAGTTTCCATGTTCTCCAGTTTCCTCCCACAGTCCAAAAACATGGATCGAGATCAATTGAATGCTCCAAATTGCCCCATATAGTGTGTTTGTGTGAGTGTGCCCAGTGATAGATTGGCACCCTGTCCTGGGTGTATCTGCCCAGCGCCGGAGATGTTCTCCTCTGGATGGGCATGGGGAACCCCCCTGCAACCCTATTATAGTATAAAGCGGAAGATGATGGATGTTCATCAACTTTTATAGATACCAGCTGCATAAAGCCTTATAACATTTGTGTTTAAAGTATGATTTTCCTTAAAATGGCTGTGCTCATAGCTGCTTATAAAATCTCATAAGCTCTGTTAACAGACATAAAGTAAAGTGTTGTTAAATATATGAAAGAAACTGCATACATGGCAGTACATAATGATTCCTAAAAGCTTATAAATGCTCTTGACTTTAAGTAAAGGGTAATGATCTTGTTTTGAGTAAGAATATCTGAACAATCAAAGAATCAAAAGTTTAAATAGATTATAATGCATTATGACACTTTGGATCATAATGCCTTGTGTCAAATTGTTGGAACAATTTATGATTATGAACATGAACAAAGGCTTATGACAAATGTTATAATTACTTTATAAATACACTTTTAATGCAATGTCAATACCTGATTCCTACAAAGTGTCACCATTAAAACATTACATATTGTATAAAGATGATCCTGATGTCAGAAAGAACTGGTTTACACTAGATTGATTTCTCTCTCTTAAATATATTGCTAAGCAGGCCAGGTTTTATAGAATTGGATTGGAATGGGAATCAGAAGGCTGTAATCTGCACCAATTGTTCAAATTGTGAACAGGATCAAGGTTTCCTCAGTTTCAGATATTGATGTAATTGAAATAATGCAGCTTAACAGCCTGGGTTATGATCTGGGCTACGCTACACACAGTATCGGCCTACTTTTTTTGTACTCTTGCTGCTTAAACACTAAAAACTAGTCCAATGCACAAGAAAGCTGTCCATTTAAATTAGCATTACAATTCTTCCTTATGATCAAATTGGAGCATTTCAAGAATCTAGAAAGTTGTATCATTTGTGTCACATGTGGTACATGAGAGAGAAATGTAATTATGGCTCATGGACCCCGTTTACCTTGTTCTATTAAAGTTAGAACTTAACTTTTGAAAGAAGATCCATCCATCTATTATCTTCTGCTTAATCCTCTACTAGGGTCGCAGGGTGGGGTTCCCCATGCCCATCCAGGGGAGAACGTTTCGGGCGCTGGGTAGATGCACCCTGGACAGGGTGCCAATCTATTGCTGCTCACACAATCACTCGCGCACACACACTCTATATGGGGTAATTTGGAGAACTCAATTGACCTTGATCCATGTTTTTGGACTGTGGGAGGAAAGCGGAGAACCCGGAGGAAACCCATGTGGACACGGGAAGAACATGGGACCCACCCAGATTGGGATTCGAACCGGGAATCCCTAGCGCTGAGAGGCGAATGTGCTAACCACTAAGCCACTGTGCTGCCTTTAATACGATATTGATATGTAAAATAAAATAAACAGTATACAATTATAAATATATAGAATATACAATATATATAATTTGGGGTTACTTTAAAAAAAAAAAAAAAAATCTCATTCCTCTTTTGCAGGTTTTCCAAAACCCTAAAATGTGTAGCTCTGTTTAAAAGGGGAACGAAATAATAAGAGAGCATGTTTGTGTTTATGGACAGATGGGCATTGGGTCATTTCCTTCCATATAGAAAAAGAGCTCTGAGGCTCGGCCGCTCTCCTTGGTGCTGAATGGCAATGAATGCTGTGGATGCTCTTTTCTCCTCTCCGCTGTTCATTTGCAGTCTGTGTGTGCTCATCTTCTACAGGTCATTACTTCAGATAGGAAAAAAGTGTCGCCCCAGGCATTCTGGGCTGTACATTTCCTTCTCTCCCCTTGTTTTCTGTATAGGGACTGGGAGGGGTTATGCACCTTTTTACCATTGCCTTTTTCTCTGGCTTTTTTTTTTTTTTTTTTTTTTTTTTTTTGCACAAGGCACCATTAAGACCAACACAGGGGTTTTGTGTTTGCAATGGCAGGCTTGTTTGACATCCACTCATCCCTACTTTCTCGCTCTGTATGTCTGTCCTACTTTTTGTGGTCCTTCTTTCAGGGCTTTGGGATGTAGCCTGTTAAAAACAGAGTGAGTGAAGCTTTAGCGTTTTGAACGAGGATTGTGTTGCTCTACATCTAATTGCAGTCTGGGCCCCGGGGTTCCACTGCTGCACTCCTTCCTATTGGTCAGGTAGTAGTGTTCACAAAACCTTTTGTGACCAGATGGATTTTTTTTTTCCATTATTAAATTATAGATGCATTTGAGGTTCTACACTCGTTTTAGTTAAAAAGTTGGCAAGCCATGGTTTTAAATCTTTGAAATAAGTGACTTTTAGCTTATGGCTTAATCTGTTTTAAATGTATTTATTGGGGATATTTTGGTATGGAATTCAATAAAAATAAAAAATGGTAAAATTAATTATCTTTCACTTTATCCTCTACTTGGGTTGCAGGGGGGGTTCCCCATGCCCATCCAGTTGAGAACGTTTTTGGTTCTGGACAGATACACCCAATTTATTGCTGGGTACACAGTCACACACACAAACACACACTATATGAGGCAATTTAGAGCATTGGAGGAAACCCATGCAGACACAGGGAGAACATGGAAACTTGGGATTCGTCTCTGTGCCATCCAAAATAATAGTAATAATAATAATGATAATTATTATTATTATTATTAGGGGTGGTGTAGTGGTTTGCACATTTGCCTCTCAGTGGGTACAGGTTCAAATCTCAATCTGGGTGGAGTTTCCATGTTCACCTTTGTCCATGTGAGTTTCCTCTGGGTTCTCCTGTTTCCTCCCACAATCCAAAAACATGGATGTCCGTGTGGTTTTTGGCAGGGTTCTCCAGTTTCCTTCCTCAGTCCAAAAATTGGAGGAAACCCACGTGGCCACGGGGAGAACATGCAAACTCCACCGATTCGAACCGGATATCCCTAGTGCTGAGAGACGAACGTGATATCCACGAAGCCACCATGCTGCCCTATAATTATTATTATTATTATTATTATTATTATTTAGTTATTAGAAAACTAATAAATTATTCAGAATCAGAAACTGTACCTGTTCCGAAAATTGATTATTCTAATGAAGATCAAAAATTATGATTAGATGGCAAAAAAACAAAACCATTGCTACATTTAAAATGGTGACACAAATTCATTCATACATTGTGTGAATAAATTAATGTACACAAAATATTATTTTCTTCTTATTGGGTCATAAAAGGGGTTTAGTAAAATTTAAATTAAACATGACCAGAAAATATACAATTCATCTGGAAATCCTGTTAAACTTGTGTATTCGACTATTTTAGTTACAAACATAATTAAGAAATTTTGAATTGAACAATTGGAACAATTTCTATACTGTATGAAGGAGAGCAATAAACACTGATTACATTAGATTAGATTTAACTTTATCATTGTGCAGAGTACAAGTGCAGGGCCAATGAAATGTAGTAAGCATCTAACCAGAAGTGCAATATGAATATATGTACAGTTATAAACATAATTCCACTCCGAATATACAATTCCAAGCAGTGATTGGAACAGTACACAACATTTCTGAACCTCATAAAGGTAAAACCTCATTGTTCTCATTAATTGATTGATTTTGCTTTCTCAAAACAAAGCAAATGTGTAATGATCTGGAACCTTTCTGAGGAATCCACTGAACCCTGTTTATTCATTTAAAGGTAAATGCACAGCCGTATAAAGATGCCCGGAATTTCTACACTCGTTTTAGTTAAAAAGTTGTCAAGCCATGGTTTTAAATCTTTGAAATAAATGACTTTTAGCTTATGGCTGTTTTAAATGTATTTATTGGGCATATTTTGGTATGGAATTCAATAAAAATAAAAAATGGTAAGATTAATTATCTTTCACTTTATCCTCTACTTGGGTTGCAGGGGGTTTCCCCATGCCGTATTAAGATGCCCGGAATTTTCATTTAATTTCCAGTCCTCTGTCACTGGAATGCGTTTTCATTGAGATCTTGACTTATCATCATAAAAAATGAGGCTTGTTTTTCTTGGGCTAATGATGCAGTTAATTAGTGATCTTTAGTAAACTTTGATGTATGTTGTTCAGTGTAACTAATTACAAGACGAAGGTGAATGTTAGTTTCTCATGCAGAATAATCAGGTATTCTTCTGTCAATCATTTTTCTGTTTATAATAATTTTGATTGAATGCGGCACTGTGGCTTATTGGTTAGCACATTCGCCTCTCAGCGCTAGGGATTCCCGGTTCGAATCCCCATCTGGGTGGAGTTTCCATGTTCTCCCCGTGTCTGCGTGGGTTTCCTCCGGGTTCTCCAGTGTCCTCCCACAGTCCAAAAACAAGGATCAAGTTAATTGAATTCTCAAAATTGTCCCATATACAGTAGAGTGTGTCTGTGTGAGTGAGTGTGTGCCCAGCGATGGATTGGCGCCCTGTCCTGGGTCTGTCTGCCCGGCGCCTGGGACGTTCTCCCCTGGATGGGCATGGGGAACTCCACCGCGACCCTAAAGCGGGAGATAGAGGATAAACATGTGATGGGAGTTATAGCACTACAATATTCACGGTGACGTAGTGGTCAGCACATTTGCCTCTCCAGGTTTGAATCCCAATCTGGGTTTTCATGCCCCCCCACCCCGTGTCTGTGTGGGTTTCCTCTGGGTTCTCTGATTTCCTCCCACACTCAAAAACATGGATTCAAGGTAGATTGGCTGCTCTAAATATAAATTGCTTCATATAGTGTGTCTGTGAGTCCAGGTAGGTGTTCCCATCGAAACATTGGCAACTATTCCTGGGTGTATCTGCCCAATGCTTGAAATGTTCTCCCCTGGATGGGCATAGGGAACGAATGATGAGGGAAAGATGATAATGACATTATCCTCTACTAGGGTAATGGGGGGGGGGGGGTTCCCCATGCCCACTCAGGGAAGAACACTTGGGGTGCTGGGTCAGGACAGGGCACCAATCCATTGCTGGGCAAATATACTGTTACACACTATTTAGGGACAATTTACTCTGAATACGGAGAACCTGGAGAACACACATTCGGACATATTGGGAATGGAATTTAAATTTGGATTCCTAGCACTGAGAGACAGATGTGCGAACCACTTCACCATGCTGCCCTAAAGCATAATTATTAGAAAATTAAATACTACAACAACCACTGGCCATCTGTCTGAGCATTAAGTGCACAACAACAAAGACTGAAACGGCTTTATACCAGAAGCTGTAAGACTCTTAAACTCCACCTAAATCAACAGACACTCTCCATAAACACTGTTACACTTTTCCAACAGACAATATCTCACGGCTGCAATATTTTATATTACATTTTTTTTATTGTTATTACATTTTTATATTTACATTTTATTATGCGCTGATATTTTTAATTTTCCTTCCATTATATTCCACTTTATACTCTACCATCCTGGGCAGAACGTTTCAGGCGCTGGGCAGATACACCCAGGACAGGGTGCCAATCTATCGCTGGCCACACACTCACTCACACAGACACACTCTATATGGGGCAATTTGGAGCGTTCAATTGACCTCGATCCATGTTTTTGGACTATGGGAGGAAACCGGAGAACCCAGAGGAATCCCACGCAGACACGGGGAGAACATGGAAACTCCACCCAGATTGGGATTTGAACCGAGAATCCCTAGTGCTGAGAGGAGAACATGCTAACCACTCAGCCACCGTGCCGCCCATTTTTGAAATTTTTACATTTTGTTTCATTATTATTATTATTTCTGGCGGCACGGTGGCTTAGTGGTTAGCACGTTCGCCTCTTAACGCTAGGGATTTCCGGTTCGATTCCCCATCTGGGTGGAGTTTCCATGTTCTCCCCGTGTCTGCGTGGGTTTCCTCCGGGTTCTCCGGTTTCCTCCCACAGTCCAAAAACATGGATCAAGTAATTGAATTCTCAAAATTGCCCCATATAGAGAGTGTGTGTGTGTGTGTGAGGGAGTGTGTGCCCAGCAATGGATTGGCGCCCTGTCCTGGGTCTATCTGCCCAGCGCACGAGACGTTCTGCCTTGGATGGGCATGAGGAACCCCACCGCGACCCTAATAGAGGATAAAGCGGGAGATAATGAATGAATTAATATTATTATTTCTTTTTTTTCTAACATAATATTTAAATTAAAAAAAATTTCAGTTCTAACACTTAGGGTAAACTGGGTCCGTGAAACATTTTTACATTTTATGTACCACATGTTACGTAAATGATAGTCTCCTCAAATCCTTGAATGTCTTGACAAATACAGTTTTATTATCCTTTAAAATTACTGAAATTGTTTTGTCCTAAAGCATTTATTGAATACGGTTCTGTTTCATTGGCTGATGGCGACTGAATTGTTTGGCTCTTTGTTGTTAAAACAAACATGGCTTTTTATCCATGCATTCTCATAAGTCTCTGTAACTGGGACTCTTTATTTCTTGATCTAGCAAAGGTAAACATGATGCCTAGCTCTGCCTCACAGACATAACAATTGTCTTCTGATGTCTTTCCACTGTTGAAAAGACAATATGACCTGTGTATGACCTCGTATTCTGAAATAATGTCTTAATCCTAAGTACGTAAAGACTGTAAAGTTTTTTTTTTTTTTTTTTTTTTCCCTCTCTCTCTCCTCCTATTGCTTCCCTATGGGGCCCCTAATGGGACATGGAAGAAAAAAATACATATAACTATTGTGAGATTGCGCATTAATTTTTGCGAGAACTCACAATATTTCACAAAAGTAATGAGAGATCTCACAAAAATTACTGCGAGATCTCTCAAAAGTTAATGTAAGATCTCGCGATATCTCACAAAATCTAACCCGGTAACCATGAAGCTGTTCAGAATATTGAATATGATTGGTAATGAATTCAATCAGGACTGCCAAATCACAACGGTTTTCGATGAGAGTGTCCACTTGCATTGAGTAGTCGCTTCAGGTGTGTCTCACTTATACGAAAACCGTGTTTACGAGCAAGCACTGATTTGATGTCTTTGTTTCAAGCCAATCAAAATAAAACTCACTAAAATTTTCCACGGATGAATGTTCCCCATTGTGTTTGTTTATTGTTGTTGTTGACGTAGAAACTGACCTGGAAGTACATCAATTTATAATAAACTTTTGCGATATCTGGCAAAAATGAATGCTAATTATATATATATATATATATATATATATATATATATAGATATATATATGGTATATATATATATATATATATATATATAGCATATAGATAGATATAGATATAGATATATATAGGTGGCTTGGTGGTTAGCATGTTCTCCTCTCAGCACTAGGGATTCCCGGAATTTCGAATTTCGAAAATCGAATTTCCATGTTCTCCAAGTGTCCGCGTGGGTTTCCCCCGGGATCTCCGGTTTCCTCCCACACTCAAAAAACATGGATCAAGTCAATTGAGTTCTCCAAATTGCCCCATATAGAGTGTGTATGTGTGGGTGAGTTTGTGCCCAGCGATGGATTGGCGCCCTGTCCTGGGTGTGTCTGCCTGGGGTGTTCTCCCCTGGATGGGCATGGGGAACCCCACCGCGTCCCTAATATAGGATAAGGCGGAAGATAATGAATGAATGAATATTTTGAATATATATATATATATATATATATATATATATATATATATATATATATATATATATATATATATATATATATATATATATATAAATAAACACATGCATCACACTCGTTAGATCATAATTACACTCTAAAAGGCTGCCAGCTCTAAGCACACAGTAAAGATATTTGACTGACAGCCACAAAACACATCCGTAAAAGGGTTTAATTCCTCGTTTTTAAGTTTATTTCTGTATAATCTTCTCATGTCTTTTTCATTTTGTCCTCTGCTACGAGATCCACACAAAGAATTCTTTTTCCTCCATAATTTTAATTGCTGCTAGACGAGGGACCCAAGCCACATTTTAAACTTCAGAGGTTAAAAAATATTTTTCTGCCTTTTTTTGTATCTTTGGTCACCAAAATGCTCTCCTTACTTTGATCCCACTTCACTGCGCTCACTTCTTAGCTTCTTAACCGCGTGTCTCGATGACTTATTCATAACAGCTTTGCGTTTCTCTTGATATGTCCACAGCTGTTTAACCTTGCCCTCTGGGGTAAGCATGCAGAAGGAAGCAGCGCCATTCACCTTCATTTGTATCCGGCTCTCCGTTGGCCGCATCTGTTCTTAGACTGCGGAGGCTGTCGAGAATTCATAACTGTAGGGAGTCATTAGAACAGATGATTATAAAACTTAGTGTTCATGATACCTGGACTACATTTGTGTTTGAGACTCAACTTTTACAATTAAACTATTTTTATATCGACTTATGGCACAATACAGTCATTGCTATTTTCAAAAATGGTTTGGGGTATGTAGAGGGCAGAGACTGAAACTGAGAGGTGGATGTTCAGCCATAACATGCTTAATCAGGGTAAAAAAAAAAACACCTTTTATAAATATATATGTATACTATATATATATATATATATATATATATATATATATATATATATATATATATATATATGTATGTGTGTGTGTATGTGTGTGTGTGTGTTCTCGGGCATATGACGACATTTCCTGCAAATAGTGTAAACGTTTGATGGATAATTGGATGCTTTATTAATTAAACATTATTTAACGAAAAAAAGACTTTAATGAATAGAATTACTTAATTTTCACAAAACATGTACAATGAGATTAATAGCTAGTCCTTTTCATTGCAAACATAAATATACCTTAAAACTAACATGTACTGTGTGTGTGTGTGTATGTAAATATATGGTGTTTGTGTTGTGTGTGTGTGTGTGTATGTACAGTATGTCTATCTGTCTGTATATGTACAGTATGTCAGTGTGTGTTTGTATGTATAGTATGTCTGTAGTGTTTGTATGTCTATGTAGTGTGTGTGTATATGAAGTGTGTGAGTGTAGTGTGTTTGTATGTACAGTATGTCTATGTAATGTGTGTGAGTGTATGTATATATGTAGTGTGAGTGTGTATTTGTAGTGTGTTTGCCTGTACAGTATGTCTATGTAATGTGTGTGTGTATGTATGTGTGGTATATGTATATGTAGTGTGTGTCTGTCTGTGTGTATATATAGTTATGTATATATGCAAAATTAATTCCAAATCCAAATGATGATTTCCTGTATGTAAGTACTTCTAAATTATTCATGACCATATTATTCAAATTCTTGTGTAAATCCAACACCTGGAGTCAAGCATGTGTGCTCCACTGGGAACTTCCCCCTAAGCTGTATGGGTCCCTCCACAGAGACACTAAGGGGGTGTTGGGACAATATGTTGCCTTCCGCTTACAAAACTATTTAAATATTTATGGCGAGAATTGCTGACAGTTCTGTCCCTTTTTCAGACTCTCCCACTTACCATTTCTAATCCCATGCTATTGTCATTGGAACAGCTCACAGCACAGATGAGGGCATCGCAGGAAGAGATGGTACAATCCCCGAGCCTTTCTAGTAGTTCCCTGGAACTAAAAAGTCCTACTTTGTTTAAATTATTAAAATTAAAACTGTTTTGATGCATAACTAGCAGTAGCAGTCTCAGTTTGCATAGCCTCAATCATGTTGTGCCCTCCTCACTCATTATTCCTTACCAGGAACTAGGTTTGTGTAATTTGCATTGGTTTGGTTGATCACTTTTAGACTTGCTTTATGGTTCTGGTTATTTTTACTTTTGTTCATTGATGCAGCACTGTGTCTTGGTGGTTAGCTCAATCGCATCTCAGCGCTAGGGTTCGAGTCCCAATCTGGGTGGAGTTTCCATGTTCACCCCGTGTCCACGTGGGTTTCTTCCGGGTTCTCCGGTTTCCTCCCACAGTCCAAAAACATAGATCAAGGTCAATTTAACACCGGTCTTCCTGGACCCTTGAAATTCTAAGGGCACAGCCCCCCTTTTTCTAACCCTTAAGAGGTCATCAGGCAGCTATTCATATGCATAATGACCTACACCCAACCCACCCCCTTTGCCTCACAGGTGAAATGCTGGGTAAAAACTGAATTCAAAGATGAAATCCAGCCTAATGCAATGCAATAACAAACATTCTGCAATGAAAGTTTAGTGAAACTGAACATACTTTCAGTGACAACAAATAAAATGAAACAGATATCTACAGACATTCAAACATAGTCCTCAAACTAATTTTAATGCAAACTGTATTTTTACTAGTAAATGTAGACATACATGCATATAGACGTACCTACGTTTATTTTTAGAAGTTGTACCTTCTTTTAGTTTATATTGAAAACACAATAATTCAGTTGTGCCTCGATTTTTCTCCAAATAGCCCCATATAAAGTGTGTCTGTGTGCGTGAGTGTGTGCCCAGTGATAGATTGGCGCCCTGTCCAGGGTGTATCTGCCCAGCGCCCGAAACGTTCTGCCCTGGATGGGAGGCCAGGGGAACCCCCCATTGGGAACCCCCCATTGGGAACCCCCCAAACAACCCTAGTAGAGGATAAAGCAGAAGGTAATGGATGGATGGTTCTGTCTAAACACTTTTCCCTAAATTTAGAACTTTTTTTGGCATACAAAGTGAAGCTACAATCTCTGTCCTTGGTGCTGAAAACAACTTCATCACTCTAATGGAATTTCAGAGCAAATAAAGTCACACAGGACGCATTTCAGGACAGAACAAAATACACATCCATATCATCAGGACAGTTTGATTAGAACCAGCAGAACTTTACATCTCTGAAATTAAGACTGAACTTTCTATTAAACACTTTCTATTAAAGTCGGTTTTCAGAACGCATTCTAAACACATTCATGATGTCTTATAAACTATCCATAAGGCAAAAACGTTTATATCTCATATATTTCTATTATTGTACATAGATGTTAATAACCATACTCATAAAGTGAGTATCATCTTCTATTAAGTAAGAATGTCTTTAAAAAATAAAAGCTCTTAAATTTTATTTTTAATGATTATTTATAAGTATTTGTTCTATTTTATTATTTGATTTTATATTAGAATGCATTGCCAATTTGTGCCATAAAACATTGTCATATTGTTATAACACTTTATAAGAGTGCTTATGAACATTTCCATTAACAAATGCTTAAAAAAAAAGTTTTATTAAGTGTTATTAGTCCAATATAAAGTGTTATGAATGCACACAATATTTATATACACAGGATATTAAATATATATTTATATACTATGTCTATGTATGTGTGTGTGTGTGTATATATTTATATATATATAATTCACTTTTCTTTTGTTTAGTCTTTCTTTCTCTTTTTTTCTTTATTATTATACTTTTTTATTTTGTTTATTTATTTATTTATTTTTTTTGTATTTCATTATTATTATTATTATTATTATTATTATTATTATTATTACTTCAACAGTAGACTTCAAGAATTTCTGTCTAATATCACGGTCATATCATGTCTTTCACCAACATCTTTTCTTGAACTGAAAAAAAAAACCCATTATATTCAATTGGAGTTTGAATTAGTGAGCTACAACCTACATGTGGATGGCTCGGAGTATGATCTATGAACATCTGCATCTTGTTGACACATGAAATTAATTAGAAATTCAAAGAACAAGATTTTAATAGCGCCTCTGCATTAATTTGCTAAATACATCCCATTCTATATCAATCCCTGTTTAATTAATCTTGCCATCCATCGGCGCCTTCCACCGCAACGTTGCTTCTGCTTGCTCGGCGGCGGATGAGGCGAAACTGTATGGTTTGCGAATTAATCACACGTTTTCATCAACGGTATACATAATGAATGACTGCTTAAATCAAGCAGGTAGAGCTGAGCTGCTGGTAATACATGTGTGCATCTGATTGCACGCCTAAGCATCTTAAAGTATGTTTAGTGATTGTGGGATAATGAACGGGATGTGATGCGCCTTATTGGAAGGACTTAAGCAATCACCGATGGAAATGTCCTTCTTAAAGCCTGTCCTCCTCTAACACCTTCCTGAAATACTTATTTACTCATAAATTATTAACAATGACGTTGACCGAGCGTAAACAACCACACTTCTTTAAAAATGAGTTTAACTAAGATCGGCTTCAGATTACACCGGTCCTCACCCTACCACTCAAATTGCTAATGTTCCCACTCAATCAGCAGAAACTGATTACCCACTAACTGCTGCTGACATCCCATAATTACTGTTAGCCCCATTAAGAGAAGCCAGACTCCATGCCGTAATGGAGGCCGCAACGACTGCTCCTACCGTGCGAGGGTCTGAAAAGGCAGGATAAGTAGGGGCTTTGAAGGATCACTGATTTAATTGCATGGCTTATCAGTCAAGTCTATTTTTGGTTCCCCGAGGTGTCAACAGCTTATTTATATCTCAAATTTCCGGAGAACGTCTTATAAAGGAAGTCAATAAGGTCGTAATACTACTATGAAAAAATAGTTTTATTCTATACGACAAATCCACACACTACTTTATAAATCTAAAAAGGCTTGAACTATGTCACACCTAACGCTATACTTCCCATTTTGTCATTGATGCTGTGAGGTACCGTACTGCGACATCAGCAAGGTACAGAGGCGCAGTCGTGTAGCCATTTTCACAAATAACAGTCTTAAAACATGGATCAAGGTCGATTGAATGCTCCAAATTGCCCCATATAGGGTGTGTGTCTGTGTGAGTGAGTGAGTGCCCAGCGATAGATGGGTGCTCTGTCCTGGGTGTATCTCCTCATTATCTTCTGCTTAATTCATTCATTATCTCCTGATTTATCCTCTATTAGGGTCGCGGTGGGGTTCCCCATGCCCATCCAGGGGAGAACGTCTCGGGCGCTGGGCAGATACACCCAGGACAGGGCGCCAATCCATCGCTGGACACACACTCACTCACACAAACACAATCTATATGGGTCAATTTGGAGAATTCAATTAACTTGATCCATGTTTTTGGACTGTGGGAGGAAACCGGAGAACCCGGAGGAAACCCACGCGGACACGGGGAGAACATGGAAACTCCACCCAGATGGGGATTCGGACCGGGAATCCCTAGCACTGAGAGGCGAACGTGCTAACCACTATGCCACCGTGCCGCCGCCTACTTAATCCATGTTCTCCCCGTGTCCGCGTGGGTTTCCTTGACTTGACTTGATCCAAAAACATGGATCAAGTCAATTGAGTTCTCCAAATTGCCCCATATAGAGTCTGTTTGTGTGCGTGTCTGTGTGTGTGAGTGTGTGCCCAGCGATAGATTAGCACCCTGTCCTGGGTGTATCCGCCCAGTGCCCAAAACGTTCTCCCCTGGATGGGCATGGGGAACCCCACCGCGACCTGGCTCCTCAGCATTGAGAGACGAACGTGCTAATCACTAAGCCACCGTGCCGCCAACTGGCAATAATAGATATAATTTATCATTTTTAACATGGACCACTGTAACTGGCATGTCTAATGATTTTTTTTCTGTCCATCTGTCTGTCGGTCTGTCTTTACATCATCCTGCTAATTTAAAACCAATTAAATAAATGCATTAGTGTGAAAAGGCCCGTTATCTCCGGTCGCTTATAGCATCACTAAAGCAAATCGGCAAGTCCAAAGTACAATTGACTTTACACACTTTGCTATCTGACGTCATCTTTATAGCGAGCTACATGATCTGGAACATGAAATCAAACAGCAAACAGAGCGTTTCCTGCAGTGTCAGGACTAAAAAAAGCGAGACCTCTCAGCTCAGCATGCAGACAGTAGCTAATTTATCTGTCATGATGGTGGCATATGCCTCAATTAGAGTCATTTTCTCTTGCACATATTGTTCCAGGTGGCTGTGAGTGGCCTTTTCTTTGTGTAGTAATTGATCACATACAATAGTACTCGTTTAGCCTTTATATATATATATATATATATATATATATATATATAATGTGTATATATATATATACGGGCGTTAGTGGTTAGCACGTTCGCCTCCCGGTTCGAATCCCCATCTGGGTGGAGTTTCCATGTTCTCCGATTTGGGTTTCAAATTTGGGAATCAAAATTGCCCCATGTAGAGTGTGTCTGTGTGAGTGAGTGTGTACCCAGCGATGGATTGGCGCCCTGTCCTGGGTCTATCTGCCCAGCGCCCGAGACGTTCTCCCCTGGATGGGCATGGGGAACCCCCCCCCGCGACCCTAATAGAGGATAAAGCGGTAGAAAATGAATGAATATATATATATATATATATATATATATATATATATATACGAAAGAAAGATCCAGTGATAAACAAATTAATATATAGAGATATTGCATATAGCAGTGACAGCCGAGCCGTGCGGTTCATACACAATTTGATGGCTATAAAAACATCTTTTTATGCTGAAATCAGTATAAAATAGCCATCGTATTGCTGAGATATCACATTGTGACTGTAGACTAATAGGTGTGTGATAATAACATAATAAAGGAGCACAACGTGGATCCGTCTGATGAATATGTGCGCCCTTTATAAGCTGCAGAGATCGACCATGAGCTGCCGGAACGTAAGCTCACAGCAAACGACATCAATAAGCACTTGTGTTCTTTATTTATTTGAAATGAAGTGGGGTGGTTACCGCTTTCACCTCTCGTTAGGTCGCGCTAGGGATTCCCGGTTTGAATCCCAATCTGGGTGGAGTTTCCATGTTGAGTGTGTGCCCAGGGATAGATTGGTGCCCAATCCTGGGTGTATCTGACCAGCATTTGAAACATTTTCCCTGGATGGGCATGGGGAACCCACCCGCGACCCTAGTAGAGAATACAGTGGAAGATAATGGATGAAATGATGTGTAAATAAGCATTTACTCTGAAATAATTCTGTATGAATTTCATGTTTTATATGAACTTCAGATTTTTAAATAACTGTTAAATGTGGAAATTAAAATTGAGTAAATATTTAGAAAAATGGTCCCATATATTGGCCCAGCAATGGATTGGCGCCCTGTCTTGGATGTATTTGCCCAGCACCCGAAACGTTCTCCCCTGGATGTGCATGGGGAACCCCCCTCCCCCCTCCCGCGACCCTAGTAGAGGATAAAGCAGAAGATAATGGATGGCTGGTCCCATATATTGTATATGTGGCAAAAGTATGATCATTTAATATTGAGTCGTTGCCCTGTTTAAAGAATATGGATCTATTAAATTTGTTCTTTACAACACGTCAGTGGACCGGTATCAGAACACGAGACACGGGTAAGTGAGGGTTATGTGAACATCAGAAGGGTTTTTAATGCTCATCAGGTTCACAAAGTACACAAGATGACTGGAAATCGATAATATAATTTTTTTTTTCATATTTTTCAACAGCCTATTTTACATCAAAGCAAAGTTTTAAAAAAAAAAAAAAAAAAAAAAAAAAAAAAAAAAAGGCTTCATATTCCTATCCAGCTTTCCAATACACAACGCAGCTGTGAGGGGGAAACCGAAGAACCCGGAGGAAACCAATGTGGTCATGGGGTGAACATGGAAACCCAGAGATTCGAACCTGGAGCAGGAGATAATGAATGAATGAATTTTGGATGGGTGGCACGGTGGCTTAGTGGTTAGTACGTTCTCCTCTCAGCACTAGGGATTCCCGGTTCGAATCCCCATCTGGGTGGAGTTTCCATATTCTCCCCGTGTCCGTGTGGGTTTCCTCCGGGTTCTCCGTTTTCTTTCCACAGTCCAAGAACATTGATCAAGTCAACGGAGTTCTCCAAATTGCCCCATATAGAGTTTGTTTGTGTGATTGAGTGTGTGCCCAGCGATGAATTGGCGCCCTGTCCTGGGTGTATCTGCTCAGCGCCCGAGACGTTCTCCGTTGGATGGGCATGGGGAGCCCCACCGCGACCCTAATAGAGGATAAAGCGGGAGATAATGAATGAATGAATTTTGGATGGGTGGCACGGTGGCTTAGTGGTTAGTACGTTCTCCTCTCAGCACTAGGGATTCCCGGTTCAAATCCCCATCTGGGTGGAGTTTCCATATTCTCCCCGTGTCCGTGTGGGTTTCCTCCGGGTTCTCCGGTTTCCTCCCATAGTCCAAAAACATGGATCAAGTCAACGGAGTTCTCCAAATTGCCCCATATGAGTTTGTTTGTGTGATTGAGTGTGTGCCCAGCGATGAATTGGCACCCTGTCCTGGGTGTATCTGCTCAGCGCCTGAGACGTTCTCTGCTGGATGGGCATGGGGAACCACACCGTGACCCTAATAGAGGATAAAAAGGAAGATAATGGATGGATGAATCATTTTGGATGGCGCAGTCGAATCCCGAGTTTCCATGTTTTACTCATGTTATGGGTATTTTCAGGGTTCTCCGGTTTCATTCCAGGGTGCTAATCCAGTGCTGGGCTCTTTCACATCAAATAAAAGCAAAAAAAGTTTTCAAATTCCTATCCAGCTTTCCAACACAGGAAGGTGGGATAAGCAGCTGTGCTATTGCGCGACTCTCTTGTACATCTGTTTGTATTGTTCTTTGTTATTTGAATTGTCAGGAGATGCTGCCATGACTGGGCTAGAGTGCAAAATTAGCAACGGAAATGGAGACTGTGTGGATGGTCTGCAAGGCCAAACGCATTGTTCTGTATAGCTACTATATTTAGCTTTTGCTGGTTGGGTTGATTGTAAATAAGGAAAGAGTAGAAATAAGGAAAGAGAAATGACTCTGGATACTTCCAGTGAAGCGCAGTGGTTTATTTTCACTGTTGTCCTCACATCTTAAACTTATCTCACTTGCTTTTTTTACACTTTGCACGTGCCGTGTTCTTTTGATGTACCCCCTTTCTTCAACAGAAAGCAAATTGTCTGCACTTTATTACATGGTACCACAAGCAGCGCAGTCTTCCGAGTTGCTGAATAGTAGTAAAAGTGGAAATGTGCATTTGTTTAGTGATGTTAAAGCAGGGAGTATGAACTGATGCTGATGAGTTATATAGTGTGTCGACTCCCAGTCCCCCCAAATACCACAGCTGAAGTGTTTTTGGGCAAAACCAACAAATAAAGAGTAATAAACAATTTATGCTATTAACATTTTTGGGTGTATTGGGTGGTCAGCAGGTTCGCCTCTCAGCACTGGGCTGCTGTGTTCAATGTTCTCCCCCTCCCAGTGTGTACATATACAATATGTATACAGTATGTGTGTGTGTGTGTGTGTATATATATATATATATATATATATATATATATATATATATATATATATATATATATAATAAAGGGCGGCATGGTGGCTTAGTGGTTATCACGTTCGCCTCTCAGCACTAGGCATTCCCGGTTCGAATCCCCATCTGGGTGAAGTTTCCATGTTCTCCACGTGTCCGTGTGGGTTTCCTCCGGGTTCTCCGGTTTCCTCCCACAGTCCAAAAACATGGATCAAGTCAATTGAGTTCTCAAAATTGCCCCATATAGAGTGTGTGTGTGTGAGTGAGTGTGTGCCCAGCGATGGATTGGCACACTGTCCTGGGTCTATCTGCCCAGCGCCCAAGACATTCTCCCCTGGATGGGGAACCCCACCGCGACCCTAATAGAGGATAAAGCGGGAGATAATGAATGAATAAATGAATATATAATAAACTATTAAGTGCATTTTAATGCTATTACTGAAAATTCGATCTATTATTTTGGTTTGGTAGACAGAGGCACAATCATATTTTTTCTCTGTTTCTTCTTTTACTTGCTATTTTTCTTTTTTTTTCTTTTCTTTTATTGCAATAGCACAGCCTAAAATAAGACAAATTGATGACAATGAAAAATTTATCTATTTTGCCTACCTTGCTTTCCACTCAAAGGAATGTCCCATGCCCATGTCCATCCAGGGGAAAAGGTCTTGAGCACCGGGCAGATACACTCAGGACAAGTTGTGTGTGTGTGTGTGTGTGGGGGGGGGGGGATTCCTCATGCCCATCCAGGGGAGAACGCTTCAGGCTCTGAGCAGATACACCCAGGACAGGGCGCCTATCTATCACTGGCCATCACCAGTATCGTTCTCAGTAAAGATTTCAGACATGACTGAGATTTGTTTAATGCGCATTAATTACTTTGATGTTCATTCCTTCAAGAAATATCTACTTAGTCTTTTTGCATTTCATTTGGTACACCTTTGATGTTTTAATGTTTCTTTATGTATGCAGTACTTTAAAAATAATTCCTTGAAACATGAATTCACATGGAAAATAACAAAGGTTTGCAATAACAAGAATACCTCGAATTTAGCATTTTTAAATGTTCTATGTGGAATTCACTCAGGAATGCAGCCCACAGATGTGATGTAAATAATTTTTTCTTTCTTTCAGCCTGAAATATTATTATCTGCAAGTTTTTGCAAAAATGACAAAGAATGTTCCATAAGACTCAAGAACGCATTTTAACTTTCCAAGTCTTGTAGATCAAAGGAATGGCGGCTTTAATCAGTGACTATTTGACCTGTCGACTGAAGTACATGTGATTTTGTGTCAAGTGGTTCTTCATCACCTTTGTTAAATTCTCTGAAGTTTCTGTGGTTAACTTTTAGGGAGGACGGCCGTGATTTTTTGATTACAGGTGTTTAGCATTCTCACTTAAGTGACTTTTTTTGTTAGTCATATGTATCGAGGTCATATCCTCTTTAGATGTTTCCACAATTCTTTGTGAAATTTATTTTGTGTTTTGTGTAGAAGTGCTGCTTATAAAGGGGGCAATTAAAGATGCAGTGGTTGTGTTGGTATGTCCAGCACACCACTGACTGTACCCCTGGTGAAAGAATTGCTCCAGGAGGTAATTCTGAGGCATTATAAGGGGCAATTGGGATTGTCTCAGTGAAAGGTTGCAATGATATTTGCATTCAGAATATTGAGTTGGGAAATGCCCATCTGCTTAGTTAGTCACTGTGCCCAGCGAAAAAATTACCACCCTGTTCTGGGTGTATCTGCCCAGGGCCTTAAATGTCCTCCTATGGATGAGCATGGGAACCTCCTTAAGTCATATTTTATTTTGTCTACTGTGCTTACACATAAAGGAATTTGTCAGTGCAGTAAATGTACATCACTCACTAGGGAAGTGGTGTGCTGGGTTAGGTGCCTTGTCCAAGGGCACTTCAGGTATAGTCTATTATAATTTTTGTTTATGTGTAAGGAAATTATTCAGCAGGCAGGCAGCACGGCCACTTAGTGGTTAGCCCTAACCCTGCTTTTTAGAAGAACTTACCATTCTTAATTGATTTTTGCTTTTATAAGTGTTATTTGCTTTTATTATGTAGCACTTTGAGATTTGTGATCAAATGTTAAGTGCGCTACAAATAAAATGTATTATTATTATTATTATTATTATTATTATTATTATTGTTATTATTATTATAGCACGTTTGCCTCTCAGCGCTAGGGATTCCAGGTTTGAATCCCAATCTGGATGGAGTTTCCATGTTCTCCCCATGTCCATGTGTCCTCCAGGTTCTTCAGTTTCCTCCCACAGTTCAAAAACATCAAGGTCAATTGAATGCTCTAAATGACCCTATAGAGTGTATCTGGGTGTGTGAGTGTGCGCCCGATAGATTGGCGCTCTGTCCTGAGTGTACAGTATCTGCCCAGCACTTGAAACATTCTCCCCTGGATGGGCATGGGGAACCCCTGCAACCCTAGAAGAGAATTAAGTGAAAAAGAATGATTTTTTTTTAGCAGAATGTTCTTAAGGGCGGCACGGTGGCCTAGTGGTTAGCATGTTCTCCACTCAGCACTAGGGATTCCCGGTTCGAATCCCCATCTGGGTGGAGTTTCCATGTTCTCCCCGTGTCTGTGTGGGTTTCCTCCGGGTTCTCCGGTTTCCTCCCACAGTCCAAAAACATGGATCAAGTCAATTGAATTCTCCAAATTGCCCCATATAGAGTGTGTGTGAGCGAGTGTGTGCCCAGCGATGGATTGGCGCCCTGTCCTAGGTCTATCTGCCCAGCGCCCGAAACGTTCTCCCTTGGATAGGCATGGGGAACCCCCCGCAACCCTAGTAGGGAATTAAGCAGAAAATAATGATTTTTTTGCAGAATGTTCTTAACTTTTTATTAACACTCACATTACCCATTAGTCTGTGGATGATTTATTGTGGGGCACATCAAGACAACACAGTAAATAAGTGCCATGCGGCGGAAGTAAACTGAAGACTCCTAGTTCATAAAACTATCGTGAAATGAGTGTTTCACGATATAAAAAGCTTTGGAAAGGTAAATGGTTTAATGTTTCCTGCATGAAAAGTGCAGGAGGCCGGTGTTGACCGAGCCACTGAGGTTTGAGCTTGCCTTGTGTGTGTACAGCCTGTGTTTACTGTAAGGTTACTGCGTTACACTGAGCATACTGCAATTTTTTCACCTGTATTTGTTGTCTGGGATGTTGGATAACTGAAACATTCTTAAACAAAGATTTAAAGCATGCACCTTTTTACATCTGCCCATCTTTTCCTTGTTTAATTTAGTTCACCCAAGGCGGAGTGTGGCACCGGAGTCTTCAGCTAACCAATAATAAAAGGGAAAAGGAGAGAGTGAGAAATGCAAGACAGGTGGAATAAGCATAGTGGGAGAGATGGGTTCATGTGTCATTATGCACTCGGGCACTTTATGTAAAGTGAACAGCTCTGAGATGCTGATTACATGGTTTCAGGATGTGCAATGTGTTAAAATACTGACGCTTCTTTCAGACCGGTGATTTAAATGCGTCCCGCCGTCTTTTAGCCAGACTTTCATTTGCATGTGCAGGGAAATGAGGCTGAGTATCGGGGTTGACATTTCCTGTAGGTCCATTTTGTTGTCAAGAATTTGCATACATCTGTGCTGAATTTGCAACATTCAAGCGTAATTACACATCAGACTAGATATCACTGATGGCTAGGGATTCCCAGTTTGAATCCCAATCTGGGTGGAGGTTTCCATGTTCGCCCCGTGTCCACGTGGGTTTCCTCATGGTTCTCCAGTTTCCTCCCAAAAGCCAAAAACATGGATCAAGGTCAACTGAATCCTCCAAAATTGCCCCATATAGAGTGTGCCTTTTATGATCAGCAAATGCCACGGCTAGAGAGGACAGAATCCAGACTTGAAGGTTTAAGAGTAGTTTTTAATGCAGAAGACACCAGGGGAAAAACATCCATAGCACACGACAGGACACGAAGACACAGCTGAACCGGATTAAACAGATTTACCAGGACAAATGAACTAAATACACAAAACACACACAGCTGCAACAGATCTACACTAATGGCATACAAAGTCCAATAGGGGGCGCTGATGAACTGACCCGAAGAGCCGACAGTACCACCAGTGATCAATAGATGTGATGTGACTGTGTGTGTGTGTGTGTGTGTGTGAGTGAGTGTGTGCCCAGCGATGGATTGGCACCCTGTCCAGGGAGAAACATTTTGGGAACTGGGCAGATACAACCAGGACAATCTATCACTGGGCACACACTCACTCACTCACACACACAAACACACTCTATATGGGGCAATTTGGAGAATTCAATTGACCTTGAACCAGATTGGGATTCAGAATTTTAACATTTTTAATTTCTATCCATCCATTATCTTCCGCTTTATCCTCTACTAGGGTCACGGGGGGGTTCCCCATGCCCATCCAGGGGAGAACGCTGGCAGATACACCCAGGACAGGTCGCCAATCTATCGCTGGGCACACACTCACTCAGACACACACACACAAAGACACTCTATATGGGTCAATCTGGAGAATTCAATTGACTTGATCCATGTTTTTGGACTGTGGGAGGAAACCAGAGAACCCAGAGGAAACCCATGCGGACACGGGGAGAACATGGAAATTCCACCCAGCCACCGTGCCGCCCACACAGACCGTTAACACAGACAAAACTCTCTCGGTAATCCTGACCCATTCACATGTATATCATTTCAATTTTTGTTGAGCTTCCCATTTAATAAATGTCTTTCTTTTTAATAGTACCAGAACAAGAAATATTATCTGGTAATAATTTGAAAATTAAGCTTGCAAAAGCATTGCTTTTCAGTAGACTACCATCATATCCTTCACGGAGGTGTTATAATAGAACAGATCCAGCTGCTCATTCGCTGAAATTCAATCATGCCCACTATACAGCTTCTTTATTTGGTATAACACCAATTGAGCACATCGAATTATTATTCTCCAGAGGAAAAACTGGGGTTAAATGAAGCTTTCAGGGAACTAAAATCAAGCTTGCATCTTATTAACTTTGCCAAATGGCAGACTTCTTCTCCTTGGTGTGCCCTTTGCGCCCAGGGAGCTTCCTCGTGCTTATAAAGCAGTTATTATTTGGTTTCAAATCAAATTGCTCCTCAACCAATTTAATGATATTATCAAGGGGGCAAGGTTAAGAACCGATAAGCAAGGTCAACTGAAAAACTGTACATGTGGCGTTTTATTTATTTATTTATTTATTTATTTTGTCATATCCTCATTGTATATAATTGTTTTTTACTCAAATTAAGACCGTTTATTAAGAACTTTAATGATCATTAAGCTGGTATATTTGCAAAATTACATTAGGGTCTGTTTGCATGTTAACAACAACTAAACTGCATTTACAGTATCTCTTCCCACAATTACATTTATATTTAAATTTAGTCAATTAGCAGATGCTTTAATCCAAAGGCAACTTACAAATGAGAGAACACAAGTCATTAGCAAAGGAAAAAACAGCTACACTGCAATACAATCAAACCTGATCATCATGGGGAGGGGGTAGACGTTTCGAGCACTGGGCCTATACACCCAGGATAGGGCACCAATCTATTGCTGGACACAATCAATCACATAGCCACTCACACAAGCACACTACATGGGGCAATTTAGAGCTGGAAGTTCTTAAATCTATGTTTTTGTACTATGGGAGAAAAGGAAAAATGGGAACTCGGGATTCGCGAATGTCCTAACATTGTAAAGTTTGAGTTCATGGACTTGTTGGCAGGGGTGAAGCCTATCTAGATAAAAAGGTTACTAAAACAATTAAGCATCAGAGATAATAAACCACCCCATTGGCTACATTTACTAAATAGGAAAAAACTGAAATAGATCAGTATACAGAACCATGATGGTAGAGCTTTGCTTGGGTGAGTGTTGCTTGAGTGAGTGAGGATTCTGTTCCCCTTGCCCATCCAGGGGAGAACGTTTCGGACGCTGGGCAGATACACCCAGTACAGGGCACCAATCTAACAGTGGGCTCACTTAATCACATAGACACTCACACAAATGCACACCACATGGGGCAATTGAGAGCTGCCAATTCTTCTTGAATCCATGATTTTGGACTGTGGGGAAAAAACGGAAATGGAAACTCGGGGGGGAAAAAAAAAAAAAAATGGAAAACTCCACCCAGATCAGGATTGGAACCTGGAATCCCCAGCACTGAAATGCGAATGTCCTAACATTGTAAAGTCTTTTTGGTGTGGGTGAAGTCTTTCTAGATGAAGAGGTTGCTGAAACAATTAAGCATCAGAGTAAATAAACCATGGTAAAAAGGCTTTTGTACAGTTACACGTCTTTCCCATGACTTATTCACAATAATACACAACTTTGAGTACCTTGTGGCTTTTATAAAAAAAAACACTATAATAACTAGATTGGACTGTGAAACTAAATCGGGTAATCACCAGCCCGTTGGTTGCATTTACTAAATATGAAAAGCCAGAATTAGATCAGAATACAGAAACATGATGGTAGAGCTTTGCTTGGGTGAGTGTTTTGTGAACAGTGATCTGTTTCCCATAGCCATCCAGGGGAGAACGTTTTCCAGTTTCAAGTTTATTTATCATTTGTGCTCCATGTTGGTACATGTGCACATAGAAATTCTTGAGGTGAGGCATCAGGATATAACTCTACATAGAACATAAAATGAAATACACAATATTTACATATGTTTTGCACCATAAAATATATATATATATATCCCAGATGCAGTCTGCGCATAGAAACTTACAATAAGACATACAAGAATGTAGAGTTTTACCGGAGCTCTCACCAGTGCAGCCATTCTGTGGCGCACCGGAACCTTTTGGGACCATTTGGGAGCTGGGCACACCCAGGACAGGACAACAGTCTATCTCTGGGTACACACACTCACATAGACACACTCACAAACACACACTATATGGGGAAATTTAGAGATGTTTTTGGACTGTGGGAGAACTCCTAAACCACTAAATATGAAAAGACAGAATTAGATCAGTATACAGAACCATGATGGTAGAGCTTTGCTTGGGTGAGTGTTGCGTGAACAGTGTTCTGATCCGATCCTCTCTGTGCTATTGTCTTTGATTTTGCAGATCCGTGTTGCGCTTTATAAAAAAAAAAAAAAAAACACCCAGTCCGACCCAGATCGCACTCCACTCCACCAGCTACATGCCAGCGAATAGTACATTGGTGTCAGAGATAGCAGTGTGGCTCTACAACCCGGCATGATGAACGATCAGCTATCTAAAGCTCCAGTGCAATTCTGAGGGACTATGGTGGAGCATCTCAACAAACGCTCTACCAGATAAAGATCCTCCACGCCTCAAAGTGCTTCACCAAGACAACCTTGTGACATTTGGTAAGTTATCGAGCTTAATCAGTCTTTAGAAAAGGGAATTGTGGCATACAGAGCCATGTTTCGACTGTTTGATGCAGGGTTTGGTATCCGCATATTTACATAATACCACAATTCATGGTGTTTTTCCATGTTTTTGTTGATGGGCAATTAAAAAAAGAGTTTACTGACACGTTTGGTTAAAAGCGTCTGCTAAATAACAAAATCTAAAGATGATGTAAATGGTAAACTAAAAAAACGATGTGTCCCAGCTACATTAAACGTGGAAATGTGGCTGAATTAATGTCAGTTGTTTTAATGGTTTAACAGGTTAAAACATAGTTGATGTTAAATGTTGTAGAAAAAAAAAATTTTTACAAATCCAATTGAATGTTGAAATTGTGTTGTACCTGCCACTTTGAATTGGAGACGGGGTCAATTCAAAATTTTCCCAATTGCGGTTGCGTAATGTTGCTATATTTTGTTCTATTCTTCGTTTAGGTTGTTTAACTGTAATTTATTTGAAAGCACTGCGATGTCGTTTACATGCCTGTTGTTTAATAACGTTTATCTGAATCTACCCTAACTGTGAAGTGTTGAGTAAAGTAATGTGTGCACCCAGATTGGGATTCGCGAACGTGCTAACTACTAAGCCACCGTGCCACCGAAACTATATAACAATTGGAAAAACTATTTAAGTCTATTTAGGGCATCCTGCAATACTGCAACACAACCAGTCCAACAAAAATCCGGGTTCCAGCCAGTAACCGTCGTAGCCGCAGAGCTCCAGCAGAGCCATCGATGAAGAGCTGACGACACCTCAAAGAAACTGGCGACACCTAAAAAAAAAAAAAAGCAGTTAGAGCCAATAAATCACAGCATATAAGTGATAACCAGAGTTTGATTGACTATTGGACTAACCAACTAGATTGGACTTAATAAGACCCTTTTTGGCACCCGGCGGCAAGATGGCTTAGTGGTTAGCTAGTTCGCCTCTCAGCACTAGGGATTATTGGTTTGAATCTTGATCTGTATGGAGTTTCCATGTTCTCCCCATTCTCCGGTTTCCTCCCACAGTCCAAAAACATGGATCAAGGTCATCTGAGTTCTCTAAATTGCCCCATATAGAGTGTGTTTGTGTGTGTGTGTGCATGTGAGTGTATGCCCAGCGATAGATTGGCGCCCTAACCTTAGTGGTTCGCATGTTCGCCTAGGCTCGCTCAGCACTAGGGATTCTTGGTTCGAATGTTGATCTAGGTGGTGTTTCCATGTTCTTCCCATGTCCATGTGGGTTTCCTCCCACAGTTCAAAAACATGGATCAAGATCAATTGAATTCTCCAAATTGGCCCATATAGTGTGTGTGTCCAGCGATAGATTGGCGCCCTGTCTTTGGTGTATCTGCCCAGCGCCTGAAACGTTCTCCCCTGGATGGGCAAGGGGAACCCCCCCCCCCCCAACCCCATTTTTGGCACCCCATTCTAGGAGTATCTGCCAGCATCATAATGTACATGTGTTTAGTGTAGAATGAAAAAGCATGCATTTTAAAGCAAGAGGTTAAAACAACTTTGTGACCTTAAACGTTTAATCAACCAGTACCCTGTCGTTAATTCAACAATGAATAACTGTTGAAATGCCATATGGTGTTTCTACTGTCAAAAAAAAGTCATTTAAATTGCCAAAATAGGCAATAATTTTTTATAATGACTTACCCCTTCGCTACAACTCTGTCATCAACAGAGAGCTTTGGGTCCTGAACGGTCTCATGCGTCTATAAATGGCTTTCTAAACCCAAATGTCAAGGTAGTGTGGGGGAAAGTTGTATTTTTAGTCGAGCTGTCATCTTTATGGCCAGTCTAAGGTAGTCTCCTCAGTTAAGCATACTCACCGGAGAAGCAGTGTATTCCACCTTCGAACTGGCATATATGAAGAAAAATGCTCATCCCACAGTGCCTGATTCTTTTCCACCATTTAACATGATGGGTGGTGACCGTTTTGTTTAGTTTGTCCCGGGCCTGAAATGTCAGGGAAATGTCAGCTGTTGCAAATGCATGAGTGATAGGAAGAGGAGGTGTTTGTCTTTCATATTTACATTAGATGCGTTTGTGCCTCGGCTCTCTCTCCAGGGACATCACAGAGATGTGGGGGTAGTTCAGGCAGTATCAGCACTACCACCACCAGCGTGAAGAATGTCAGTGGAACTAAATAGCTATCTTGCCTCTAAGTAAACAACTGCGATTAAAGTCCTAATTACCGTGTGATGCTGCAGTTGTGATGTGTGTTTAGTATTTTGCATATCATATCATGCAGATGTAAGGCGGCACGGTAGCTTAGTGGTTAGCACGTTCTCCTCTCAGCACTAGGGATTCCCGGGGAATGTCTGCGTGGGTTTCCTCCGGGTTCTCCGGTTTCCTCCCACAGTCCAAAAAAATGGATCAAGGTCAATTGAATTCTCCAAATTACTCCATGTAGAGTGTGTATGTGTGCGTGTCTGTGTGTGTGTGTGTGTGCCCAGCGATAGATTGGCGCCCTGTCCTGGGTGTATCTGCCCAGCACCTGAAACATTCTCCCTTGGATGGGCATGGGGAACCCCCCCCGCGACCCTAATATAGGATAAAGTGGAAGATAATGAATGAATGAATATCATGTAGATGCAGGAATGATGATTCACTGACTGACGGGATGTTCCTGTTGGGGGGCACGGTGGCTTAGTGGTTAGCATGTTCTCCTCTCAGTGCTAGGGATTCCCGGTTCGAATCCCTATCTGGGTGGAGTTTCCATGTTCTCCCCGCGTCCGCGTGGGTTTCCTCCGGGTTCTCCGGTTTCCTCCCACAGTCCAAAAACATGGATCAAGGTCAATTGAATTCTCCAAATTACCCCATATAGAGTGTGTTTGTGTGTGTGAGTGAGTGTGTGCCCAGTGATAGATTGGCGCCCTGTCCTGGCTGTATCTGCCCAGCGCCCGAAACATTCTCCCCTAGATGGGCATGGGGAACCCCCCAGCATCCCTAGTACAGGATAAAGCAGAAGATAATGGATGGATGGAATAAACATTTTTTTTTCTGCTATGTAATCCAAGTTCGGTTTATAAAATGAACATTGATTGCTAAGTAACGGGATCCCGGCTTAGTGCTCATTAGGAATCGGCTTGCCGTTTATATTAATCTGTATATCTGTTTATGTATCTCACTGGAATGGGTCTGGGGACCAGCCGACCCAGCAATGAGAAGTTGCAGGTACTGCGTATACGTTATGACAGCAAAGAAAATCATTTAGGGAAATAATGGTTACATTTTACGTTAAGATGCAACCAACTTGAAGAAATGTTTATAAAGATTAAACATTTTTGTTATTTTTTTTAAACCCACAAATGGAAAAATCACACAGAATATTAGTGAAAAATATTAGTATAAGTTAAATGAAATACAGTGAATATAGAACAAATGAAGAGAAATGAAAGAAATAAAACTGGAAATGGAAAAAGGACGTTTGTGTAACCTGTATGATTTTGGTGAAAAAAGACACTTCCTTCAGTTAAAAATGCATCAGACCTGACATTTGTTCTGACCACAGAAACCCATGACAGCATGTAACCAGCAGTGGGAGGAGTGCTGAGATGGAACGTGGTTAAAACACTTTGATGGCTGAGCGGAGCAGTGAGCTAGAGGATGTCTTTAAACATCATGTTAGATAGACTTTTAGGTTACCTGCCATTTTTCATTTCTACAGTGGGCTCCAAGACATGGATTTTTATTGGTCACTAAACACAAAAACAAAAGGGAATATGTTCTAAGCTGATAAGAGTACGATAACACATTCTGCAAAACAAATTTATTCCTCTACTAGGGTTGCAGGGGGGTTCCCCATGCCCATCCAGATGCACCCAGGACAAGGTGACAATCTATCACTTTGCACACACTCACTCATATAGACAAACATACTAACACACTCTAAATGGGGCAATTTGGAGTATTCAATTGACCTTGATCCAATTTTTGCACTGTGGGAGAAAACTGGAGAACCCAGAGGAAACCCACGCAGACACGGTGAGAACATGGAAACTCCACCCAGATTGGGATTCGAACGTGGAATCCCTAGCTATGAGAGGCGAGCGTGCTAACCACAAAGCCACCATGCCGCCCCAAGTTATATAAATATATATATATTTATGTATATATCTCCATTATCTTCCCCTTTATCCTCTATGAGGGCCGGGTTCCCCATGCCCATCTAGGGGAGAACGTCTCGGGCACTGGGCAGATACACCCAGGACAGGGCGCCAATCTATCACTGGGCACACACTCACTCACACAGACATGCACACCAACACACTCTATATGGGGCAATTTGGAGAATTCAATTGAGCTTGATCCATGTTTTTGGATTGTGGGAGGTAACCGGAGAACCCGGAGGAAACCCACGTGGACACGGGGAGAACGTGGAAACTCCATGCAGATTGAGATTCGAACCGGGAATCCCTAGCTCTGAGAGGAGAACATGCTAACCCCTAAGCCACCGCCCATATATATATATTTCCTTCCTTCCTTCATTCATTCATTATCTTCCACTTTATCCTCTATTAGGGTCACAGTGGGGTTCCCCATGGGGAGAGTGGGGTTCCAGGGGAGAACGTCTCGGGCGCTGGGCAGATACACCCAGGACAGGGCGCCAATCTATCACTGGGCACACACTCACTCACACAGACAGACTCTATATGGGGCAATTTGGAGAACTCAATTGACTTGATCCATGTTTTTGGACTGAGGGCGGAAACCGGAGAACTCGGAGGAATCCCACGCGGACACGGAGAGAACCCCCAGATGGGGATTCGAACCTGGAATCCCTAGCGCTGAGAGGCGAACGTGCTAACCACTAAGCCACCGCGCCGCCCCCATATATATATATATATATATATATATATATATATATATATATATATATATATATATATATATATATATATATATATATATAAATAAATAAATAAATATTTTATTTTTTTATTTTTCTTTAATAAAAAAAATAACTTTTTCACACATTTGTCCCCTAATCCTTCGACCTTCTCCTTCACCATTCTCATGTTGATCTCCGCGTTCTCCTGCCAGTAAAGATCCCCAGTTATGTTTAGAAGTCACGTCTGTTACCGTCTGTCTTTTTTCCCCTCTGTCATGACCGAGGACTTCGGCCCTAATCACAGTGTCATGTTCTAATCCTCTCCATCCACCCGCCTTCGTTTTCAGGCCCGATCTACATCGCCTCTGATGGGGCCCTATGTAAAGGCCAGCTGGGATTATGGTATCAATGTGTGCAAGCGCCTGCGCCAGGACAGACATCCACAATCTGTAAATCCCCGTCTGGGGAGAAAGGAGGTCTGGGTGATTGGGGTGGTATGGGAAGCGGGTAAGCCTTCATCAGTCTCTGCCTACACCTCCTTTCCACTCCCTTCATCCCTCGAGAGATCAAGAGCACTGACACATAATGGCAGGTGTAATTGCCATGTCCTTCTTGCTTCAGTGTGTAGACTGACATTAGCCAAATGGAATAGAGCTGTGGAAGGGGAAGGAACTCATCTATTGGCATTTTGGCGGGGGGGTGGGTGGGGGGTAGGGGGGCAAACTGAGAGATTGGTATGAATTTTTGATGGGATGCATCTGTTGCCCTTGGGGTGAAGAGAACTGAAGGATAGGTGGTTTACTGAATATTAATTAATTTAAAAAACATTTCCTTTTAATATTAAGATAAACCACTATGACATCGCACATGTTCGTGTATTTTTTTCCAATTGTGTCCATATCTTTGAGACGCTCTTATGTTTAGTTTAGTTTTAATAGCATAGAACCTAAATTTAGTTTATACTGTTCCAAAATCCTGCAAGTTCTTGCTCCATAGTCTATTTCCTTCACTTACCATATAGATGGACTTTGTAGTTTTACAATTACAGACTGTAGTCCATCTGTGTTCTTTGTTGTTGTTAGTCCCCTGTTGGTTCTCTGTTCTCTATTGGTCAGGACCATCACAAAACAGGTATCATTTGGGTGGTGGATTGTTTATTCTCAGTTCTGCAGTGACACTGATGTGGTGAGGGGGTTTTAGTGCAGCAGTGCTGCTGTAGTTTCATTTAAACACCTCAGTGACACTGCTGGGATAGGAATAATGCACCAACCTAATAATCCCTGCTCTAGTGGGGACCTTACCATTAGAGAACTGAGTAAACTATTAGAAGTGTATTATTAACACATTAATAAAGATTCATAATGCTTTAAAAAAAAACTTCTTATAAGCCTTTGCTAATGTCCATAAATGTGCATAAGCACTTATGAAGCAGTATAAGAATATGCCATAACAGTCACATGAATGTATATTTTAGATGTCTATCCACTTACTGTACAGACCAGTGTCATAAAGCTTTATAATGTTTGAGATAAGTAAATGCCTCTCCTGAAAATTATTTAATAGTGCTCATAACTGCTAGTGAAAGCTTATGTGCAATTTTTAATAACAATTGAAATAAAAGTGAAATAAAATCCTCATGTATTTAGTTTAAAAATCCAAAAATCCAATGTTTATACCTTTACATTATAATGCATTATGTCGCTTTGTGTTATAAAACCATATGTCATTTTCTTAGAACACTTTGACTGATTATGAACTATTATGGATTATGAATATTCAGGCACTTTAACAGAAGTACAAATGTAAGAAATAGTGGTATGTTTAGTTTAGGGGCATCACGGTGGTTTAGTGGTTTGCATGTTCTCCTCTCAGCGCTGGGATTCCAGGTTTGAATCCCAATCTGGGTGGAGTTTCCATGTTCTCCCTGTGTCTGTGTGGGTTTTCTCTGGGATCTCCGGTTTCCTCCCACAGTCCAAAAACATGGATCAAGGTCAACTGAATTCTCCAAATTGCCCCATATAGAATGTGTTTGTGTGAGTGAGTGTGTGCCCAGCGATTGATTGGCGTCCTGAGCTGGGTGTATCTGCGTCCGATGGATGGACATTGAGAACGAAACTCCACCCAGATTGGCGCATGGATTCACAGTAACCACGAATCCCCTAGTGCTTGAGACATAGGGAACGTGTGACCACAGCTACAAATGTCCCCCAAACCACTAAGCCACCGTGATGTGCCCTTTTTTTGCCCTAGGAAACCGTGATCAAAAGAAAATCAAGGTTTCCTTATTTAATTCCAAAAGCAGCTCACGTTCTCCCCTGATTTTAAGTCTGATGCAGGACATGGGGCCAACCCCACGTGGACAGGGGGAGGGAACATGAAATGATGACAAAAACCAAAACTCCTTTAAAGTCCCCTTGTAAGAATTTTTTTGAAACACAATTACAAAATGTATTTGAATCCCATAAAACCCCATTGTCGTGAATAAATCTGAATCACAACTGTATATCACCTTGATTCTAATAGGGGGGGTTCGCAGGTGGACGGTTTTTTATAGGTGTTCCCCGTGGGCAAAAGTTTACAGGGGCAAATTTTCAACACCACAGGGCAATTTAGAGCAGCTATAATCACCTTGAATCCTAATACACCCTGGATTGCACTTACACAAACACATGCACACAATATAAGGTTAGAGAAAGGCAATTTAGAGCAGCTATATCACCTTGAATCCTAATAGGATTGCAGGGGAAGGTTCCCCATGCCCATCCAGGGGAGAATGTTCCGGGCGCTGGGTAGATACACCTTGGACAAGGTACACATTCGCTGGGTACACACTTACTCACACTTACACACACATGCACACAATATACAGGGGTAATTTAGAGAAAGGCAATTTAGAGCAGCTATATCACCTTGAATTCTAATAGGATTGCAGGGGAAGGTTCCCGATGCCCATCCAGGGGAGAACGTTTCGGGCGCTGGGTAGATACACCCAGGACAGGGTACACATTCGCTGGGTACACACTCACTCACACTTACACACACACACACATGCACACAATATACAGGGGCAATTTAGAGAAAGGCAATTTAGAGAAGCTATATCACCTTGAATCCTAATAGAATTGCAGGGGAAGGTTCCCCATGCCCATCCAGGGGAGAACGTTTCAAGCGCTGGGTAGATACACCCAGGACAGGGTACACATTCGCTGGGTACACACTCACTCACACTTACACACACACACACACACACACACACACTATACAGAGCAGATATATCACCTTGAATCCTAATAGGATTGCTGGGGGAGGTTCCCCATGCCTTTCCAGGGTAGAACGTTTTGAGTGATGGGCAGATACACCCTGAACAGGATGCCAATCTATCACTGGGCACACTCACTCACAAAAAAACACGCACACAATATACATGGGCAATTTAGATAACTGCAATTTAGAGTGGCCAATTCACCTTGAATCCTAGTAGGATTGCAGGGGGAGGTTCACCATGCCCATCCAGGGGAGAACGTTTCAGGCACTGGGCAGATATACCCAAGACAGGACGCCAATCTATCGCTTTGTATACACACACACACACACACACACACACACACATACGCTATACCAAGGCTAGTTTAGATAAAGGCAATTTACAGCCAATTCACCTTAAATTCTAATAGGATTGCATGGGGAGGTTCCCCATGCCCACCCAGGGGAGAACATTACACCAAGATACAACCAGGACAGGGAACCGATCCATCACTGAACACACACTCATTCACACAAACGTATAGGGGCACTTTAGATAAAGGCAATCTAGAGCAGCCAGAACACCTTGAATCCATGTTTTTGGACTGTGGGAGGAAACCGCAGAACCTGGTGAAAACCCACAGGGACACGGGGAGAGCGTGGAAACTCCACCCAGCTCAGGATTCGAACCTGGAATCCCGAGCTCAGAGAGGAGAACATGCTAACCACTAAGCCATCAAGTGCATTAAACATCCATCTTCCATTATCCATTATCTTCCGCTTTATCCTCTATTAGGGTCACGGGGGGTTCCCCATGTCCATCCAGGGGAGAACGTCTCGGGCGCTGGGCAGATACACCCAGGACAGGACGCCAATCTATCGCTGGGCACACACTCACTCACACAGACACACTCTATATGGGGCAATTTGGAGCATTCACTTGACCTCGATCCATGTTTTTGGACTGTGGGAGGAAACCGGAGAACCCGGAGGAATCCCACACGGACACAGGGAGGACATGGAAACTTCACCCAGATGGGGAATCGAACCGGGAATCCCTAGTGCCGAGAGGCGAACGTTCTAACCACTAAGCAACCGTGCCGCCCGTGCATTCCCGTACATTAAACTTGCTTTTTTATTTTATGTAGTGTGTGTGTGTGTGTGTGTGTGTGTGTGTGTGTGAGTGTGAAAGGCTGCTGGTGATCATTTATGTAACCTGTGCTGTGTCTATGATCCCAGCTCTGTCACGTTGAAGGTTGCACCATCTGTGAGTTCCTGCCACCCTCTTGTCAGCACGATGTCTTAAAGCAAGGACAAAATAGCAATAAGCACTTCAACATGATGAGTATGACGCAGTGCGTTGCACATAAACACACACCTGTCCGAATGCTTTAAAGATGCTGCCGTGTCCTCTCTGATATGTTTACATCCCCTCGGTTCCACACAGAGATGCAGGATCTATCAGCGATGACCTATGTATGATCAATGTATGCTAAAAGTTGTTCTTTCGGGGACATCACACTCATGATGCAAAGATAAGCAACCAGCTGGACATGACATGAGAGCGCAGCGTGAAGGGTGACCTTTATAGTCAGGAGTGCACGTCACCCTCCTGTCTGGACATCGCGTTTGGTTTATTAAAGCAGTGAGACGGGAGAGGGCGTGCGTTATTGTGAATAAATCATGGGAATGAGGCGTGTATTTATTCACAATAACACACAAACCTGAGTGTATTTATGGTTTTATAAAACAGTTACAAACACAATATAATAAAAAAAAACTAGGTTTGATTTATTAATGTTTATTCATTCAGGGCGGCACGGTGGCTTAGTGGTTAGCATGTTGTCCTCAGCGCTAGGGATTCCCAGTTCGATTCCCCATCTGGGTGGAGTTTCCATGTTCTCCCCGTGTCTGCGTGGGTTTCCTCCGGGTTTTCCGGTTTCCTCCCACAGTCCAAAATCATGGATCAAGTCAATTGAGTTCTTCAAAATTGCCCCATATGGAGTGTGTGTGAGTGTGTGCCCAGTGATAGATTGGCGCCCTGTCCTGGGTCTATCTGCCCAGCGCCCGAAACGTTCTCCCCTGGATGGGCATGGGGAACCCCCCCCCCCCCCCCCCCCCCACCCCCCCCCCCCCCCCCCCCCCCCCCCCCCCCCCCCCCCCCCCGTGACCCTAATAAAGGATAAAGCAGAAGATTATGAATGGATGGATTCATTCATTCATTATCTTCCACATAATCTTCTACTAGGGTCGCAGTAGGTTGGTTTGGGGGGGTGGGGGGTTCATCATGTTATCCAGTTTCCTCCCACAGTCTAAAACCATGGATTCAAGGTGAACTGGCTGCTCTAGATTGCCTTTATCTAAATTGCCCCTATATGTTTGAGAGTGTGTCCAGTGATGAATTAATGCTCTGTCCTAGTTGTATTTTGGTGTAATGTTCTCCCCTGGATGGGCATCGAGAACCTCCCCCTGCAATCCTATTAGGATTCAAGGTGAATTGGCTGATCTAAATTGCCTTTAAACTATCTCCATTATAGTGTTTGTGTGTGTGTACTCAGCGATTGGCACCCTGTACGGAGTTTATCTGCCCAACGCCCGAAACCTTCTACCATGGATGGGCATATAGGGTACCTCCTCTTGCAATCCTATCAGGATTCAAGGTGAATGAACTGCTCTAAATTGCCTTTATCTAAATTGCCCCTGCAAAAAACGCACTCTATATGGAGCAATTTAGAGCAGGGGTGCCCAATACGTCGAAGGGGTGTTGGGTAGATCGCGATGGAGGTTTGAAATAAAAGAGCGCTTATTACGCATCAGTGCTTTTTTACAGCACAGTGTCTGAAGCACTTATACACACGCATGAATTACACACACACATTTTAACACATACAATGTGATTTATTCTGAATCGCGATCTCTATCGCTGTGCAAGTGAGCAGTCTGCCACCCCCCCACCCCTCCCCCCCCCGTCTCTCTAGCTTTTCCCAAAACATAATCTGGCCACGCCTCTGTGCCTAAATCCGAAGCACTGCCTCCCGAAACATCTACATAGATCTAGATAGTTTCTGTTTGTGTTTCTGCACTTTATTTGACTGACAAGACGAGTGAAGTACTTCGCTCCAAAATAATTAAAATACCATTTCTTTTCGAGTGGGAGGATAAATATTTTTTTACAATGTCAAACTCAAAATGCATTTGCTTGATTTGCCAAGTAGCCATTGCACTTCCATTGTGTTTGGTTGTTTGGTCGTACTAAAACCAAGTTTTCTCTATGCTATTTGCTGGAATGTGTTTAATAAAAGAGCAATTTCTGTAAAAATGGCAATCTGAAGCCGTCTTGTCTGTGCTGATTCGACAATACTAACATGATGTGTGTAAACAGGTTTCAATATTAAAACCATGGGCAGCACGGTGGCTTAGTGGTTAGCACGTTCGCCTCTCAGCTCTAGGGATTCCCGGTTCGAATCCCCATTTGGGAGGAGTTTTCATGTTCTCCCCGTGTCCGCGTGGGTTTCCTCCGGGTTCTCCGGTTTCCGGATTGGATTGGCGCCCTGTCCTGGGTGTGTCTGCCCAGCGCCTGAAACGTTCTCCCCTGGATGGGCATGGGGAACCCCACCGCGACCCTAATAGAGGATAAAGCGGAAGATAATGGATGGATGGATGGAATATTAAAGCCTATAAAAGAAGATTAACCCTGGTAGCTCATAATGACCTGTCCAATGAATAAGTAGATCTCAGGCCAGAAAAGTGTGGGCACCCCTGATTTAGAGCATTCAATTTACCTTGAATCCATGTTTTGGACTATGGGAGGAAACCGGAGAACCTGGAGGAAACCCAAGCTGACACGGGGAGAACATGGACACTCCCCCCAGATTGGGCTTCAAACCTCCAGCACTGAGAGGGGAACAGGCTAACCACTAAACCACTGTGCCATTTTCAATGTATTATTTTAAAAATAAATCATATCTTCAAAGTTGTGGGTTGGTGTGGTAGCTCAGTGTTTAGGGCATTGGGCTATCAATCTGAAGGTTGGGGGTTCAAATCCCAGATCCACTGACGTTACCAATGTGGGTCCTTGAGCAAGACCCTTAACCCTCATTGCTCCAGGGATGTTGTGATTAACCCTGCGCTCACCTTGTAAGTCGTTTTGGATAAAAGCGTCTGCTAAATGACCAAATGGAAATGGAAAGTTGTTGTCCATAAAGTAATCTAGTCTGGTTTATAATGGGAACAGTGATGGGTAAGCTACGAGAACCAGGATACAGGATTCGCTATTCAAGATGAATCAGCTGCTCTGAATTGCCCCTATATAGTGTTTTTTTTATGAGTGTGTGTGCCCAGCGATAGATTGGCACCCTGTCCTGGGTCTACCTGCCCAGCACCTGAAACGTTCCCCCACTGGATGGACAAGGGGAACCCAACCGCGCCTAGTCCCTAGTAAAGAATTAAGTAAAAGATAATCAGATTAGTTGGTATTAGACTCTTAGCCGAGGCAGCACGAGGAAGTGGTTAGCATGTTCTCTTCCTTCAGCGCTAGGGATTCCTGGTTCGAACCCCAATCTGGGTGGAGTTCCATGTTCTCCCCGTGTCCACATGGATTTCCTCCGGATTCTCTGGTTTCCTCCCACAGTCCAAAAACATGGATCAAGGTCAATTGAATTCTCCAAATTGCCCCATATAGAGTGTGTATGTGTGAGTGAGTGTGAGCCCAGTGATAAATTGGCGCCCTGTCCTGGGTGTATCTGCCCATCGCTCGAAATGTTCTCCCCTGGATGGGCATGGGGACCCCCCCACCCTCGACCCTAGTAGAGGATAAAGCGGGAGATAATGGATGGATGGATGGACTCTTAGCCATACAGTCATATTTCTTTTTTCTGACAGGGCTCTGAGAGACGGACAGCTGCTTTACTTTTTCTTCCACATCATTCCGCTTTGCCCTCACCATCTCTCTCTCTGCCTCACAACTCCGAAAGAATGAGGACTAAAGGAAATCTGTTTGTTATCCTGTTCTTGTCTGAATCGAGCAGCAAAGGCTCTGACCACAGGCCATCTCTCTAGGTGGTCCAATATCACAAGGCCACCACCTGTGTGTCTGGGGTGGAAAGTGTTTGGTCCCTGGAGCCTTCTTTCTACTGACAGCATTGACGTGTGTGTGTGTGTGTGTGTGTGTGTGTGTGTGTGTGTGTGAAAAAAGAAATTCAAATAAGGAAGGGACGATGCAACTGCACACATCTGTTCCTGCCAAATGGAGGTTAATACCCCTTTTTCACTAACGCGGTGCAATTGCTGCTTTGAGTGATTACAAATATGCTGATTTATTACCAAGAACTATTAAACCACTCATCCATCCATTATCTCCGCTTTATCCTCTACTAGGGTCGTGGGGGGGTTCCCCATGCCCATCCAAGGGAGAACGTTTCGGGCGCTGGGCAGATACACCCAGGACAGGGCACCAATCTATCACTGGGCACACACTCACTCACACAAACACACTCTATATGGGGCAATTTGGAGAATTCAATTGACATTGATCAATGTTTTGGACTGTGGGATGAAAACGGAGAACCCGGTGGAAACCTATGTGGACATGGGGAGAACATGGAAACTCCACCCAGATTGGGATTCGAACCGGGAAATCTCTAGCACTGAGACACATGCACACAAACACACTACATGGGCCAATTTGGAGAATTCAATTGCTGTGTGATTAGTGGTTTATGGGCACGGTGGCTTAGTGGTTAGCATGTTGTTCTCTCAGCTCTAGGGCTTCCCTGTTTGAATCTCAATCTGGGTGGAGTTCCATGTTCTCCCCATGTCCCAGTGGGTTTTCTCCGGTTTCCTTCCACAGTCCGAAAAACATGGATTAAGGTAAATTGAATGTGGCGGCACGGTGGCTTAGTGGTTAGCATGTTCTCCTTTCAGCGTTAGCGTTAGGCCCATCTGGGTGGAGTTTCCATGTTCTCCCCGTGTCCGTGTGGGTTTCCACCGGGTTCTCCGGTTTCCTCCCACAGTCCGAAGACATGGATCAAGTCAATTTAGTTCTCTAAATTGCCCCATATAGAGTGTGTCTGAGTAAGTGTGTGCCCAGCGATGGATTGGCGCCCTGTCCTGGGTGTATCTACCCAGCGCCCGAAACGTTCTCCCCTGGATGGGCTTGGGGAACCCCCCCCCCCCACCGCGACCCTAATATAGGATAAAAGCGGAAGATAATGAATGAATGAAGGTAAATTGAATTCTCTAAATTGCCCCATATAAAGTGTATGTCTGTGTGAGTGTGTGCCCAGTGATAGAGCCCAGTGCCTGAAACGTTCTCCCCCGGATGGGCATGGGGAACCCCCCCGACCCTAGTACAGGATAAAGCATAAGATAATGGATGAATAGTAATTAAGTAAATGTGGCTGTGTTCATAATTAGCATTAATCCTCGTTTCCTACAGTTTAAATACTCTTTTTAACCGCCTCGTAGGTTCTCCCTCCTCGCGACAAAGATGAGGATCATTTTGATTTCTTTAGTGGCTTGCCATCATATGACCTCTGACCTTTTAACAAGAGCAGCACAGCCCTTTCCCAGCGACATCGTCTGATACTTTGTTCTCTAGTTAACTGTGTGTAAGACTTAGCCTCTGTGAGTGATGTGGCCTCAGTGGACTTATGGCTGAGAGGGCAGCAGGAACAGAAACTCTGCAGGATGCCTCCCCCTCGTGATGTTCACACACACCGGGAAAGGGGAAAGGGGTGAAGCGTCAAAGAAAGAACCTCTTTGAAACGTTCCAGCTCACTGTGAAATCTGGGCGGCCGAGCACTTTGATCGCTGAACAGATGAGTGGCCGGCTCGCTATGGGCCATTGCCTCGGAGAACCGACATCATGCATGCTAAAGAACTGAATCTAAACTACAGAGGTCAATGTTATTTACTTATACTTGTACATTTAATTATATACACGTTATACATGGCTTGTATAAATAATTGGCCTAGTGGTTAGCATGTTCGCCTCTCCACACTGGGGATCCAGTTTCGAATCCCAATCTGGGTGGAGCTTCCATGTTCTCCCCGTGTCCGTATGGGTTTCCTCCGGGTTCTCCGGTTTCCTCCCACAGTCCAAAAACATGGATCAAGATGAATTATATGCTCTAAATTGCCCCATATAGAGAGTGTCTGTATAAGTGAGTGTGCCCAGCGATAAATTGGTAGCCTGTCCTGGGAGTATCTACCCAGCACCTGAACACGGTTTCCCCTCGATATGCACATGGGAACCCACACCCCCCCTTACTGTAAAGATGAACTTTGTAGTTTCTTTGTAGAACCTAGATCCCCAGTAGTGAGAGCAGTGGAGGCTGGTGCTAAAAAATTGAGGTGGGCGTAAACAAAAGAAAATATTTAAAAGATACAAAACACAAATCTTCAAAAATAGCTTTATTTAAACATGAATTTTGACCTTCCCGGTTCGAATCCCAATCTGGGTGGAGCTTCCATGTTCTCCCCGTGTCAGTGTGGGTTTCCTCCGGGTTCTCCAGTTTCCTCCCACAGTCCAAGAACATGGATCAAGATGAATTATATGCTCTAAATTGCCCCATATAGAGTGTGTCTGTGTGAGTGTCTGTATAGGTGAGTGTGCCCAGTGATAAATTGGTAGCCTGTCCTGGGTTTCCCCTCGATATACGGTTTCCCCTCGATATGCACATGGGAACCCACACCCCCCTTACTGTAAAGATGAACTTTGTAGTTTCTAGAACTAGAAAAAGTTGTTAAAAGAAACAAAACACAAATCTTCAAAAATAGCTTAATTTAAACATGAATTTTGACCTTCCCGGTTCGAATCCCAATCTGGGTGGAGTTTCCATGGTCTCCCCGTGTCCGTGTGGGTTTCCCCAGGTTCTCCGGTTTCCTCCCACAGTCCAAAAACTTGGATTAAGGTCAACTGAATTCTCCAAATTGTAGAGATTGTGTGTGCCCAGCGATAGATTGGCGCCCTGTCCTTGGTGTATCTGCCCAGCGCCCGAAACGTTCTCCCCTGGATGGGCATGGGGAACCCCCGTGACCCTAGTGTAGGATAAAGCGGAAGATAATGGATGGATGGATGAATTTTGCCCTTTTTTTTACTTCTGGCCTGCAAATTTCTCAATAACATTCCTGTTAAAGTCAGTCATCTCTGTGATTAGTGTTTTCTCTGATGAGAACATGGCCAATGCATTCAGCCTGTCCTGATCACTAGCTGTCCTCCATCACTTGCTGCTGTATTTGTAAATTGGGACGATCCGGTCCAAACTCCTTTATCCTCTTTTTTTTTTTTTTCCAGTGAACTCTTTGTAAAAGCATTTTTTATAAAGACAAAACTGAATCTTCTTTCATTTTGATGCGACTCCAGTCTGTAAACATTAAGGGTGAGTTGAACTAATGAACGTCACCTGAGTTAATGAGTCGATTCGGAAATTGTCCAATTAATAAAATTAACCAGTAGTAACACACTGCCAATAGTGACGCACTAGAAGGAGGGAAAAACCTAAAAATAACCAATTAAAAATCAGGCTCAGGTCACATGCTTGCCAAAAGTCTGTGTGCCCACATACACACTCATTAGACAGGCGCTCCGCATATAGTAAGTGTACACAATGGGAGCAGTTGCATGTATTTATTTATTTATTCATTCATCCATTATCTTCAGCTTTATCCTCTATTAGGGTCGTGGGGGGGGGGTTGGTTCAACATGAATGTCGTGGGGGGGTTCAACATGAATGTCTCGGACACTGGGCAGATTGACCCAGGACAGGGCGCAAATCTATCGCTGGGCACACACTCACTCACACAGACGCACTCTATATGGGGCAATTTGGAGAATTTAAATTGACTTGATCCATGTTTTTTTTTTGGACTGTGGGAGGAACCCAGAGAACCCAGAGGAAACCCACGTGGACACGAGGAGAACATGGAAACTCCACCCAGATTGGGATTCGAACCTGGATCCCTAGTGCTGAGAGGAGAACGTGCTAACCACTAAGCCACCGCGCCCCATATTTATTTATTCTTTTAATAAATTCTAACATAGACACACAGTACAAATAAATACATTTCTTATGAACTATTTTGCAGTTCATAATTAATTCATTTAATATCTGAACAATTTTAAGAAGGGGGGTGGGGTAACGCCCCAGCGCCCCCTATGGACCAGCCAGCTGCTGAGTGAGAGGCAGATTTGTCCATAGTAAAAAAAATTATATATAATTGTAAGGGAAGATAACAGGTCCTAGGTTAGAAATGGATGCTGTGTCCCTTTAAAAGTACAGCCTTACTGAAAATAGCAGTCAGCAGATTGGTAAACACTGCTGTCGACTAATCCTTGCTAAATTGGTAATAGCAGGTTTTGTTTGCAAATGTGTTCCGAAGGTATTAGCAGGACGAAGCGGCGTGTCGACTCCGAAAGCGGCGGCGGAGATGCACTGGTACATCATGGCAATGGAAGCTGTCAATGTTGTGAGTGATGACTCACACAGTGTTGTTTACCCATTCAATGCCAAGCCTGATGGACAAATATTCACACTCGGACAGGACAGGGCACACGTTGGTGGTGGTGGAGTCCCTGGGGTCACCAATAGAAGTCACTACTGGTTTCATATGGAGGATTTATTCTTGGGATCTTCTTTTTCTTTTTCGCCGTGGTGACGCTATCCATCCATCCATCCATTATCTTCCACTTAATCCTCTACTAGGGTCATGTTTTTGGACTGTGGGAGGAAACCGGAGAACCCGGAGAAAACCCATGTGGACACAGGATGAACACGGCGGAAACTTTACCAATAGCAGGTTTCGCACCTGGATCCCCAGTGCTGAGAAGACGTGCTAACTATCTCACCACTAATCTGAAAAGATAGATTGGTACCCTGTCCTCGGTGTATCTGCCCAGCGCCCAAAACGTTCTTAGTGGTTTTGTGGTTAGCATGGGAACCAAACTCTCAACGCTAGGGATTCCCGGTTCAAATCCCAATCTGGGTGGAGATGTTTCCATGTTCTCCCCGTGTTCACGTGGTTTTCCTCCGGGTTCTAAGGTTTCCTCCCACAGTCCAAAAACATGGATCAAGTCAGCGGAGTTATCCAAATTGCACTATATAGAGATCGATTGGCGCCCTGTCCTGGGAGTATCTGCCCAGCACCCAAAACATTCTCCCCTGGATGGGCATGGGAAACCTGGTGGTACCGGGAATCAAAGCAAGGTTCTTTAACCAGCCTGCCTGGGTGTATCTGCCCAGCGCCCGAAACGTTCTCCCAGCGGAGTTATCCAAATTGCCCCATATAGAGATAGATTGGCGCCCTGTCCTGGGAGTATCTGCCCAGCACCCAAAACATTCTCCCCTGGATGGGCATGGGAAACCTGGTGGTACCGGGAATCAAAGCAAGGTTCTTTAACCAGCCTGCCTGGGTGTATCTGCCCAGCGCCTGAAACGTTCTCCCAGCGGAGTTATCCAAATTGCCCCATATAGAGATAGATTGGCGCCCTGTCCTGGGAGTATCTGCCCAGCACCCAAAACATTCTCCCCTGGATGGGCATGGGAAACCTGGTGGTACCAGGAATCAAAGCAAGGTTCTTTAACCAGCCTGCCTGGGTGTATCTGCCCAGCGCCTGAAACGTTCTCCCAGCGGAGTTATCCAAATTGCCCCATATAGAGAAAGATTGGCGCCCTGTCCTGGGAGTATCTGCCCAGCACCCAAAACATTCTCCCCTGGATGGGCATGGGAAACCTGGTGGTACCGGGAATCAAAGCAAGGTTTTTTAACCAGCCTGCCTGTTGTAAATGTGTCATGGTCCCCCAATCAGAATTGTCCTCTGGACTGCAATACTTAATAACTATGTCATTAAAAATGATATTTGAAGTATTAAACAGCACACAACGACACTCGCAATGATGCTTCAACTGCCAGGAGACGACAGATTCGTAACATTATGATTAACAGCGTGAGACTGGGATGGCCAGACGCAGGTAAGACCATTAGTTTAGCAGGCGGAAGGGCATGCAGGGTATGTAGCTTGTAGGCAGCACAAGTGGAACATGATCTGACAAAACATTATACATCCTGACGCACGGTCTCCCACCAGTACTTACGCTCAATTAATTAAATAGTATGCACTACCCCCTAAGTGCAGCCCGCTAAGAGCCAAATGTGCACATGAAATAAGATGAGAGCAGAGGCTTGCAGGCAGACGAGTGAGATGTGGGGGACAATCGGGGGGAGCTGGGTTCCCTAAGAGACACATTTTCAATTTCTTCATCCAGTTCCCAGTGGACGGAACAGAAAAAGCAGACACTGGGTAGGATGGGAGCAGGATTACTAGTATTAGTGGGGTTAATAATTTAGAGATGAGACAGTGTTGTGTCTGCTTGATCATTTACATTTACATTTAGAAGATACTTTTAACCAAAGCAACTTACAAATAACGGTGGCTTAGTGGTTATCATGTTCTCCTCTCAGCACTAGGGATTCCCGGTTTGAATCCCCAACTGGGTGGAGTTTCCATGTTCTCCCCGTGTCTGCGTGGGTTTCCTCCGGGTTCTCCGGTTTCCTCCCACAGTCCAAAAACATGGATCAAGTCAATTGAGTTCTCCAAATTGCCCCATATAGAGTGTGTTTGTGTGCGTGTCTGTGTGAGTGAGTGTGTGCCCAGCGATGGATTGGCGCCCTGTCCTGGGTATATCTGCCCAGCGCCCGAAACGTTCTCCCCTGGATGGGCATGGGGAACCCCCCCCCGCATATGACTTACAAATATGAGAACACACAAGAAGGAACCAGCTACACTGTAGTACTGCAAGATCTGATCATTAGCTAATTTCATTGCGGGCAGCACGGTGGCTTAGTGGTTAGCATGTTTGCCTCTCAGCGCTAGGGATTCCCGGTTCGAATCCCAATCTGGGTGGAGTTTCCATGTTCTCCCCGTGTCTCCTCGGGTTCTCCAGTTTCCTCCCACAAGTCCAAAAAATGTGGATCATGCTCAATTGAATTCTCCAACTTACCCCATATAGAGTGTGACTGTGTGCCCCGCACCCGAAACGTTCTCCCCTGGATGGACATGGGGAACCCCCCCCCCCGACCCTAGTAGAGGATAAAGCAGAAGATGATGGATGGATGGATGGTTTCAATGCCTTGATTTATTTCATCCATCCATCATTCCATCCATCCATTATCTACCACTTATCCAGGTCCAGGTCGCAACCTAATCAAAGAAGACCAGACGCCTCTATCCCTAGCCACCTCTTCCAGCTCTTCAGAAGACACACCGAGGCCTTCCCAAGCCAATCGAGAAACATAATCTCTCTGAATTGTCCTTGCCCCAACCACCTTAGCTTGTTCCTCTTGACGTGGAGAAGTAGAGGCTGTACTCACTACTTTCATTCATTCACTATTCTCCGCTTAATCCCCGTGTCTGTGGGTTTCCTCCAGGTTCTCTGGTTTCCTCCCACAGTCCAAAAACATGGATCAAGGTCAATCAAATTCTCCAAATTGCACCATATAGTGTGTGTGTGTGTGAATGAGTGTGCCCAGCGATGGATTGCTGTCCTGTCCTGGGTGCATCCCAGCACCCGACACGACATGTTCTCCCCTGGATGGGGAACCCCCCCAGACACGACCCTAGTAGAGGACAAATCGGAAGATAATACATCCATCCATTTACTTCCACTTTATCCTCTCCTGGGGTCGTGAGGGGTTCCCCTTGCCCATCCAGGGGAGAACGTTTCGGGCACTGGGCAGATACACCCAGAACAGGGCACCAACCCATCACAGGATACACTCTCACTCACACACACACACACACTCTATATGGGGCAATTTGGAGAATTCAATTGACCTTGATCCATGTTTTTGGACTGTGGGAGGAAACTGGACACGGGGAGAACATGGAAACCACCCAGATGGGGATTCGAACCGGGAATCCCTAGCACAGAGAGGAGAACATGCTAATCAAAAAGCCACTGTGCCGCCTGCGGAAGATAATGGATGATTTTATTATTATTTTTTTATTTTTTATTATTATTGTTGTTAATATGCAGAAGGTTTATTAATGTTGCTACTTTTCTTGAACTTGTTTAATTACTATTCTAGCTAACAGGAGGGTAGACCTCAAAAGGATGCAGGACTTATAGTATCCGTTTTAATCTCAACAAACATAATTCAAATGCATTAGACAATGTAGAGAACCCTAATGTGCTTGTCGTGTTTATCACCAACCTCCAAAAACCACGTTACAAATCCCGTGTTTACTCCAAACCAGTTTGCACCTGACGTGTTTTCAGAACCTGCTGAAGGTTAAATGCTTGAACTGAATACAATATTTAAATCATTATTATCCGCAGCGTGCGCACTGCACCCTCCCTCCCTAATTTCCAGAATGACTCTTGATTATCCAGTGAACTTTCCCGTACAATGTCACGGGCCTACTTTAATTGAGCTCGCGGTCCGCTGTCATATTTCCCATGAATCACACTTTTTTTCGACATCTGGAACTTGAACCTAATTTGGGTGCCTTCACAGCCTATCAGAGTCGAGCAATCATCTGTAATTAAACTCAGATTGTGCCATCTAAGCCAAGGTCAGCCCTAGATAATGTTTCACGGATTGTACCAATTATAGCATTCGTTCCAGAGCTGGCACTTAGGCCAACCTTGAATCAGAGCTTCGAGCCTCTGCGGCACAGGCCCAGAACGTCTGTTTAGAAGGTCTGCAGCTGCACCGTTTTCAAGCTGTTAAATTGTGAAACTCTACTCTTGGAAAATAGAATTATCTTTTTTTTTATTATTATTCACGCAAAATCCACCTAGCATCACACATTTGGGAAGCAATATCTCTTTATTATTTTTCCGCCGTTTACAAACCCAGGATTCCGGCTCATGGGGTGGAATCGGATTAAGAAGCCTTGCATGTGATTACTAGAAAATAACTAATATGCATTTGCGAGGCAGTGCAGTGGAATCGGAATATGGATGCCCTCCAGCTATTGATTCATTCTTTTAAAAGTGGCCTAGGCTTTTAGTGTTCTTACATATCAGATGCTCAATGCTGCTGTCCCTCTGGCAGTTTTGCAATACTTTTGATGGCTGCTATCGGGAACTTTCCCACTCTAAATTATTGATGGATCACAGGATAAGTGGCCCTCCGAAGCTTTCTTCCTAACTTTCTTTAAAGCTCAAAGCTGGAGAGTTCAGGTTTGTCGAAGCTAAAAAGAAAAATCTTGAGAAAATAATAAAATAATAACAAAAAAATCCCGACTATTGATTCAACCGCATGCCATTTTCAGGCTTCGGCACTGCAGCCACGTATTTGAAATTCAATGACATTTAGCGGATCTAAAGATCCTGTGGCAAAATATATATTATTTTCAAAGTAGCATTAGGAAAATAAATATGGTTTATTCAAATTTATGTACGAACTGAAAACAATTGGTTAAAGTTGTAAGAAGATGTGAGCCATTTGGAATTTTAATGACTGGATCCCATCTATCCATTATCTTCCACTTTATCCTCTACTAGGGTCGCGGGGGGTTCCCCATGCCCATCCAGGGGAGAACGTTTGGGGCGCTGGGCAGATACACCCAGCACAGGGTGCCAATCTATGACTGGGCACACACTCACACACACAAACACACTCTATATGGAGCAATTTGGAGAATTCAGTTGGCTTTGATCCATGTTTTCAGACTGTGGGAGGAAACCCACGTGGACATGGGGAGAACATGGAACCTCCACCCAGATTGGGATTCAAACCTGGAATCCCTAGCGCTGAGAGGAGAACATGCTAACCACTAAGCCACTGTGCAGCCCTGACAGGATACAATAGATAATAAACAATGTGGATTTATATACAAATTAATGAAGTAGGGTTATAGTTAGCATGTTCTTCTCTCAGCGCTGGGGAATCCCGTTCGAATCCCGATCTGGGTAGAGTTTGCCCCATATAGAGTGTGTCTGTGTGAGTGAGTGTGTGCCCAGCGATGGATTGGCACCCTGTCCTGGGTGTATCTGCCCAGCGCCCGAGACGTTCTCCCCTGGATGGGCATGGGGAACCCTCCCTTGCAACCCTAGAGGATAAAGCGGAAGATAATGGATGGATGATCGTATAGATGAACTTTTGTAGTTCTCCAATTACCAACTGTAGTCCATTCGTTTGTCCATGATGGCGCTAGAGGGATACTAATTATTTTAGAACAGAATAGTGTTACCGAAGCATGTAGTGAAACAAATGGACCGCAGTCTGTAATCGTAGAGCTACAAACTAGTGCAGCTGTATGATAAGTAGAACTGATAGTGGACATTAAGTGGAGAGGTGGAGGTGCCGTGCCGTATAAAAAGTCAGCTCTTTTCTAGTAATGAGCATCATGAATCAATGGGAACCTCCACCCCTTTTGCAAAAGATTGGGCAACTCTGTTTAAATTGCAAGTGGGATCGATATGAAGCAATGCTTTAAAAAGACTTTTTCATTTTAATTTTTAAATGCTTTATTCGTTATTTATGGCATCGATTATTTCCTTCTCTTTACTTTTTTCTTTACTTTTCAGCCTCTTGGGAAAAAAATAACTACCATAAATATTTACATTGATATTTAATAAATTAGCTGAGGCCTTAATCCAAAGCAGCTTACAACATAGAGGACCTAAATGTACCATAACTACTGAACAGCCAGACTTTACATTAGATTTTGATCAGGGTCGCGGTGGGGTTCCCCATGCCCATCCAGGGGAGGCGCTGGGCAGAGGACAGGGGGCCAATCCATAGCTGGGCACACACTCACTCACACAGACACTCTATATGGGGCAATTTGGAGAACTCAATTGACTTGATCCATGTTTTTGGACTGTGGGAGGAAATTGGAGAACCCGGAGGAAACCCATGCTGACACGGTGAGAACATGGAAACTCCACTCAGATTGGCATTCGAACAATGAATCCTAGCGGTAAGAGGAGAACATGCTAACCACTAAGCCATCGTGCTGCCCACACACACTAAATATGGATAATTAAGATAAGGACAATTTAAAGCAATTCACCTTGAATCCATGTCTCTGAAATGTGGGAGGAAGCCGGTGAACCTGGAGGAAATCTATGCGGACATGAAACACGAAACTCCATCCAGATCGGGGTTCATACCTAGATCTTATATGAGAACGTGCCACTGATCAGGGCTTTTTATACTTTATAATTCTGCCTTTAGGTGGCATGGTGGTTTAGTGGTTAGCGCGGTCGCCTCTCAGTGCTAGGGATTCCCGGTTCGAATCCCCATCTGGGTGGAGTTTCCATGTTCTCTCCGTGTCTGTCCAAAAAAGTCAAAACATGGATCAAAAGTCCAAAAACATGGATCATGTCAATTGAATTCTCCAAATTGCCCCATATAGAGTGTGTCTGTGTGAGTGAGTGTGTGCCCAGCGATGGATTGGCGCCCTGTCCTGGGTCTATCTGCCCAGCGCCCGAGACGTTCTCCCCTGGATGGGCATGGGGAAAACCCCCCCGCAACCATGAATGAATTCTGCCTTTATTTGTAAAATTATCAGGATTAATTGAACTACTTATAAATGAACGCGATCGGCACTGTGTCTTAGTGGTTAGCAGGTTCGATTCTCAGGTTCGACTCTCAATCTGGGTGGAGCTTCCAAGTTCTCCTCGTGTCCACATGGGTTTCCTCCTGGGTCTCCGGTTTTCTCCTACAGTCCAAAAACATTGACCAAGGTCAAGTGAATTTTCCAAATAGTGTGTGTGTGTGTGTATATATATATATATATATATAGGGGGGGGGGGTTCCCATGTCCATCCAGAGGGAGAACAGTTCGTCGCTGAGCAGATACACCCCGTACAGGGTGCCAATGCATCACCAGGCCGTCAACCCGGGTGGAGTTTTCATGTTCTCCCCTTTCCATATCCTTTTGGGTTTACTCTGGGTTCTCCAGTTTCCTCCCACAATCCCAAAACATGGATTCAAGGTGAATTGACTGCTCTAAATTGCCTTTATTCTGCGTGTCTGTGAGAGTGTGTGCCCAGCGATAGATTGCAACCTGTCCTGGGTGTATCTGCCCAGCGCCCGAAACGTTCCCCTGGATGGGCATGGGGAACCCCCCTCCCCGCGACCCTATCAGAGGATTAAGTGGAATATAATGAGCTGAGATGATGAGATATTAAATGCCACTGGAACATTCATCAAATTATCCGTTTGTTCATTATCACCCTCGAGTAATCATTACAACGCATTACTCAGGACGCTAGAAGTGATGGCAAGTGATGCCTAACAGCAATGTGGATCGAATCTGGAAAAAAAGAGTTTAAACAATAATAAAACAGCAGAATGAAAAATAGAAACATGCCTGTTGCTGTGGGCTGTTACTTATCCCAGGTCTGGATGATATATTATGGTGCCATTCGTCAGATTTTGTGACTTAATTCAGCGAACGGGGTGTAATTCCCTGTTTCAACCCATAGATGGCACTGCACTAATAGAATTACCGGCCTGCTCCAAGCAAGCGCGGTCCAATCCACAGCATGGCCGCTGTGTTCCTTCAAAAATATATTGTTTTATTAGAAATATGTCTGAAATATCTAACATATGAACGTGATATTAACATATCCTAATCCTCTGTGTGGTCTCTGATGAAGTAACTTAAATTCTCAGTCATTACTTATGTTTCGAGCAAAGGTCTTGGGGAATTAGCATGGTCATTACGAGGGAAGGGACCTGGGTTTTGTTCCGTCTTTGTGTAATGGAACCCATCCATCCATTATCTTCCGCTTTATCCTATATTAGGGTCGCGGGGGGGGTTCCCCATTCCCATCCAAGGGAGAAAGTTTCTGGCGCTGGGCAGAACCCCAGGACACCCAGGACAGGACGCCAATCTATCGCTGGGCACACACTCACTCACATAGACACACACAAACACACTCTATATGGGGCAATTTGGAAAACTCAATTGACTTGATCCATGTTTTTGGACTGTGGGAGGAAACCGGAGAACCCGGAGGAAACCCACGCGGACCCGGGGAGAACATGGAAACTCCACACAGATGGGGATTCGAACCAGGAATCCCTAGCGCTGAGAGGAGAACATGCTAACCACTAAGCCACCGTGCCCCCCTGTAAGGGAACCGAAAAGAGAATATGAGACATAAACACTATGGAGAAATAAACTGGATGGGAGGAAACTGGAGAACCCAGAGTAAACCCACCAGGATATGGGAAGGGGAGAACCTGAAAACTCCACCCGGATCGAGTTCCATGGTGATGCATTGGCACCATGTTCTGGGTGTATCTGCTCGAATTGTTCTCCCCCTGCATGGACATGGGAACCCCCCTATATACACACACACAAACACTATTTGGATCATTCAAGTGACCTTGATCCATGGTTTTGGACTGTGGGAGGAAACTGGAGAATCCAGAGGAAACCCACAGGGACAACATGGAAACTATGGAGAAATTAAACTAAATGGCTTAAACAGCATGTTTTAGTTACACCAATTCATCTCATCTCATTATCTTCTGCTTAATCCTTTACTAGGGTCGCATGAGGGCGGAGTGGGGAGGGGGTTCCCATGTCCATGCAGGGGAGAACGTTCCAGGGCGCTGGGCAGATACACCCAGGACAGGGCGCCAATCTATCGTTGGGCGCACACACACACACACACTATATAGGGCAATTTAGATCCAGCCAGTTCACTTGAATCCATGTTTTGGACCGTGGGAGGAAACTGGATGACCCGGAAGAACCCCACACGGACATAGGGAGAACATGTTAACTCAAGCCAAATTTGGTGGCGAATAACTAAGCCACCATGCCGCCTAGTGTAATATACTGTATATACTGTAATATATATTGTAAATGTTAGTAAGTTTTTGGGTGGGGTAGCTCAGTGGTTAGGGTGTAGGGCTATCAAGGTTGGGGTTCAAATCTCAAGTGCACTTAAGTTGCCAACACCCTGTATATAGATCGGACATGAAATCTCCAGATGGATTGGATGTCCAGTGATGGATTGGCACCCTGTTCTGGGTGTATCTTCTCAGCGCCGAAATGTTTACCCCTTGATGGACATTAGAACCCCCCCCCCCCCCCATTTACCCTAGTAGAGGATTAAGTGGAAGGTAATGAGATGAGACCTTTAGTTTTGAATCAGATCTACAGTTGCATTGTACAAATGACCTTATTTCACAATACGAGATATGGGGCATTTGCATACATTGTTGCACCTTGTATTGATGATGATGATGATAGAGTCAAAACATCCATCCATCCATCATCTTCCACTTTATCCTCTAGTAGGGTTGCGGGGGGGGTTCCCCATGCCCATCCAGGGGAGAACGTTTCGGGCGCTGGGCAGATACACCCAGGACAGGGCGCCAATCTATCGCTGGGCACACACACACACACTCATACGCACACTCTATATGGGGCAATTTTGGAGAATTCAATTGACTTGATCCATGTTTTTGGACTGTGGGAGGAAACCGGAGAACCGGGAGGAAACCCACGCGGACACGGGGAGAACATGGAAACTCCACCCAGATTGGGATTCGAACCAGGAATCCCTAGTGCTGAGAGGAGAACATGCTAACCACTAAGCCACCGTGCCGATGTTGATGTTGGAGAGGATTAAGAACAGTGCATCATGGATATCATGGAACGAGCATCCTTAAATCTGCCCATTTCAGCAGGAATGTTAAAGGTGTGGATGTGACATGCTGGACATCCAGGTTCTCAGCTGTCTTCATTTTATTGTCCCGTAACAACATTGCTGAGCCTCGACCCGACCAGCTGGAGCAACACGACTTTAAAACACTCGACATTTGAATCGGTGACATTTATTTTTAGTTAGGCAGTGTGTTTTTGGATGCTGCTGGTTCATACGGGGGGCAAGCATTTTATTTAATGTTCCAGCTTTCCTTTAACTCCAAGAGAATTGGAGGAACAGCAGACGGTGTGTCTGCTACTGACCTGGAGTCTGTCTGTCTGTTGGTCTTATGGTCTGTCCTGTTAATCGATCCATCTATTAATCTGTGATCTATTGTTTGGTTGGTCTTCCGGTCTGTCTGTCTGTCGGAATGTCTGTCTTTTGGTTTGTCTGTCAGTCATTCACACGGTCTGTTTCTTGGTCTGTCTGTTAATCCATCGACCCATGCACCTGTGATCTATTGGTCGTTCGGTCTTCTGGTCTGCCTGTCTGTCAGTCTTTTGAATTGTCTTTTTGTCGCTCTGTCTGTTAATCTCTTGATCGATCCATCCATCAGTTATCTACTGGTCTGTCTGTTGGTCTTTCGTTCTGTCTGTCAGTCGGTCAGTTTTTGAATCTATCTGTAAATCCATCCATCAGTGATATATTGGTCAGCCTGTCAGTCTTCCAGTCTTTCTACCTTCTGTCTATCAGTCTTTCTGTCTTCCTGCCTGTCAGTATTCCAGTCTGTCTGTCTAGCTGCCAGTCTGTCTGCCTATCTAGCCTCAAGTCTGTCTGCCTGTAAAGCTTCCAGTCTGTCTGCCTGTCGAGCTTCCAGTCTGTCTGCCTGTCGAGCTTCCAGTCTGTCTGCCTGTCGAGCTTCCAGTCTGTCTGCCTGTCGAGCTTCCAGTCTGTCTGACTGTCTGTCGAGCTTCCAGTCCGCCTGTCGAGCATCCAATCTGTCTGCCTGTCGAGCTTCCAGTCTGTCTGTCTGCCTGTCGAGCATCCAATCTGTCTGCCTGTCGAGCTTCCAGTCTGTCTGTCTGCCTGTCGAGCTTCCAGTCTGTCTGTCTGCCTGTCGAACTTCCAGTCTGTATGCCTGCCTGTCTTTCACTCTGTCAATCAGTCTTCCAGTCTGTTTGCCTGTCGAGCTTCCAGTCTGCCTGTCTGCCTGTCTAGCTTCCAGTCTGCCTGTCTGCCTGTCTAGCTTCCAGTCTGCCTGTCTGCCTGTCTAGCTTCCAGTCTGTCTGTCTGCCTGCCTGCCTGTCGAGCTTCCAGTCTGCCTTCCTGCCTGCCTGTCTTTCACTCTGTCTATCAGTCTTCCAGTCTGTCAGCCTGTCCAGCTTCCAGTCTGTCTGTCTGCCTGTCTGTCTCTTTCACTCTGTCCATCAGTCTTCCAGTCTGTCTGTCGAGCTTCCAGTCTGTCTGTCTGCCTGTCTGTCTTTCACTCTGTCTATCAGTCTTCCAGTCTGTCTGTCGAGCCTCCAGTCTGTCTGTCTGCCTGTCTGTCTTTCACTCTGTCTATCAGTCTTCCATTCTGTCGGTCTGTCTGTCGAGCTTCCAGTCTGTCTGTCTGCCTGTCTGTCTCTTTCACTCTGTCCATCAGTCTTCCAGCCTGTCTGTACGTCTATCGGTCTTTCACTGTCTGTCGTTTTTCAGTTTTTCTGTCATTGTGTCTGTAAATCTAACTCTCCATCCATCGGTGATCTATCAATCGGTCTGTCGGTCTGTCTGTCTGTCTGTCCCTCTGTCCTTCATAATACCCTATCAGATGAATTCCTTCCATGACTTTGTGAGTGTTTCTCATCCATTCATCCATGTAAATGAGGTGGGCAGTAGAGTAACGCGTTTGGAACCTCAGCGCACGAGAGGGAGAGGAGGAGGGAGAGGAGGAGAGAGGGGACGAGGGGAGAGTGAGTGAAAGGGAGGGATGGATGAAGAGGAGGAGGAGGAGGAGGAGGAGGGGGGGGTTTAAACGCTGTGCAGTGGAGTAATGCCGTCCACTCTGACTGTACCGCGCTCCTGCCTCCCGTTCAGTCAACTGAAAGCGGCGGAACAGAGCGCACGCCTTCCCAGAGACCTGCAGCCATCCAGGCGGAGAACCCGGTCTGGAGAACCCGATCTGGAGAACCAGGTCCGGAGAACCCGAACTGGAGAACCCGATCTGGAAAACCAGGTCCGGAGACCCCGATCTGGAGAACCGTGCCTTCTCTCAATGACCATCCTGCCCCAACGCGGCGCGTGTCCGTGCCCGTGCTCAGGACACCGCGGCCGCGTCTGAGCCAAAAGACCCGAACCCGATCGGTGCCGTCCGTCCTTCTGCCACCTTCACGAGCCAACTGACAGCGATTGGAAGATATACTTGCAGCGCCGACGCTTTTTTTTTTGTCGGTTCCAGTGAAGGTCGGGGCAGATTGCTGTGGATATTTGGAGCACAAGGGGGGCAAACTGGCATCGAGCTCCACCACATCGGCGCAGGGATGCTCTGCGGGTCAGCGCTCGCTCTGAGGTGAGTGGTGTTGCGGGATGCGGGGCATGCGGTTCGATCGCTGCGTAAAAGCGCGTTGACGGCACGCGGAGATTGTGGATCGGAATACCAATGCATTCCCCACGCGGCTTTGACGGCTGCGTTAACTCCAGCTGACAGCTCGCTTATATGAATAGCCCACTTGTACTCAGATGACCTGGATGAACTTGCTGCATTTGCTCTGGTAGTCTACCTGTGGACATGATGCTGGATGCTGGGACAAAGTGATGCTGCCAGGAAATCCATCCATCCATCCATCTATACATTCAGAAGATCCATCTTTGACCATAGTGACCATTTGCCCCATTGACAGACAGCTACATATATATATATATATATATATATATATATATATATATATATATATATATATATATATATATATAGATAGCTAGAGAGATGGATAGGTACTAAATAACATGCCATTTGCTATAAAAACTACTCCTCTTTGCTCATGCAACTTAAGCTGAAACTTGCCGCCAGACAACCTTGAAAACAGCTGAACAACCTTGGCCACATTGCAGCTTTTAAAGGCGTCAAGGAATCCTCTCTGACTTATTGTGCTTCCACATTTCTCTATTGTTCTGCACAGTTTGCGTTTTCTAGTTCCATTGCTCCAACACTGTGTGAGGCACACAACCCATAAAGGTTTTAGCTTATTGAAAAGACAAGAAGGTGCATGATGATTTTCCAAGCATTCTTTCCAGCAGCGCACGAGCAGCTATGGGCTGTCCGCAAACCTTCAATTAACTTCACCCAGCGCTCTCATTCAGCCACTGTCCAGATTCACAGTAAGCAAAAGTTGTTGTGAGAAGGAATTGCCGAGCATTTGCATTAGAATGACCGACATCTGCTGCGGACAGAAAGGATCATGGAAATGGGTAGAAGCAGGGACCGAATTAAAGCCTCAGTGCTTCAAAGTTAGAGTTAATGTGAAGTGTGTTGTGGCTTGACTTATCTGTCTGACTTTATTCGAGGGAATGTGTTAATAATACGTTTAGAGTGCATTCTTTATCAATACTCTAGCTGTGAGGCAATAAGTTAAAACCGTACAGTATTTAATACCCCAACACTTCGGTGCGTGTGTAATAATAAGAAGTTACACACACTGATATTTCAAGGGTTTCTTATGATCTGATTGCGACACATGCTCACCATCACATTGCTTTGAATAATACGACATTGCCTTCATTGCATTTGATCATAAGCCAATTATTTCCTCATTTCTGCAATTTAAGTGCCCTGTTACTTGGCTTTGTCATTCTGAAATGCTGGTGTCATTAGAGAAGATCAATCGGAACATTCAGTCCATTCAGATAATCTGTGGACTAAATAAAGCAGTTTAGAATATTTACAAGTCAGCCAGTGTTTTGATGAAATAAAGTCATAGAGTGATAAAGTGATCTATTTTGACTACAGTGCTTACACAGAGGAATTAGTCCTCCACATTTAATGTATCCGAGCAGTGAAACTCACACACACACACACACTGGGAAAGTGAGCACATGTGCCCGGAGCGGTGGGCAGCCCTGTATACGGTGCCCGGGGAGCAATCGAGGTTAGAAGCCTTGCCCAAGGGCACTTTATCCATGATATTTGGTGGAACTGGGAATTGAACCAGGATCTTTGGGTCACAAGGCTGGTTCCTTAACCACAAACCTATGATTGTCCCTGTATTGCATTATTCATATTATAAAAATTTGGAAAAGAGGACATAGATGCTGTTGTTGTTGTTATTATTATTATTATTAATAAATTATTTTTAAATAATATATAATAAAAAAAATTACACCCGCCTCATTTAAAGTGTATAACGGCAACTATTAATTGATTATTTCTGTAATAACCCACATATTAATTGCTTAAAAATGTCTGCTCAAAGATTTTTGAAATTGCTAACATTACAGAAAGTACCTTTAACCTTAAAATTAGCTTTAGAAATGTAGTATTGATGGTTAAATATTATTTAAAAACTTTATTACTTTAACTTTATTAATTAAAAACTGTTGGTATTATTCCGAGTCACATGGCCAATAAAATAAGGATGGATGGATGGGTGAACCGTGTTAACTTATTCTCGCCAGTAAAGGCAGTAGAGATGCAAAGTGACAACTGAGCATTCCCCCATCACTGTCTTTAATCAATGAGGTTAAGTACACAAAGCCGAGGGGTCAGGACTCGCCGGCACTTTTCGTCGTCGTCCTTTCTGCCTGGTGCTGTTTACCGAGAACGTCAGCGGATCGCCCGTCAAGCTTTTCACACTTGGTCAAATAAAAGCTCCCAACTCTCTAAGTCTCCTCACAGCATGAGCCTCTTCGGTTGGATTTGAATGCTCAGTCAGATTGTCAAATAAGCCCTCCAGCCTGCGATGCCCGGACGCATGATATCGATTTGCGTGTGTCAATCCGACTCGTTAAATGTTTTCCGGAGGCTAATTGGCGGGAATTATATGCTTACGAGGCTTTCGTTCGGTTCCGACTTTGGAAGGGTTTGTGTTTCTTCGCCAATGCCTCATCCTCATGCCTCTGATTTGTTAAAATGCGTATCAAATCTCATAATTACCCATGTACCCTTCCCTTCTCGATGGTGACCACTTCTCGCCACTGAGCGTCGAGTCATTCCATGACCCAATAGCGCCACCTACAGATTCCTTTGTTAAGGGACAGGCTACTGATTGTCGCCTTTGAATCCTGAGACACTGAAACGAATCGGGTAATGGCATCATTTTCCGTTCTGTGCTTGGCACTATGTTAGCGGTGCGTCCAAGGTCGCTGGGTCAATAGCGCCACCTATGGATTTCAAGCGAATCAAGAACACTTCGTTAAGCGACAGGCTACTGATTGCCGCCTTTGAATCCCTAGACACTGAAACAAATCGGTTAATGACATCATTTTCCATTCTGTGTTTGGCATTATGTTAGCGGTACGTCCAAGGTCGCTGGGTCATGGGCCCGCCGCTGCTTGTTTACTCACCTGCTGGGATACCAGGGAGTGTGGCACCACTTCGGATCTTCCCGGGCCTCTCGCTATCCTCCCCTCACTCTTCCTTTACACCTCCCAGTGGGCTCGCCCCTGTTTAGCCTGAGAGATTCTGACAAGGCGCTGTGCATGCAGCCGGAATCCTTGACCTATTTCCTAATGAGTGAACAGTATAAACTCTGTGTGTGTGTGTGTGTGGTGGGGGTGGTATTACACAATTTCTGATGTTGCTTTTTTCTATGTAAGTGTGAATTTAGGTGTTTGCCTGGTTTTGATGTGTCTAGTCATGTTTCCCTCTTGAAAGCTTTGTGCCCAGGGTATTTTGTGTTCTTCTCGCCAGTTCAGCTGTCATAACTGAGATCTTTATCACTCTGACCCTCAGTTGGAGTCGTACCGTCTGAAACGCGTGCCGTAACATGGGTGAATACTTTATCCAGCCACAAATACAGCTAGAGTGAAGTTGATAACTGGACCAAGCCTCCCTCTGTCTGTGCAGCTTAGTGTGTAATTTTAAGGTATTCTGGGACACTGAGACCTTGGCATCGGGCTACCTAATTAGGCACTTCCACTGGGGTTCCTTAAATCATCCAGCAGGTACACCACAACCATTTAGTCCAAAGCCACTAGTGTCTATCGAACCATTTAATACATTTTACCTTTAATACGTTCAGCAGAATTAACTTTGATATAAGTTGCAGGGTGGCATGGTGACTTAGTGGTTAGCATGTCCCCCTTTCAGCTTTGGGGTTCTAGGTTTGAATCCCAATCTGGGTGGAGTCATGTTCTTCTTGTGTCCGCATGGGTTTCCTCCGGGTTCTCTATTTTCCTCCCACAGTCCAAAAACATGGATTCGATGTAATATTTAATGCCCCTTATACTATGTTTGGGTGTGTCTGTATGAGTGAGTGTGTGCCCAGCGATAGATTGGCGTCCTGTCCTGGGTGTATCTGCCCAGAGCCCAAAATGTTCTCCCCTGAATGGGCATGGGGAACCCCTCTGCGACCCTAGTAACGGATTAAGCGGAAGATAACAAATTAATTAATTTTGGAGATGACTCCAGGGGAGAACGGTAAGTGCACCCAGGATAGGACGGCAATCCAATGGGAGAAACGGGAGAACCCATAGAAAACCCATACGGACTCAGGGAGAACATGAAAAGTTCACCAAGTTTGGGATTCAAACCTGGATCCCCAACATTGAGAGGTGGATGTGCTAACCACTACACTGATTCCTGGTCCCACCAAGTTCCACGCTAGGTCCACTCTCTTTTCAATCCTATTATTTGACATGCTATCTCTTCTTGCAATGTTTAATCGTGACAGTCAATTTGATGTTCTAGCTATACTACAGCTACCTGTGACTTTGCAAGTCGGTTTAAGAATGATGACTAAAAATGATATTCATGGGGTGTGTATACTACAGCAGAGGGTAGAAGAGTGCTCTTAAGCAAAATGACGACGTAATGTTTCACAACCTTCATCATCTTGAGTGCTAGCTCATTGTCTTATTTCAGATTGATGGCCCCAGACGTCAAATACGAAATGTTTTAATATGAGCAACACATGACACCAAAGACAAAAATCAATGCACCCTGCACCCGGTTCTGCGGCACAAGCTCAACTGAGCCGCGTAATAAAGACTGGCCTGCTAAGATATGTAGTAAGAGAGCAATATCTGTCAGAAGCATGACACAGAGGGATGCTGGAGGGCGATGTGTGTGTTTTGTGGTGTGTGTGTGTGTATTTGTGTGTGTATTTGTTGGGGGATTTTTAGGTGGGTGACAGAAACTGCCTATGAGGGACAGCTAGAGAGAAATGAGACAGGCCGAGATAAGCAAAGTACATAAAAATCAAAGAAAAACAAACACACACCAAAGAAAAGGACTGATGAGACTGAAGGAAAGAGGTTAAATGCAAGAGACGTGTCCACTCCACCAGGCGTCTCGATTTCTCTGCCCTGCAGCCGCCAAAATAAAAGCTTTTGTTTGGATATTCGCTTCGGCAGATGGAGAAGATGTTAAATCAAACACCCTGAGAAGAGGAGTTAGTAGACCATGATGGAGCGAGCACACATGGAGGCCCGTCCTTTGGGAACACTAACAGTCCTTAAAAAAAAGAGAGAAAGAAGCCGAAAAACAAAGATGCCACAATAACAGCTCCTAAGCTGTATCGGTCTTGGCTACTTCTTGAGCCGAAGCCTGTGTTTTTAGGCAATTGACAGTGCCCCATGGCTCTGCAGGGTCCTTGGAGGCTTTATTAAGATGTTAATGGAATTGCCTTCATGACACATTTCCATGGGATGGATTTACTTGGCTTGCCCATTCTTCAGGGCTTCAGTCTGGCTGCCACGTCCAATACATCAGCGCCTTTCAAACAACAGGTTTTTCCCTCCATTCATGTCCACACTCACTACAGTGGGCTCCCTTTGAATTCCCATCCACTGACTCCATATGTTACTGTCTCCCTCTATTTCTTTAGGAGAATAAGCTCAGGAATTATACCTGTGGGAAATTGAATTAAACAAGCATACAGTGCTGAAAGCATTTTCAAAAAAAAGATAATGAATATGTGAATAATGTGTGAGTAAAAATAAAGAGAATAATTGTAATAATAATGACGTTTAATAAAGATCACCTCAGGAATCTCATTATGTCAGCAAGTCATATTATTGATATGGTTAGAAATAAATGGTTTACAGGTTCGAATCCCAATCTGGGTAGAATTTCATGTTGTCCCTGTGTCTGTGCGGGTTTCCTCCAGGTTTTCCGGTTTCCTCCCACAGTCCAAAAACATGGATCAAGGTTAATTGAATACCCTAAAATGCCCCATATAGAGTGTGTGTCTGTGTATGTGTCTGTGTGAGTGAGTGTGTGCTCAGTGGTAGATCAATTGTGATGGATAGATCCACGTTATCCCCTGGATGGACATGGGGAACCCCTCTGCGACCCTAGTAGAGGATAAAGCAGAAGATAATGGATGGATGGATGGATGTTTATAAGTGGGCGGCATGGTGCCTTAGTGGTTAGTATGTCCACCACTTAACGCTGGGGATCCGGGTTTGAATCCCAATCTGGGTGGAGTTTACGTGTTCTCTCCGTGTCTGCGTGGGTTTCCTCCAGGTTCTCCAGTTTCCTCCAACAGTCCAAAAACATGGATCAAGGTCAATTGCGTTCTCCAAATTGCCCCATATAGAGTGTGTTTGTGTATGTCTGTGTGAGTGAGTGTGCCCAGTGATAGATTAGTGTCCTGTCCCTGGTGTATCCGGCCAGCGGCCGAAACGTTCTCCCCGGATGGTCATGGGGAACCCCCCCCCCCTTCACCCCCGCGACCCCAGTAGAGGATAAAGCGGATGATAATGGATGGATGGACATTTAATAACATAATTATTCAGATGTGCAATGTTATATTATTCTACTATCTGCCATACAGTGCACTATATTTTAAATGTTTAAGAAATTGAACAGATATTCAGATATACTTTCAGATAACAGATAACAGATATACTTTCACTTTTACTTTATTGTGTGTTTTTAGTACATTATTTTAAAATTTTACTGCACTTATTGTTCATTTTTTTATTTCCCCTTTTATATATATAAACGCGTCTAATGCATCATCTGTAAAAACTGCAATTTCCCCCCAGGGGATTAATAAAGTCTGATTCTAATTCTGATTATGACTGTGGTTAACGTGTCACATACCGCACAGCTACATATAGCATTTGCTAATGTAGCACGTTCATGATTTCTCACTGTACGTTGGCTAAAGCTTAAAAAGCTTTGTCCTAACATTATTTCTTTTTTATAACGTACTTATATAGTACTTTTCTGTTTGCACGGGACATTCTATAGCTGCGCTTACATTTAATGCCACCCTGACAGCGCCGGTAATCAATTAGCTCGTGTCGAATGTGCGAGACGTACGTGATTGTTTGTCTGTGGAAGTCGACAGTAAGTGAGCAACAAAAGACTAAAGAGAGGGAGGACCATCGGAGGGGGGCCCAACAGATTCGAATGGGCATCTGCACTTGACAGACGTTTGTGTGTGTGTGTGTGTCTTGTGGCCTGAAAGAAAGAGGGTACAAGCATAGGTAGGGGCTTCGAGAGCCATGCTACCCATTTGTCATGGTTGCCATGGTTATTCAGACAAGGTGGGGGTGCTTGTCTAGTCCACTTGTTGAAAGGGGAAAAAAAAAAGAAGTGCCAAAGGCAGTTTCAGTCCCGCCACACCATGTGTCAATCAACGTTCCAAAATAGCCCGGCGAAGAGTAGTTTTGTTACCTCTGGTTTTGAAAACTTATGTAGTCGTACTGTATGTGAATATATCTGTTGCTTCCGTTCTCTATTGTGAGAACTCCCTGATCTCTACGAAAAAGGTCTAATATGCATATAAATGGCAACTTTCACGCGCCACATTAAGTGTTCAGTGCCGTGTGAGGGGCGAAATCGTTCCTTTGTTGTGGCGAGTAATTGCCTCCAACCGTCATTCACCTATGGGCACATGTGTACCCACCTGCCCCCGAGTCGCTTGCTTTGTTACAATTCTCAAACCAGCCGTGGCCTTATCAGGCCAGATAGCTCATCTTTCCTGTCGGGAGGCAGGCGCCTTAACACATCCTCTGCGCCTCAGCTGGAAAAGGACGGAGATAAGCGTCCCAAATTCATTCCTGAGCCAGATAGCAGACAGTGTCCCTCAGACGAGAGAAAGAGGGCTGTTCTGTGGTCCGCAGAGTGCCAACCAAAACAATCCCAGAGCAGGAACGTTGACGAAAGACCATGTGACGGCAAAAAAAAAAAACACAAAGCACGTTAGCATAGCATGACTCGACGGCTTTTATTCATTTATAAAATAGTTCTTCGGCGTGAATGAGAGAACGGTAGGGACAGTAATGTTCCCCTTTCACGGGTTACAGGAGAACACGACGTAGCAGAAAGGTAGATATGCAAAACGGGAAAAGGAAGTGGATTTATCTTGTGTTAAAAAAAAGTCTATGAAAGTCTTTTATTGTTCTCTATACTTGCTATAGCTGTTTACGTTGACTTTGTATTTGTGATATTGAAGTTCCATGTTCTCTCTGCGCCCACGTGGGTTTTCTCCAAGCTTTCCGGTTTTCTCCCATAGCCCAAGAATGTGAGGGCGGCATGGTGGCTTAGTTGTTAACACGTTTACCTGTCAGCACTGGGGATCCCGCTCAAGGATTCAAGGATTTTTATTGTCACATCACCTAGTACTGGGGTACTGGTGAGTGAAAAACTTATGAGCAAGCGCCCACAACTGTGCAAAAAAAGTGATATTTACAAATATAAGAAAGAAAATCATTCATTCTTCATTCATTCATTCATTCATTCATTCATTCATTATCTCCCGCTTTATCCTCTATTAGGCTCGCGGTGTGGTTCCCCATGCCCATCCAGGGGAGAACGTCTCGGGCGCTGTTCAGATAGACCCAGGACAGGGCGCCAATCCATCGCTGAAGAAAGAAAAGAAAATATACAATAAATTTGAAATAAATTTAAAATATTCATTCATTATCTTCTGCTTTATCCTATATTAGGGTCGTGGTGTGGTTCCCCATGCCCATCCAAGGGAGAACGTTTCGGGCGCTGGGCAGATACACCCAGGACAGGGCACCAATCTATCGCTGGGCACACACTCACACACACAAACTCACTCTATATGGGGCAATTTAAAGAACTCAATTGACTTGATCCATGTTTTTGGACTGTGGGAGGAAACCGGAGAACCCGGAGGAAACCCACGCGGACATGGGGAGAACATGGAAACTCCACCTAGATGGGGATTCGAACCGGGAATCCTTAGCGCTGAGAGGCGAACGTGCTAACCACCAAGCCACCGTGCCGCCCAATTTAAAATATAAAAATTTAAAATATAAAATATGAGAAGGGTATGGAAGAGGGTGTATGTGGGAGTGTATGTGGATGCTGGGCAGTAAAAGTGCAAGGTGCGGTGTGTATTTAGGTGGAAATTGTCCGAGTATAAGCAGTTCACAGTTCTATTGGCCGTTCCTCAGTCTGGTTGCCTTCTGGGAAGAAGCTGTTCCTAAACCGGCTGGTTCTGGTCTTTAAGCTTCTGAGCCTCTTCCCACTCGGCAACTGCAAGAAAAGGCAGGTAGGCACTCTAGGTAAAGTTTCCATCTTCTCCTTGTGTCCGTGTGGGTTTTTCTCCGGGTACTTCTAAATTGCCCCTATCCAATTGTAGCAATACAGTGTGTGTATGTGTGTGGTGCCCTGTCCAGGGTGTATCTGCCCAGCCCTTAAAACATTCACCCCTGTATGGACATGGGGAAGACTCCTGCAACCCTGACATCTAGGATCTAGGTTTGGATCTCGATCTGGTTGAAGTTTCATGTTCTTCTTGTGTCCACATGGGTTTTCTCCGGGTTCCCAGTTTCCACTCACACTCCAGTGCCATAGATTTAAAGGTGAATTGACTGCTCTATATTGCCCCTATCTAAAATACTGCTATACATAGTGTGTGTGTATAGTCTGTGTGAGTGAGTGTCCATAGATTGGTGCCCTGTCCTGGGTGTATATGTCCAGCGCCCGAAACGTTCACCCCTGGATGGACATGGGGAACACTCCTGCAACCCTGATATAGGATCTAGGCTCTGATCTCGATCTGGGTAAAATTTTCATGTTCACATGTGTGTGTGTGTGTGTGTGTATAGTCTGTGTGAGTGAGTGTCCATAGATTGGCACCCCCTCCTTGGTGTATCTGCCCAGCGCCAAAAACATTCTCTGGATGGTCATGGGGAACCCTCCCATGACCTTAGTTGAGGATTAGGCAGGAGATAATGATACAAAAGATGTTTTAGAAAGGTTTTGGTTGAAGACTAGATCAAGGTAGTACTGTAACACACAAAAGATGCTTTCAGTATTCATTTATGTAGCAGAATATGTTCTTGGTGGATTTCTGGCATGTTCATTCAGTAAGTCAATCAATCGAGAAGCACATATGGTATAATTCATTCCACTAATGAATTCTTAAAAGATTATTTTTGGTTGAATTGCCTTTACATTAGTATGACAGGTAATAATTTTGTAACACCGATAAAATCACAGTTGAACATTGACATAAAAGACATTTAATCTGCCACAGCGCCTCTCACTGCTCATTATCTCAGCAATAGTTGGTCACTACATCATTTCATACATGACATTCAGTAATTATATAGAATTGAATGTTTTAGGAGGCGGTATGGTGATGTAGTGGTTCGTACGTTCACCGCTCAGCGCTGGGATCCAGGTTCGAATCGTAATCTGGGTGGAGTTTCTATGTTCTCTCCGTTTCTGCATTGGTTTTCTCGGGGTTCTCTGGCTTCCTCCCACAATCCAAAAACATGGATCAAGGTCAATTGCGTGTGTGCCCAGTGATAGATTGGCGCCATGTCATGGGTGTATCTGCCCAGCGCCCAATACGTTCTCTGCGGCACGGGGTCTTAGTGGTTCGCATTGGGTATCCAGGTTCGAATCCCAATCTGGGTGAAGTTCCCATGTTCTCTCCGCGTCTGCATGGGTTTCCTCCGGGTTCCTCCCACAGCCCAAAAACCTGGATTTAAGGTCAAATAAATGCTTTAAATTGCTCCATCTGTGTGTGTTTATGCAAGTGAGTGTGACCTGTCCTGGGTGTTTCTGCCCAGCGTCCGAAACGTTCTCCCCAGGATGGGCATGAGTAACCCCCCCGCGACCCTAGTAGAGGATTAAGCGGAACATAATGCATGAATGAATAAATGATGGCTTAGTGGTTAGCACGTTTGCCTCTCAGTGTTAGGGATTCCTGGTTCGAATCCCAATGTGGGTGGAGTTTTCATGTCCATGTGGGTTTCCTCCGGGTTCTCCGGTTTCCTCCCACAGTCCAAAAACATGGATCAAGGTCAATCACATTCCCCAAATTACCCCAAATAGTGTGTATGTGTGAGTGAGTGTGTGCCCAGTGATAGATTGGCGCACTATCCTGGGTGTATCTGCCCAGCACCCGAAACGTTCTCCCCAGGATGAGCATGAGGAACCCCACCATGACCCTGATTAAAGATTAAGTGGAAGATAATGAATGAATGTCTTAGGATTTTAAGAACACCTTATTGAGTGTGTTTAAATCATGTCCCTTATGTACCCCCCCCCCCCCCCCCCCCCCAACGAAATGTATCCTGAGATGTATTTTTGTTCAAAGAGACATCTAGTAAAAAAAAAAAAAAGAAAAGATAATAATAATCCATTACGCTCCTTCATCCTCCTGATGTGTGTTGTGTGGCAGCAGAAATTGTGTAGGCCTCGTGGAAGTACCTCGGCAGATTTAGCTTCTCTGGTGTCAAAACTAATGAAATATGATCCACGACAGCAACATCTCCCATTAGCCTCTCATGTCGGCGGCTGCAGAAGCTGTACGATTATGAACAGGGGTGTAAAATTAAACCACGGGAAATAAATAATCAAGCACTGACTTCATGGATAATTCACAGATCAACAGCAATGTGGGTCAATCAGACTTCTTTTGCGTTGGAACCGAGCGAGCGGCGAATTAGGGAAACTAAGGCTATTATCCCAAGTGTGGTGACGCTCGGAGGCTTGGCTGAGGAGCGCAGAGCTGTGTGTTGTCCACGGAGATGCTGATTAAATATGACTGGTTTGGAATTGCGGTCTCGGGAGAAAGATATAGTAGACGGAATAAAAAGGCACAGAGGGCGAGGGTGGGAGAGATAAGCAAATAGAGCAACAGAAGGACCGGGTGGGGGGGTGGGGGGCGGGTACGTAGGGACATGTTATTACTTGAAATATGTGAATGAATACAGTCCCGTGGGGCTGTGTGTAGCAGTTTAGAGATTATACGCTAATACTATTTAATGCTTGACACATTAAAGGTAGGCGTTGAACATCACTGATGATGATGTCCTGCTTTGGGGTTTGGAGTTAGTGTTCTATGTTTTTTTTTTTTTTTTTTTATGTGTAAGTGAAAGTAAATTCACTCATTCATTATCTTTCACAGTTTACTTTTCATGTTCTCTCTGTAAGGGTGGCATGGGGCTTAGTGGTTAGCACGTTCTCCTCTCAGCACTAGGGATTCCTGGTTCCATCCCAATCTGGGTGAAGTTTCCATGTTCTCCCCGTGTCTGCGTGGGTTTTCTCCGGGTTCTCCCGTTTCCTCCCACAGTCCAAAAACATGGATCAAGTCAATTGAATTCTCAAAATTGCCCCATATAGAGTGTGTGTGTGTGTGTCTGTGTGAGTGATAGATTGGCGTTCTGTCCTGGGCGTGTCCGCCCAGCACCGGAAATGTTCTCCCGTGGATGACCATGAAGAACATGGATACATGGAGGATAAAGTGGAAGATAATGGATGGATTGATGGATGGATGTTCTCCTTGGGTCCATATGGGTTCTCTATGAGTTCTCCGGTTGGCAATAGATTGGCGTCCTGTCCTGGGTGTATATGCCCAGCGCACTAAATGTTCTCCCCTGGAGTCATCTCCAAAATGGCTGCAACATATAATTCTTCCGCTTTGTCCTCTATTAGGGTCGTGTGGGGATTCCCCATGCCTATCCACGGGAGAACGTTTTGGGCGCCGGGCAGATACAGGGCACCAAATTCTGGGCACACACTCACTCACACAGACACACATATTATGTAGAGCAATAATTTAGGTAGGGCCAATTTCGAGCATTCACTTTAACTTGAATCCATGTTTTTGGAGAACCCGGTTGAGACATGGAAGCTCCACCCAGATTAGGATTCGAACCTGGAACCCCAGTGCTGAGAGGCAAATGTGCTAACCACTACGCCACCGTGCTGCTCATTAAGTAAATACAGTATCAGTCAAAGTTTGGACACATCTTATTTTTGTTCCACTCATGGTTTTAGATCAGTTCTATTTCTTGTAAAGATGGACTTTGTAGTTCTACAATTCCAGACTGAGGTCCATCTGTTAGTGTTCTACAGTACATACTGTGTATGTCCCCTTTACTCTATTCTAATTGTCAGGACCACAATAGTAGCACCACAGAGCAGGTATTATTGGGTTGGTACATTATTCCTATCCCAGCAGTGTCACTGAGGTGTTTAAATTAAACTACAGCAGCATTGCTGCACTAAACCCCCCCCACTGCATCAGTGTCACTGCAGAACTGACAATAAACAATCCACCACCCAAATGATACCTGTTCTGTGATGGTCCTGACCAATAGAGAACAGAGAACCAACAGGGGACCAACAAACACAAAGAACACAGATGGAATATAGTCTGTAATTGTAAAACTACAAAGTCCATCTATATGCTAAGTGGAGTAAATAGACAATGGGGTAAGAAGGGGGCGTGTCCAAACTTTAGACTGGTACTGCATGACGGAACTATTTAAGAACCAGAGCTACAAAGTTCCAGACAGGATCCCACTTCTTTAAACTTCTTTAAAGTCTCACTCCATTGGCCCACCAGAGAGAGATATGCCAGCTGTGCCCTAGTGGCAGGCATGCGGAACCCGAAATCTTTCCCAATCTGCTTCATGAGAACGGTTGTTCTAGCACCATGCCCATCTGTCCCACTTCCCCCGAGTGTGGTGAATATAATACCCCCTCCCTCAAGCATTTCCTTCCCGTTTATGTCTTGCTTAGTGTCACCGGGAACAATCCAGCACAATCTCTGAGGTATGCTGACCTTGCCTTGTGTCCAGCTTAGACTGGTGCAGGCTGTCGGTTCCGTCGGTGTGATGAAAGATTCAAACACGTGATGTTCTCCACCAAATGCACACAATGTTAGTTCAACCATTAAGGAAATCTTATTCGCTTACAGGCCGTTACCCTGGCTTAGTGGTTAGCACGTTCACCTCTCAGCGCTGGGGATCAAGGTTCGAATCCCAATCTGGGTGATCTCCCCGTGTCTGCGTGGGGTTCTTCCTGGTTTTCCGGTTTCCGTTCAAAGTCCAAAAACATGGATTTGAGATAAATTACTTGCTTTAAATTGCCTTATATAGAGTGAGTGCCTCATATAGAGTGAGTGTGTGCCCAGCGATAGATTGGCCCCCTGTCCTGGGTGTGTCTGCCCATCGCCGAGACGTTGGAACCCCCCCCACGACCCTAGTAGAGGATAAAGCGGAAGATAATGGATAAATGAATACTTTATACTAAATCATACTTAAACTATTATATATAATCCAGATCTGGGTGGAGTTTTCATGTTCTCCACGTGTCCCCAAGGGTTATCTCTGGGTTCTCCGGATTCCTCCCACAGTCCAAAAACTTGGATTCAAGGTGAATTGGCTGTTCTGTTTATATGGTAGGTGTGTCTGTGTGAGTGAATGTGTGCCCAGTGATAGATTGGCACCCTGTCCTGGGTGTCCAGGGTGCGATCATGAGATCTAAGATGTGTTAATTTACATATTAATTAAATTCATGGGGATCCAGATTTGTATCCTAATCTGGGTGAAGTTTTCATGTTCTTTATGCATCTGTGTGGGTTTCCGGGTTCTCCGGTTTCCTCCCTTATTCTAAAAACATGGATTTAAGGTGAATTGAATGATCTGAATTTCTCTATATTTTGTATGTGTCTGTGTGAGTGAGTGTGTGCCAGCGAAAGATTGGCGCCCTGTCCTGGTGTGTCTGCCCATTGCCTGGAACGTTCTCCCCTGGATGGGCATGGGGAATCCTCTTTGAGTGAATGAATGAATAATATATTTAATAATATCCTTTTGTAGGCGGCACAGTGGCTTAGTGGTTAGCACGCTTGTCTCTCAGCGCTAGGGATTCCCGGTTCGAATCCCCATCTGGATGGAGTTTCCATGTTCTTCCCGTGTCCGCATGGGCTTCCTCCGGGCTCTCCGGTTTCCTCCCACAGTCCGAATACATGGATCTTGTCAATTCATTCATTCATTATCTTCCACTTTATCCTCTATTAGGGTCGCGGTGGGGTTCCCCATGCCCATCCAGGGGAGAACGTTTCGGACGCTGGGCACACACTCACTCACACAGACACGCACGCATACACACTATATATGGGGCAATTTGGAGAACTCAATTGACTTGATCCATGTTTTTGGACTGTGGGAGGAAACCGACAGTGTGTCTGTGTCTGTACGTTCTCCCCTGGATGGGCATGGGGAACCCCCCCGTGACCCTAATATAGGATAAAGCGAAAGATAATGAATGAATGAATATCCTTTTGTTAATCACATGTAGCATTTCCTCAATAAGCGTTCTATTTGCACATCTTTAAGACCATGCCCCTGGTTTCCTGAGAAAGCCCTTGACCCTTACCCCCCTCTAAGTACCAAAGTTGAAGCCCTGTGTGAAAAGTGCTGTTTGGCCTGCATGAAGTGATTATTGAAGGACTGCAGCTGGGTTCTTCATCTGGCTCGAGCATGCCGGGCTCGTTTCTCTGACTCGCCGTGTTTTGTCTGTCAGAGCTGACCTGACCTGCCTCGTCTCCCACTGATCTGCCACTGATGGTCTTAATGGTGAAAGGCAGAGAGAGGTGAATCTGCCACAGCAATCAGCCCCTGCTTCCTACCTGTGGATCGCCCCGTCCCCTTAACTGTTTCATTTTCTTGTCTCTGTCTTTGTCTTGGTCACAGTGGTGCCTTTTGATTCGCTAAATTCTCTCTCGCTGCTTATCTTCCTCTCTCAAATGTTCTCCTGCTTATTAGGTTGCTTGCCAACTTACTACAGATGGGTCGATTGCCCTCCACTGCCTTGTACCCCATTGAAAATAGATGCTAATTTTAATCATTGCTGTTAAGGCTTGTATAATGTGTTCTTAGCCTATTAATATTAAAATTCAGCACATGCAGCTGCATCACTATAGGTAGAAGTTAGCTTGTATGCCTCTCAGCATCTCTCCATGTCTGTGTGGGTTTTCTCCAGGTTCTCCAGTTACATTCCATATATCAGAATGAATTGTATGCTCTAAATTGCCCCTATATAGTGTGTGTGTCTGTGTGAGTGATTTTGTGCCCAGTGATATATATAGGCGCCAAACCATCGCTGGGCCCACACTCACTCATACAGACACTACACACTGTTTAGGGGAAATTTAGAGCAGTCAGTTCACATTGAATCCATGTTTTTGGACTGTGGGAGGAAACCAGAGAACCGGGAGAAAGCCCACGAAGACCAGGGGAGAACATAGGAACTCCATCCAGATTGCCCCCCATGATAATGATCTCATTATACATTCATTCATTATCTCATTCGCTTTATCCTCTAGTAGGGTCGCAGTGGGGTTCCCCATGCCCATCCAGGGGAGAACGTTTCGGGTGCTGGGCAGATAGACTCAGGACAGGGCGCCAATCCATCGCTGGGCACACACACACACACACACACACACACACACTATATGGGGCAATTTGGAGAATTCAATTGACTTGATCCATGTTTTTGGACTGTGGGTGGAAACCGGAGAACCCGGAGGAAACCCACGCGGACACAGGGAGAACATGGAAACTCCACTTAGTTGGGGATTCGAACCGGGAATCCCTAGCGCTGAGAGGCGAACGTGCTAACCACTAAGCCACCGTGCCGCCCTGATCTCATTATATTTGGTTTAATTCTATATTATATATTATATACTACTTCGGTCGCTGGGGGTGGTTTCCTATGCCCATCCAGGGGAGAACGTTTCGGTTGCTGGACAGGGATCATATTCAGAACTGGGCACACACACTCACATAGACAGACACACATACAGTATATGGGGGCAATTTAGATAAGAGCAATCCAGTGTAACCAATTTAGAGCATTACATTTACCTTGAATCCATGTTTTTGGACTGTGAGACGATACCGAAGAACCTGTGATGTGAGAAGCCCTCGTGGACACGGAGAACATGGAAACTCCACCCAGATTGGGATTCGAACATGATCCCCAGCGCTGAAAGGTGAACCTGTTAACCACTAAGCCTCTGTGCCACCAATTAAAACTCATATTACGTTTTTTTTTTTTGTACTCAATCGTAATACCCATGTACTTTTACTTAATTAGAACTGTTTACTGTTTAACTTTGACTTGATTTATTATTTTGTTGCTGAATGTGGTATTACTGCAACGTCCAACATCAGTTGTAAACAAGAACTCTGTCTAACTTTACAGAAGCTGTTCCCGTTTCAGCATGACGGTTTCTTGTGTACAAAAGATTAGCAAGATCTGGTTTTATGAGTTTAGTGTATGTTCATGTGAAAAGCCCCGCCCCGACGCAAGTTCTTCCTTGTTCAGATCTCCCCGTGTCCGTGTGGGTTTTCTCCAGGATCTCCAGTCACCTTCCATAGTTCAAAAACATGGATTCAATGTCAATTGGCTGCTCTAAATTGCCCCTATATAGTATGTGTGTCTGTGTGTGAGTTTGCCCAGCGATTGGTGCCCTGTCCTGAGTGTATATGCCCGAAAACGTCCCCCGGGATGGGCACGGGGAACCTTACCCCCCCATGACCCTAGTAGAGAATTAAGTAGATGAATTAAAATGGATGGATGAATGGATATATTCAGAACATGCAGCTGCATTCCTGTAAGTAGTGCTTAGCTCGTCTGCCTCTTAGTGCTGGGGTTCTAAGTTCGAATACCAATCTGGGTGGAGTTTCCATGTTCTCCCTGGGTCTGTGTGAATTTTTGACAGGTTCTTCAGTTTCCTCCTACAGCCTAAAAGCATGTATTCAATGTAAACTGGCTGCTCTTAATTACCCCTATATACTGTGTGAGTGAGTGTGCCCAGCGATAGACTGGCACGCTGTCCTGGGTGTATCTACCCAGCGCCAAAAATGTTCTATCGTGGATGGGCATGGGGAACCATCACCCCCCTGTGACCCTAATATAGGATTAAGTGTAAGATAATGGATGAAGGGATAGATTCCTTTGTATAGAATCACTGTAGGTATTGGTTAGCTTACCCACCTCTCAGCACCGGTTTGAATCCCAATTCAAGGTTTGAATCCCAATCTGGGTGGAGTTTCCATGTTCTCCCCGTGTCTGCCTGAGTTTCCTTTGGGTTCTCCAGTTTCGTCCTACAGACCAAAAACATGGATTGAATGAGAATTGGCCACTCTTATACTCCCAGAATTGTCCCTATATAGTGTGTGTGTGAGTGAGTTTGCCCTGCGATGAATTGGTGCACTGTCCAGCACTTGAAATGTTCTCCCCACACGACACTAGTACAGGATTAAGTGAAAGATAATGAGATGAGATGAGTCGAGTCTACTAGCGATTCCGATTCAGCAGCAGCAGCATAATTAAATTCCCTTTTTTCGGGCTCAGAATTCCATATATAACACAAAAAAAGAAAAAAAGAAGGCTATATATAGCAGAAAAAAATGTGGTCGATTTAATTTACTGCAAGCTAGCACTAACTAGTCACTTTGGAAAATGTAAACCCTCGGAAAGCTTCCCTCCTCCTCCCGTCTGCACTGAGCCCCACAGGTGAAGTTAGGTAATAATGGGGTTTGTAATGTAGTGGTGTCATTCTAATTATTATTCTGATCATGCACTTGGTCGGGTTTGGTAAAACCGTGCTCTGAATTTCAATTTGCTCTGACTTAAGGAAGGTCTAGGTCCCAGCATGTGATAATATCAATAAGTGTGTTCTATTAACCCTGCTCTGCACATTACAGCAGCTGTATCAAAATGAGTTATGGGGTAATTCCCAAAATCAGCCCCTAAGCAAAGGCAAGAAAGGAGAATCTTTAGCTTTTTAAAGCCAGCCTGTTAAAGGTTAGCAAAAAACATGAAATAAATCATAGTAATTATTTTTAATTTTTGATCATCTCCTTTGGTGATGGTGGTGTAGTGGTTAGCATGTTCTCCTCTCAGTGCTAAGGATTCCTGGTTCGAATCCCAATCTGGGTGGAGTTTCCATGTTCTCCCCATGTCCGCGTGGGTGGCATCGACCAAATAATACCTGCTCTGTGGTGGTACTATTGGGGTTCTGACCATTAGAACAGAGTAAAGGGGATGTACACAGTATGTACAGTAGAACACAAACAGATGGACTACAGTCTGGAATTATAGAACTACAAAGTCCATCTTTTCACTAAGTGGAACTGATCCATTAAACTATTAGAGGAAGAGAAAGGAGGTGGCTTGGTGGTTAGCACGTTCGCCTCTCAGTGCTGGGGATCCAGGTTTGAATCCTAATCTGGGTGGAGTTTCCGTGTCTCTGGGTTCTCCAGTTTCCTCCCACAGTCCAAAAACATGGATCAAGGTCAATTGAATTTTCTAAATTGTCCCAGGCGGCACGGTGGCTTAGTGGTTAGCACGTTCGCTTCTCAGCGCTAGGGATTCCCAGTTCGAATCCCAATCTGGGTGGAGTTTCCATGTTCTCCCCATGTCTGCGTGGGTTTCCTCCGGGTTCTCCGGTTTCCTCCCACAGTCCAAAAACATGGATCAAGTCAATTGAATTCTCAAAATTGCCCCATATAGAGTGTGTCTGTGTGAGTGAGTGTGTGCCCAGCAATGGATTGGCACACTGTCCTGGGTCTATCTGTCCAGCGCCCGAGACGTTCTCCCCTGGATGGGCATGGGGAACCCCACCGCCACCCTAATAGAGGATAAAGCGGGAGATAATGAATGAATTAATTAATAAATTGCCCCATATAGTGTGTGTTTGTATGAGTGAGTGTGCCCAGTGATAGTTTGGCACCCTGTCCTGGGTGTATCTGCCCAGCTCCCGAAGCGTTCTCCCCTGGATGGGCATGGGGTACCCCCCTCGTGACCCTAGTGGAGGATAAAGTAGAAGATAATGGGTGGATGGATGGATCATCTCCCTTCAAAAATTCTTTCATCCAAACTTTCTCCATCTACATCTCCACCCTCCCCATCTTCCTGGTTCGAATCCCAATCTGGGTGGAGAGTCCATGTTTTCCCTGTGTCCACATGGGTTTCTTTCGGTTTCCTCCCACAGTCCAAAAACATGGAATTGAATTATCCAAATTGCCCCATATAGAGTGTGTTTGTGTGAGTGAGAGTGTGCTCAGCCATAGATAGGCATCCTGTCCTGGTTGTATTTGCCTAGCGCTCGAAACATTCTTCCTTCAGCACTTCCTTCATCCGAACTTTCTCCCTCTACATCACCCTCCTCATCTCCAGGTCTCTTGGCTTAAACGGGCGCTTTCAGCAGTCCAAGAGCACATATTTAATATCGCTATCTTTGACAGACAGAGGGCTTCATAAGCCCTGGCCCTTCTGTCTGAGCTCACCTGAGCCCTCGGAGCTTAATTCAGCTTCCAAACGAGAGGGATCTCTAATAAGAAGAGAGATCTGGTCAGATCCCAATAGTGAGGCGGTACAGCGGGACATGCTCTAAAATAAAAGCACGGAATATGAACCCCGGTCGGTTTGTCAATTTCAGCAGCTGTTTCCCTGCAATCTGTTAAGTGCCAGTCCTCACTCAGGCACACGTGTAATAAATCTCAGGCTTTCACACCTGCCCATCTAGATTATGTTCAGTTCCTGAAAAATGCCACAGCTTAGATATTGTGTTTGCGACACGCGATTCTTCACCCTGAACTTGCGTGACATTTTCCTCTCGTTGCCAACTTTGTAGGTGATGCTACGGATTCTCTTTCCTAATAAAGACATGTTCGAATTGTGCTGTCAGATAGCGGAGGTCATGATAAGGCATCTGATAGCTCCATGAATCGATGGCTATGGAATCAGGGATGGATTTGGTTCTAGAACATTTGAAGTGCCCTCTCAGTGACCCATGCCACACTGCCAAGACTTTGGGGTAACACTTTGTGTACATCTGGTATTCAGAATGCTTTAATAACACATGCACAAAGCTTTATAAAGACTTCATAATGCTTTATAACACTTAGGCCTGTGTTAATGTACTTATGTTTCTAAACACATGCATAAATCTTATAAAGAATGTACCATAAGGCTTTATAACACAAAGTGACATTAACGCAATAAGGTATGAGAGGGTGTGCATTATTGTGTGTGGGTTGGGGGGGTTCCCCATGCCCATCCAAGGGAGAACATTTCGGGCGCTTGGCAGATACACCCAGGACTGGGCACACACTCACTCACACAGACACACACTCTATATGGGGCAATTTGGAGAATTCAATTGACTTGATGCATGTTTTTGGACTGTGGGAGGAAACCGGAGAACCCAGAGGAAACCCATGCGGACACGGGGAGTACATGGAAACTCCACCCAGATTGGGATTCAAACCGGGAATCCCTAGCACTGAAAGGAGAACATGCTAACCACTAAGCCTCCGTGCCACCCGACTTGAATTAATTCATAAATAATCTTTATAAACTTGAATTATTATTTTTTCCATTTTTTTGACAATTTTTTTTGCAGTACACCTCTTTCCCATGATTTATTTACAATAATACACAACCTCAAGTGTCTTACTGCTTTTATAAAACATTTTCAAACACACTATGAAAAAAAATCAAGGTTTGATTTGTAAAGCCACTTATTAAATGCAAAATTGTTAATAAACTGGTCTTCCGCGACATAATCCTGTCCTGTTTAAAACTAAACACTGATCGCAGAGTAACAGGATTCCGGCTTCTCCAACAATCCAACAATAACTAGTGGCCAAATTACAAAACAGCTGCAAAAGTGCTCATAGGGAAAATAATGTATAGTTTGTCACGCATGGGTACGAATGTATGTTATCGTCAATAATGTTACAGCTGGACAAATGCCTCAGCCAATCAGAATTAAGGACCAGAACTAGGAGCTTAATAAAATGCATTATAAAATGTATATTTTTCAGCAATTATCATTTTATTATAGAGACCAATATAATATTGTCTTATAAAGTTTGTGTTAAACTATATTGTCCCCTAAAAATGACTTTATAAGGCTGTTTATAAACACTTATAAGTTGTTGTTTATCATCTCTTTAAAGGAGATTACATTAGTTTACATTTAGTTTATATATATTGACTATAAAAGGATTATTAATGCTTATTAGAGACTTAAAAGTGAAATAATTTTGCTTAAAGTAAAAAAAAAGAAAAAAATCCAAAGTTTATATTAAAGCGCATTATGTTGCTTTGTGTTATAAGCTTTATTTATGTGATTATTAACATCTATGTACATTTAACAGAGGCTACAGACAAATGTTATTATGTATTAAATTATTATGTATATAATTATTGTAAATTAATATAAAAGTAATATGAATATGATATAAAGCTGAATACCAGAATTAATGTAAAGTGTTACCGACTTGGTTATTAAAATGCATTAAATTATTAGTAATGACTGACGGTGCAGAGGTCGTATGATGTAAAGTAGTCATGCAGGTTGTTTGTGCATGTCACAGGAAGCACGCCCTCTGCCTGAGTCACATACTGCCACAGCATGCAGGACCTTGAACACACAGGAAGCCGGCGCTCTTATTTTTCATCCTGTTGGTCTTTAACCCAAAGCTAAGCGGAAAAACATGACTCGACACTTCGAAGGGTTCAGCATTCGCCAAGGCTGATGGCATGATGGCGCACTTTTGAAGCTCGAGTAACACTGGCATCCCAACACTTAACACTTAACACTTTCTATACATCTGGCATTTATAATGCATTATAAACACATGCAAAATGCTTTATAACATGTGTCATAAGCCTTTATTAATGTACAGTACATGTATGTAGCCACACTTATAAAGTTATAAGGATATGACATAAGGCCTTATAACACTAAGTGACATAATGCATTATAAAATGCATGTTTTGACAGTTTATTAACATGTTAGCAGCATAAAGCTTTATAATGTTTGGCTAAATGAATGCCTCCCCTGAAATCAACTCCCTAAATGCTAATAACTGTTTATAAAAGCCTATAAGCACTTTTTACAGACATTATGTTGTGTTGTCATTTATAATGCATTATAAACACATGCAAAATGCTTTATAACATGTGTCATAAGCCTTTATTAATGTACAGTGCATGTACGTAGCCACACTCAGTTATAACAATATGACGTAAGGCTTTATAACAACACTAAGTGACCTAATGCATCATAAAATGCATGTTTTAACAGTTCATTAATGTAGAAGAGATGTGTTATATATAAAACACTTTTTTTATTAATGTATATAGCTGTTTATAGCCACACATAAAGTTTTATAACAACACGACATAAGGCCTTATAACACTAAGAGACAGAATGCATTATAAAATGAATGTTTTAACAGTTTATTAACTTATTAGCAGCATAAAGCTTTATAATGTTTGTGGTAAAGGAATGCCTCCCCTGAAAGTAACTCCCTAAATGCTAATAACTGTTTATAAAAACCTATAAGCTCTCTTCACAGAGATTCTGTAAAGTGTTGTCATTTATAATGAATTATGTCAATCAGATGGCCTTAAGTCACGTTGTTACAACATTTTATAACTGTGATTAAGAAAATGTATGTACATTAACAGAGGCTCATGACAAAACCGTTAAGTCTGTAACTGTTAAGAAGACTTTATTAAGCTTTATGAACGTAATTATAATGAATGGATTATAGGAACCAGATTGATAAATTATGCTGATTTTTAATATTTTTATTAATAATCTAATTACTTTTAATTAGAATAAATGTCGTTATCAAACTACAGTATCTATAATTTAAATGATGTGTTTATTATAAGCTGACAGATCCTTATGAACGGCTTGATATTGGATTATATAATACATGCTCTGGCGTGTAATAATTATTACATCTGAGCAGATAGTCATGACCTAGTATTTTTAGGTAAATTATCCTAATTAAGCATTTCAATCAGTCATTTGTACCTTTTTTATTATCTTGCCTTTGTTTGTTATGTAGACCATCATTTTATTCAAGTTCTTAATATTTTGTATTTATTCCCCCACTGTAATTGTTTCCCACCCAAAAGACAGCTAGATGGCCAAGCCACTGCTTAAATTACGACTACAAATTATTTATACAATTATGTACAGTAATATATTATATTTATTTATTTATGGTTGCAAAAATCGATGTTTAATGTAATAAATTTAGTTTATATGTTTTTAATTTCTATATTGAGTTAAAGAACACCATCATACTGAATCTTTATATATTTTTCTCTATTCAGAATAAATCAATAGTCAAATATTAATATAAATAATAAATGAGGGTGGTGTGGTGGCTTAGTGGTTAGCACGTTAGCCTCTCAACACTAGGGATTCTGGGTTCGAATCCAAATCTGGGCGGAGTTTCCATGTTCTCACCGTGTCCGTGTGGGTTTCCTCCGGTTTCTCCAGTTTCCTCCCACAGTCCAAAAACATGGATCAAGGTCAATTGAATTTGCCCAGTGATAGATTGGCGCCCTGTCCTGGTTGTATCTGCCCAGCACCCGAAACATTGTCCCCTGGATGGGCATGGGGAACCCCCCTGCGATCGCGACCCTAGTAGAGGATAAAACAGAAGATAATGGATGGATGGATGGAATAAATAATTGCTGCGATCAGGCTCATTACACCAGGGCAAGCAAACCAACCAATTGCCTAGGGCTCCTAGTTGGGCTGGGGCCCCACCAGGCATTTGTAGGCTTTGTATTGAATTCCCTTAAGGAGGCCCCTCCCAGTAATTGCTTAAAATAACTACACAACCTGCACTTTTTGTAGGTTGTTAGCGTTTGTGTTGAATGTGTTTTTTTGCATTGGATAAAAGTGTTGCCTGGGGCCCTCGGAATACCTTGAAACAGCCCTCACCATGAGGCACATGTATGTAGGAAAGGGTATATGGTGGAAGGAGGAGTGCATTGCAATGAGAAATGTTGAAGAGTTGGGTGGCGAGAAGTGTAATGGCCTTCAGGTGTTGATGGCTTCAGTCCTGATGTAGCAGAGGCAGCAGCCAGATGGAAGATGAGGCAGTGAGCTGGCTCTCAGTCAATCACACTCGTTCTCACCTGCGTTCTCACTCTAGCACAATGTAGAACGATCCCAGACGTTTGCACCTGGTCCATGTGTGGGCTGATAATCCATACATTGTGTTCCAGTCTATCTTTAGTGTCTACAGAGAATTATGGGTATGGTGATGGAAGATGTGAGGCCAGTCTAAATGATCACTGCCATGTGGGATACAGATTTACATTAACATTACATTACATTTACGTTTGGTCATTTAGATGACGCTTGTAACGACTTACCAGTATCCAACAAGTACCCATTGATGGCTGGGGTCAGAACACAGGGTCAGGACTGATTCAGCACTCTGAAGCAATAAGGGTTAAGGGCCTTGCTCAAAGGCCAACATTGGGAACTTCAATAGACGTTGGATTTAAACCCCCAACCTTCAACCAATACCCACTTAGCTACCCCATCCATAATTTGTTCTCTACTATGCTACAATTATATATAATGACACAAAATATACCATCAATAACTTTATCGTAATTAATATCATCATAGTGTTTGTGATATTTGATGTTCTCCCACTTGAAAATTGCTTTGGATAAAAGCGTCGGCTTATTGACTAAACGTAAATGATGTATTATTATCCAGCTATTTAAGGTGAAGTTAAATTGAACCTATGTATCTAGCAATAAGGGTTAATGGCCTTGCTCAAGGGCCCACATTGGGAATTTCAATAGCTGTGGGATTTGAACCCCCAACCTTCAACCAACAGCCCAATACCCAATTACCCCTACCAACTTAACTACCCCATCCATATTATGTTATGTTCTAAGCTCTGATTATTTATAATGACCCAAAGAATAAAGGGCGGCACGGGGGCTTAGTGGATAGCACGTTCTCAGTGCTAGGGATTCCTGGTTCGAATCCCAAACCGGGTGGAGTCTCCATGTTCTCCCCGTGTCTTTGTGTGGGTTTCACCCCCCCCCCCCCCCCCGACCCTAGTACAGGATAAAGCGGAAGATAATGGATGGATGGATGGACACAAAAAATACCAACAATAACTTTTTCGTAATTAATATCATTAGAATGATTGTGATATTTGATGTTCTCCCATTTTAAAGTCGCTTTGGATAAAATGACTAAATGTAAATGATGTAGTATTATCCAGCTATTTAAAGTCAAGTTAAAATGAACCTAAAGATCACATAGTATAGATTTGTATAAAGTCTGCATTTTGCTTCTTATAAGAATAACCCTGCAAAGTTTTCTGATGACACACAGCTTGTCGTGAGCTTTAGGATTTGAATCCTACTGAACTATTGCTGATCTGTGAAGCAACAAGGCTTAGTGACACCGCTGTGGTTTTGATTCCAACACCATTCTTGCTGCGTGGCTCTGTGGGATGTTAGGCAGCAGGGTAGCAGGCCAGAATTAATGGGATTGGCATCTATCTGATTGATCAGTGCATTCTGATGGGAGGAAAACTGCCCTAGCGGGCACAGCAAGAGAGAACACAAAAAGGAACACCACCGAGGGAGAGGCCACCACCCTGCTAAATGCAGCACCGTATGTGTGTATTTGGATGGAGTTAAAAAAAAAAAATTCTGTTCTTGCACTTCTTTCTTCAATGTGACATTGCCAGGTATAATTTTAGGTTTATTTATTTATATATTTATTAGATTTATTATTTTCTATTCATATTTTAGTTTGTCAGGTCCTCCTCTCATCTCTAATAGGGTCACGTGAGGGCTCGTCAACTTGCCCATCCAGGGGAGAATGTTCTAGGCTGTAGTCAAATACACCCAGAACAGGGCACTTATCCATCACTGGGAACACACACACACACACAAACATATATATATATATATATATATATATATATATAGATGGATAAGCGCCCTATCCTGCGTGTATACAATAATTTTTACTAATAACCTTCTTAACACATGTTCACACTTCACCTAAATCTGGTATTCATAATGCATTATTAACACATTTATAAATCTTTATAAAGTATTCATAATGCTTTGTTATACTTGTCATTTTTTGTTTATTTACATAACCACGCTCATAAAGTGTTATTAGAACATACCAAAAGTCTTTGTAACACAAAGTAACATAATGCATTATAAATTATATTTTAACTTTTTATCAACTTGTTATAAAGAACAGCAACATAACGCCTGATAACGTTTGTGTTTAACAAACGCGTTTCCTGAAAATGACTTTATAAGTGCTCATAACTGTTTATAAAAGCTTATAAGCTCACTTTACATAAAGTGTTGTCATTAATTACCTCTTTGAAAGAGACTGCATACACAATGACTTATACACAATAGACAGTAGTACACAACTTATAAAAGCTTATAAATGCTCTTTACAGACTTTAAGTAAAGTGGAATCATTTTGTTTTCAGTAAGAATGTCTGAACATCCAAAGAATCAAATGTTTATGTAAGTGCAGATTATAATGCATTATGTCACTTTGGGTTATAAAGCCTGATGTCGGATTGTCATAACAATTGATGACCATGATTATTAACATCATGAACTTATTACAAATGTCATAAAGCGTTATGAATACTTTATAAATGCACTTATAATGCATTATGAACACCGGATTCAGAGAAAATGTCACCCACATTTTTGTCTCTCTGGTGTTAGTGTTTCAAGCCACTCGGTTTCTCGGCTCAGTAACTGTGTGCTTAGCGAGGGGCCACGCGTAGCTGGAAACAGCAGCTAGCAGAATGAAGAGGATTATCCTGACAGCCGCCCTTTCGTTCGAATTGAATCAGTTATGTAACCTGATCGGATTTCGGGGGGTTTCACGCTAAGCTGACTGAAGTAACACTGGCCACTCTCATCTTCATTGTGTAACAAACACTGCACACAAGCTTTAAGCTGTACATTTCACATGTTCCTGCTTCCTCCCATTCTCCATAGTTCCATCTCTCTTCGTCTCGTTCTTCCTTACTTATTCATAAGATTTCATTCGGCACTCAGCTACTATTTTAAGTCTCCTACTCGCCTGCTCTATGTCGGTGCCAGGCCGTGTAAATCTGCTGGAGATAATGCCCTGTGTGCTGGTGGATGCCAGTTTTTGGAGTTGGGACCGCTGTTGTAATGCGAGCGTGTTCTCCATGCCCATCTAGGGGAGAACATTTCAGGCACTGGGTATATACACCCAGGACAGGATGCCAGTCACACAGAGACAAATTAGATATTCATAATGCATTAGAATATTTGTCATAAGCCTTCGTTAATGTTCATAAACACACTCATAAAGTGTTATAAGAACATGCCACAAAGCTTTATAACTCAAAGTGGCATAATGCATCATAAATTATAGATTTTAGCTGTTCATCAACTTATAATAGAGACCAGTGACATAAAGCCTAATTATGTTTGTGTTTAATGAAGGCTGTTCCTTAAAATGACTTTGCTCATAACTGTTTATAAAAGCTAATAAGCTCTCTTTACAGACATAAGGTGAAGTGTACATAATGACTAATAAAAGCTAATGAATGCTGGTTACATACTTTAAGTAAAGGGTAATCATCTTGTTTTAAGAAAGAAAGTTAAAGTTAAGTAAATTCATATTATAATGCATTATGTCACTGTGTTATAAAGCCTTATGCCCTCCCAGGAGAGAACATCTGGATATATACACCCAGGACAGGATGCCAATCTGTCTCATTGTAAATCCCACAATTGTACAGACAATGTAGATATTCATAATGCATTATAAATGCATTTATAAATCTCTATAAAGTATTCATAATGCTTTATAATACTTGTCATTAGCCTTCGTTAATGTTCATAGATGTACATAAACACACTCAGTGTTATAAGAACATGCCATAAGGCTTTAATAACACAAAGTGGCATTATAAATTCTATATTTAACTGTTCATTACAGAGACCAGTGGCATAAAGCCTTATAACATTTGTGTTTACCGAATGCTTTTCCTTAAAATGACTGTCCTCATAACTGTTTATAAAAGCTTATAAGCTCTCTTTACAGGCATAAAACAAGTGTTAGCATTAATTACCTCTTGGAACGAGACTGCATACATAGTATATATTGAGTTATAAAAGCTTATAATGTGTAATCATCTTGTTTTAAGTAAGATCGTTTAAACGTCCAAAGGAACATAATTTAAATAAATTCATATGATAACGCATTATGTGTTATAAAGCCGGGCACTCAATCACACATTGTACAGACAATGTAGATATTCATAGTGCATTATTAACACATTTATAAACCTTTATAATAACTTATATATGACTTATAAAAGCTTATAATGTGTAATAATCTTGTTTTAATTAAGATCATCTAAACATTCAAAAGATCAAAAGTTAAAGAAATTAATTATAATATATATATATATATATATATATATATATATATATATATATATATATATATATATATATATATATATAATGCATTATGTCACCTACTTGTGTTATAAAACCTTTTGTCAAGCCATATGCCCATCCTTTTGGCATATCACCAATCTGTTGCTGGCCACTCAATCAACAGAGACAATGTAGATAGGGCAATTTAGACCAGCCAGTTCACCTTAGATCCATGTTTTTTCATTCTTATTTCTAAGACTTCATTCTGCACTCACACAGCTACTATTTTAAGTCTCTCACTGGCCTGCTCTGTGTCGGTGCCAGGCCGTGTAAATCTGCTGTAGATAATGCCCTGTGTGCTGATGGATGCCAGTTTTTGGAGTTGCGACTGCTGTCGTAACGGGTTGGTGCCCAGCTGGAATAATAAATGGCTGAGGTTCTTCTGCCCATCCTTCTCTCCTGGGCGCCCGTTTCAAATGGGCATGCCTCCCTACCAGGCTGCCAGCCAGTCTTGTGTGCACACACACAGTCACCATGCTCAGATGTGAATTAAAGCTGTTTATGGAGGTGCCATACTTTACTTGATTCCATTGGAAGATTAAAAGCCTGTAGATTTCCCTTTGTTTGAAGTCACTAGCAAATTGGAACGTGAGACGGGTGGGACGACTCGTGCTTATTTACACTGCATGCTTCAATCCTGTAGCATTTAGAAAGACTAGATTAGGAGTTGGGATTTTTTTTTTCAGCTCTGCTAAACAAAGCGCCTGAAGCTTGACTGTGCTGCAGCAGAAGCTGAACTAATATTATCCTCCTCATACAGTAACCCCAGTGTGGAACATTCACAGTAACAGAGTTGATGTTTGACTGCATAAACTGCATCCACATCGCTCCATAGTTTCCAGTATTCATCCATCCATTATCTTCTACTTTATCCTCTACTAGGGTCACGAAGGAGAACGTTTCGGGAGCGGGCAGATACACCCAGGACAGGGCGCCAATCTATCGCTGGGCACACACTCACTCACACAGACAGACACATACACATTCTATATGGGGCAATGTGGAGATTTCAATTGACCTTGAGCCATGTTTTTGGACTGTGGGAGAAACCCGGAGGAAACCCAAGCGGACACAGGGAAAACATGGAAAGTCCACCCAGATTGGGATTCGAACCGGGAACGAGCGCTGAGAGGAGAACATGCTAACCTCTAAGCCACCATGCCTAAGTTACACTTACTGTAAAGATGGACTTTGTAGTTCTACAGTTCCTGATCTACAAATTTGTTTGTGGACTACAGTACATACTGTGTTTAATCTGTTCTCTAATGGTCAGAACCTCAATAGCACCACCATAGAGCAGGTATTATTATATTGGTGCATTATGTTGGTGCATTTTATATAACATAATTTATGTATGTATATATATAGGCGGCACAGTGGCTTAGTAATTAGTACATTCGCCTCTCAGCACTAGGGATTCCTGGTTTGAATCCCCATCTGGGTGGAGTTTCCATGTTCTCCCCATGTCTGCGTGGGTTTCCTCCGGGTTCTCTGGTTTCCTCCAACAGTCCAAAAACATGGATCAAGTCAATTGAGTACTCCAAATTGCCCCATATAGAGTGTGTCTGTGTGTGTGTTTGTGTGTGTGAGTGTGTGCCCAGTGATAGATTGGCGCCCTCCTGGGTGTATCTGCCCAGCGCCCGAAACGTTCTCCCCTGGATGGGCATGGGGAACCCCACCGCGACCCTAATATAGGATAAAGCGGGAGATAATGAATTAATATATATATATATATATATATATATATATATATATATATATATATATATATATATATATATATATATATATTTATATAGTGGTTATCACGTTCTCTCAGCGCTAGGGATTCCCGGTTCAAATCCCAATCTGGGTGGAGGTTCCATGTTCTCCCCGTGTCCAAAAACATGGATCAAGGTCAATTAAATTCTCAGGTCTCAAGGTCAATTAGATATATAGATATATATAGATAGATATATTACATTTTATATATGTAACCTGAAAGTATTATCATCACTGAAAGAAATGAAATATTTTAATCAGCCCAAGTCAACACAAGTCCTATGTCAGGAGGCTTACGAGTGAATGCTAACAATTTGTTTTAGCCTTATAAAAGTAAAAGCGCGATGGAGACCATATTACCCTCAAGGTTCGGTGTGAAAACAACTGAGATTGAAGCCAGACGCCCTTGTTTGTATTCAGGCATAACGGCAGTGGCTGATGCTAGCTAAATCTAATGTCATGATGACATGCCTTTTTGTTAAGCATTGCATTCTGCGAGGGATTTAATAGACTTTGATATGCTTCATTCAGCGCTACATTACTCAGCTCCACGGAACACGCAGAGGTTCACGGAATTGAAACAAATCCCTGACACTCAGAGATCTGACTGGAACAGTTTTACCGTTGAACCATTACAACCTTCCGCGTGAACCTTCCAACACAAACGCGTAACCTCGACTCCCTGCTAATTAGCTAGCTGCAAATTCGACCTTCATGCTGCAAATGTGCTTCTCGTGCACGTTGTCCATTGCTTCTTCAGTAGGTGTAGTAAGAATACAGTAATAAGTCACTACGAATCACAAAATCACCTTGTTGAGCTACATTAATGAGTATTTTTTCTTTATCTATTCTAAATATTCTGCTAATGTATAGCACGTAGACTGTATGCACTGTTTTTTTTTCTTTTTTAGGTCATAATATTACTAACATTACTATTTAGTAGTGAACTAGTGACCTTAACAGGCCTCTTTAAATGAAGTGAGAGTAAAGTGCTCAGCTTTTATAGCCTAAAGTCTCAAACACTGTTGAGCTCTTAATATGCAACACTGTTAGTACTCTTTAGAGAGTTCTTTAGTGCTCTTTGGAGCACTGGGTTCCTCCTTTAACCTTAGTTGCCTTTTACAAAAGCAGCAAGACACGAGAGGCTGTGCATTCATCCATCCGTTATCTTCCGCTTTATCCTCTGCTAGGGTGGGTGGGTGTTGGGGGGTGCCCATGCCCATCCAGGGCAGAACGTTTCGGGCGCTGGGCAGATACACCCGGGACAGGGTGACAATCTATCGCTGGGCACACACTCACTCACACAGACACACTCTATATGGGGCAATTTGTAGAATTCAATTGACCTTGATCCATGTTTTTGGACTGTGGGAGGAAACCGGAGAACCTGGAGGAAACCCATGTGGGCACGGGGAGAACATGGAAACTCCACCCAGATTGGGATTAGAACCAAGAATCCCTAGCGCTGAGAGGCGAACATGCTAATCACTAAGCCACCGTGTTGCTTAGAGGCATTATTGGGGAAAAATTGTGAAAAGGTGGAGTCTTCAGGCCCGACGCATCTTTCATACGATTTATTTTACTATAATGCACATCCTCGAGTGCTTTTTTTCATTTATGAAAGTTATATAGACACAATAATAAAAAAAAGGTTTAATTATTTATTTAATCTTGTCTTCCATTAGGTAACCTAGTCCCGTTTTTAAAGTGAATATTGATTGCTAAGCAACAGGATACCGGCTTAATGGCTTAATTATATTAATCTAGATTATCATTTATGGTACATGACTTAAAATAATGTGTTGTATATCACATATTGATTCGAATGGGGGGGGGGGGGGGTTATCCATGCCCATCCAGGGGAGAACGTTTTGGGCACATGGGAAGATACACCCAGGACAGAGTGCCAGTCTATCACTGGGCACAGACTCACAGACACACATACAAACACACATTATATGGGGCAATTTGGAGAATTCAGTCGACCTTGATCCATGTTTCTGGACTGTGGGAGGAAACCGGAGAACCTGGAGGAAACCCACGTGGGCACGGGAAGAACATGAAAACTCCACCCAGATTGGGAATAGAACCAGGAATCCCTAGCGCTGAGAGGCGAACATGCTAATCACTAAGCCACCGTGCTGCTTAGAGGCATTATTGGGGAAAAATTGTAAAAAGGTGGCCCTTTTCAGGCCCGACGCATCTTTCATCCGATTTATTTACTATAATGCACATCCTCGAGTGCCTTTTTCATTTATGAAACAGTGATATAGACACAATAATAAAAACAAGGTTTAAGCTTGTCTTCCATTAGGTAACCTAGTCCCGTTTTAAAGTGAATATTGATTGCTAAGAAACAGGATACCGGCTTAATGGCTTAATTATATTAATCTAGATGATCATTTATGGTACATGATTTAAAATAATGTGTTGTATATCACATATTGATTCGAATAGGGGGGGGGGGGGGGTTATCCATGCCCATCCAGGGGAGAACGTTTTGGGCACATGGGAAGATACACCCAGGACAGAGTGCCAGTCGATCACTGGGCACAGACTCACAGACACACATACAAACACACATTATATGGGGCAATTTGGAGAATTCAGTCGACCTTGATCCATGTTTCTGGACTGTGGGAGGAAACCGGAGAACCCGGAGGAAACCCACGCGGACACGGCGAGAACATGGAAACTCCACACAGATTGGGATTCAAACCTAGCTCTGAGAAGCAGATGTGCTAACCACTAAGCTGCTATTCCGCCTCTGAGCTACCATGCTTATCAGAAAAATAAAACATGTAAATTAATAAACAAATAGCCTCTTGGGGTCCCACAGTACTTGTCATGCATCAATACTACGGTCCAAGTTTTATATATTAGGGGTTTTTAAGTCCAGCCACAGAGAGAGTGGAGTTCCTTACAAAAGGGAAATCTTGAAAGGAGGAGCTGAGCAACCGAGCCAGGAATGATGGAAGGCTTGTGGTCTGTATGAGTATAATCTGGCCTTGCTTCACTGTGTCATTTCCCCTGCATGGGGGTAGATACGGTGTGCATCAGGGAATGCCTCTTAGCACTGCTAAAAAGACAGAGATAATGTGGCAGCAGGATCTAGCAAAGAACGACGAAATATAAATTTTGCTTTTCTGCCATGACACACTGGCAAAGCCCATCATTATTAGTGCTAGAAAATGTCAGACAAGAAATCAGGACTAATGGACTAACCTCTCTGGCTAATCATTTTTTAGGCTTATGCATGTCAAAATAGGAGGAAAGGGAACAAGTATGCAATAGTTCAACTCGTGGGATGGAGGCTGGTAAGCTTTCGCAATTTTTTGAGACTTTAGCCCTTGTCGGTATCTGGCCAGATGTGGAAATGTCTGCCTTGGCTACATCATGGGAATACTTATTGCAGGGGAATATTAAAACTTATCCTGATTAAGTAAATATCGTTGAAAGAAACAATATGTCATATGGGCCTCACAAAACACATCCCTGCTTAACACCCCACATATCATTCAGTCATTATCTTCCACTTAATCCTCTATTATTATCACTGGGGGGGTGGGGTTTGGGGGGGGGGGGGGGTCCTCATGCCCATCAAGGAGAACGCAGGTCACAGGACAGGGCGCCAATCAAACGCTGTACACCACATATTATCCATCCATCCATTATCTTCTGCTTTATCCTCTACTAGGGTCACGGGGGGGTTCCCCTTGCCCATCCACGGGAGAACGTTTTAGGCGCTGGGCAGATACACCCAGGACAGGGTGCCAATCTATTGCTGGGCACGCACTCACTCACACAAACACACTCTATATGGGGCAATTTGGAGAATTCCATTGACCTTGATCCATGTTTTTGGACTGTTGGAGGAAACCGGAGAACCCGGAGGAAACCCACGCGGACACGGGGAGAACATGGAGACTCCACCCAGATAGGGATTCGAACCGGGAATCCCGAGTGCTGAGAGGAGAACGTGCTAACCACTAACCTTGTCACCCACCACATATCAATTTAACTTTATTTGTTTTATAGAGCTTGGGGCTTAGTGGTTAACACTGTCCCCCTCTCAGAGCTAGAGATCCGGGTTTGAATCCCGATCTGGGATTCCTTGTTCTCCCTGTGTCCGCATGGGTTTCCTGTGGGTTTTCGGGTTTCCTTCCACAATGCTGTAAATTGGTCCATATAGAGTGGGTGTGAGTGTGCCCAGTGCCCGAAACGTTCTCCCCTGGATTAGCATGGGGAACCCCCGCGACCCTAGTAAGGATAAAGCAAAGGATAATAAATAAATGATTGAATGATAGATATATAACAAGTTATATATAATATTCATTCATTCATTATCACCCACTTTATCCTCTATTAGGGTCGCGGTGGGGTTCCCCATGCCCATCCAGGGGAGAACGTCTCGGGCGCTGGGCAGATACACCCAGGACAGGGCGCCAAGCCATCGCTGGGCACACACTCACTCACTCAAACACACTCTATATGCGGCAATTTGGAGAATTCCATTGAACTTGATCCATGTTTTTGGACTGTTGGAGGAAACCGGAGACCCCGGAGGAAACCCACGCGAACACGGGGAGAACATGGAAACTCCACCCAGATGGGGATTTGAACCGGGAATCCCTAGCGCTGAGAGGCGAACGTGCTAACCACTATGCCACCGTGCCGCCCTATATATAATATGATACAGCATAAATATACTATAGCCGATGTTTACACGTTTAATGCTTTTTTTTTTTTTTATAAAAGCCCTAACAGTTTGCTTAAAGGTGAAATTTTTATTTATTTATTTATTTTTCTTACATAAGGATTAATAGGATTTTCCACCATAACCGGATTGAGCTTTGGGTTCTTTGACTGCTTCAGTACTACAGCCATAAATATGAATTCAGAGATCAAACTAATTTTGTGTATTATTAAGAAGCTTAACAAGGGTGAAAGAACGTGAGAGAGCAAGAGCGCGAGTGTGTGATTGTGCGAGAGAGAGAGAGAGAGAGAGAGAGAGAGAGAAGAAAGCACTAAGTGCTGAGAAGCTTGTTCACTCAGCTTGAGCCTGAATTGGTTTCCTTGATGTAAAAGGGATTGCGTCCTGGAGTTTGAAATCTGTGGTATAAATTATGGCTAGTGTTTCGCTCCAATGAAAATATCTCATAAGATCTCTTGCAAACTCATTATTTAGCTCCAAGCTGTAATATAATTATATACCATGGTATTTCTGGTATGGGCGACACAGTGGCTTAGTGGTTAGCACGTTTGTCTCTCAGCTCTAGGGATTCCCAGTTCAAATCCCAATCTGGGTAGAGTTTCCATGTTCTCCCCGTGTCCACGTGGGTTTCCTCTGGGTTCTCTGGTTTCATCCCACAGTCCAAAAACATGGATCAAGGTCAAATGAATTCTCCAAAAACATTTACATTAAATTTGGTCATTTAGCAGACGCATTTATCCAAAGCACAAGGTGAGCACAGGGTTAATCATAACAGCCCTGGAGCAATGAGGGTTAAGGGTGTTGCTCAAGGACCCACAATGGTAACTTCAGTGGACCTGGGATTTGAACCCCCATCCTTCAGATTGATAGCGCAACAACCTAACCACTGAGCTACCATGCCCTTATTGCCACATATAGTGTGTTTGTGTCAGTGTGTGTGTGCTCAGCGATTGATTGGCACCCTGTCCTGGGTGTATCTGCCCAGCACCCGAAACGTTCTCCCCTGGATGGGCATGGGGAACTACCCCCCCCCCCCTCACCCTAGTAGAGGATAAAGTGGAAGATAATGGATGGATGGATGGTATTTCTGTTAGGAAGCATGTTGGGAAGAGCATTGACAACACCATGCTGTAATGTGGTGTGTTGCCAGCTTAGCGACTTTGTTGCTATATTGCATGCGCATACGCAGAGCTGCCGTTGACTTACCCCGCCCTGTACTTACAGAGCGGAATCTAACTGAGTCTTCATTGAGACACAAAACTGCGATTAAATTTAAATTTGCCGGTCCCAAGCCTGGATAAAGGAGGAGGGTTGAACGTAGACTAGCAGTTCCTGCTAATGGCTACTCTTTTGACAACATTTAACAACACTGCAAAAAACTGATTCATTCATCAATTTACGTAAAAAAGTTTTCATACAAAGCATTAAACTCATGAAGGTATTTTGAGAAGTGTCAATGCTTTTTTGCTTTTGCTTGTCAAAATGGAAGGAAAGGGAACAAGTATGCTATAGTTCAACTCATGGGAAGGAGGCTGGTAAGCTTTCCCAATTTTTCAAGATTTTAGGCCTTTTCGGTATCTGGCCAGATGTGGAAATGCCTGCTTTGGCTACATCCATGGGAATACTTATTGCAAAACTTATCCTGATTAAGTAAATATTGTTAAAAGATACAATATGTCATATGGGCCTCACAAAACACATGCCTGCTTAACACCCCACATATCATTCATTCATTATCTTTCACTTAATCCTCTACAAAAATCACTGGGGGTGTTGGGGTGGGGTTTAAGGTTCCTCATGCCCATCCAGGAGAACGTATCGGACATTGGGCAGATACACCCAGGATAGGATGCCAATCAAACGCTGGACAAGTTATTTGAGAAGTGACTCGAAAATAGAAGAGTTATTTTTTCAAAGGCAACAAAAGTTATTCATTTGTAGTTCTAACATATTTTGTGTGTTTTTTTTTCACCCACATTTTTCTCTCCCACAACGTTATTCCTTTACAGCTTCAGAAACATGTATTATGCAAATTAGGCAATGAGCGACTTCATTTAGCGACTTCAAGCAACTTTTAGGACAGCCAATAGGTACTTTCCTTACTGAGGAGTTGGCAACACTGGCTGCCAGTGTTCATTTGGAGATGAGCTGACGAAGCAAAGGCAGCTCGCAGACTCATTTCGTTCTGAGGCTCCGAACATTAACATGTGGTTTGCTTTTCCTCACTGTTCATTAAAAACAACAACAGTCCTCTCTACCCTATAATAATGGGTCCTGAAGAAGCAGGAATGCAGTGGTTTCCTGGTGCTTTCATATAAGTTATCCTCCAAATCGCACATCCACTTATGGTTTGGTGTTGGGAAAGCGTCAGCTAGGAACTGTGTAGCACACTTTTTATGTTGTTTGAGCAAATAATCTCATGAGATCACGGATCTTTATTTATTAGGGGAACAGTTATATCCACTTCTAATTATTGCATTTGTTTATGAACTAAACACTTGACCTGGTGTTAATGTTAATTTAGGCATAATTGGTCGCTCCTTGGTCATTTTTAATTAGCAAAAAAGGAACTCTGTTTAACTATAACTGTAGTTTGAATATTTTTAATTAAGTATAAATAGAAATCTGCTAAAGTCAGACTGCACCAGCTCTTAAAGGAAATTGCAAGTGATATGCTGATTGGTTTTTTGCATATGACGGCCAAAAGACATCAATGAATCAGATCGTAATGAAAGCAAAGATACAATGACATGTCCTAAAACAAGCTGCGGGGTGCGTGGTTAATGGCTCGCTAAAGATAAATTAGTTAAATAAGCTAAATAAGGCTCCTAGAGCTACTTCTGGTGGTTTGTAAAGAGTATATCAACCTCTGCAGAGTCCCAAAATAAGTATGTTGTGGTAGTAAGCAAAGCTATGGTGTGGATTTGTATAGCAAAAACACAAAACACACACACACACACACACACACACACACACACACACACACACACACACACACACACACGAGTTTTGACTTATATATATATATCTCACCTCACCAGTGTGTGTATATATATATATATATATATATATATATATATATATATATATATATATATATATATATATATATATATATAAAATAGGCTTTCTGCTGAGTGAAATCCAGCGCTAATAACATTAGCTCTGATATGTAAGTTCAAGTAATTTATTTATATAGCGCTTTTTACAATAGTACATTCTCATAAATTGGATTCCCGATCCCACCAGGTACCATGGCTGAAGTGCCCTTGGGCAAGGCACCTAACCCCAATTGCTCCCCGGGCGTCATATTCAAGTCTGCCCACCGCTCCGGGTACATGTGCTCACCTCACCAGTGTGTGTATATATGTGCGTTTCACTGCACGGATGGGTTAAATGTGGAGGACATATTCCTTTGTGTGTATGCACAGTAGGCAAAATAAATCACTTCATCATCACATAAAGCAGCTTTACAGTGTTATAAGCCTGAGAACCCCCAAAGAGCAAGTCGTAGCGCCAGTGGCAAGAAAAAACTCTTAGTTTGTTATCTTAAGGAAGAAACCTTGTGAGCCCCAAGTCTCAGTAGGGGATTCATCCTCCTTGAGTGGCAGGGCAGCATCTATAGTGTTGGATACTAATTCAGGCATCCATATTCAACAATTGGAAACCTGTGTAAGTCCATTGAGGGCATCCTGCAGGACTGGCAGTCCAATAAGAATCCAGGTTCCATCCTGTAATCATCATAGTCATGTAGAGCAAGTCTTAAGGGTGTATTTCTGACCAGGAGATTCTTGGCTAAGATGCCAAGTACTAAGAATCACAATAATCAGACAAGGTTGTCTTTACCCAAGACTGGAAAAGCATCGGCGTGTGCATGCTGGCGTATCCCAGCAGGCCTGTGTTTGACTTCTCGTGGTTGTGTGGTCATGCCAGTGCAGCTGAATCAGAAAGCTGCTACCTTTCCAGTGTTTCAGCGAGAGGTTGTGACTCACTACTATGCGACAACACTACCGCTGCCAGCACACATTTTGCATTTGTATCCCTACCAAACAAATGCCCACGCGGTGCAAAATGCTCAAATTGCCCTGTTGTTGCTATTGACAGTGTGGCCATGATTCACAGGTGCTAACATTGACATGGTAATCTCCTACTGCTAAGGAAAAATAATTACCTCCGACAATAAAAGAAGACTAAGAGCCACATCGCTCCCTCTCTATTCACTTCTACATCTGGGCTACGTCCTGAAAAGGGACCTGTCAGCGATTTAAAGAGAAAAATAGACAAACTCTATAAACAAAAAGCTCCTATTGCCTAAGATCCTGACAGCTCCACTGCTAACCTCTTGCACACTCGTAATTTACACCATTCTCGACGTCCTTGAACGCAGCTGTCGCTACAAGATAAAAAAGGACTAACTCGCCAGTACCCAGCACATGGAATAAGAGGACAAAAGAGAGACAGAGACCCAAAGAGAGAGGTAGATGATTAAATGGGAGGTGGGAAGGAGCTATACAGGGAGAAGAAGGAGAAGTGGTCCATGCTTTAAGCCTGGATGGGGGTCTAGGTTACTTAAAAGCGCTTGCTCGGCAGGTCTCTAATAACTACTCCAGAGAGATGTGCCAGTCCACCTTCACCAAGCCGGCAGTACTGTGAACAAAATCATGCGGGAACTAATCACAGTAAGCTTTGAATAATAACATTAATACAGTTCTCATAAGGGCAGCACGGTGGCTTAGTGGTTAGCATGTTCTCCTCTCAGCGCTAGGGATTCCCGGTTCAAATTCTTATCTGGGTGGAGTTTCCATGTTCTCCCTGTGTCCCTGTGGGTTTCCTCCAGGTTCTCCGGTTTCCTCCCACAGTCCAAAAACATGGATCAAGTCAACTGAGTTCTCCAAATTGCCCCATATAGAGTGTGTTCGTGTGAGTGAGTGTGTGCCCAGCGATGGATTGGCGCCCTGTCCTGGGTGTATCTGCCCAGCGCCTGAGACGTTCTCCCCTGGATGGGCATTGGGAACCCCACCGTGACCCTAATATAGGATAAAGCGGAAGATAATGGATGAATGGATGGACGGTTCTCATAATAATTTTGACCTTGTCTTTCGCTTCGACCATGTGACTGACCGGCATATCTATCAAAATCTATTATTGTCAGTCATGTCACGGCTAGTCAAACGGCACAGCCAATCAGATTTAAGGATTAGAAGCACCCGTTTTCTAATAAAGTATTTAGCTGCAAAGTGGAAGAAGGAGAAGTGGTCCGTGCTTGAAGGGTGTAAGGGGTTCTAGATTACATAAAAGCGCTTGCTCGGCAGGTCTCTAATAACTGCTCCAGAGAGATGTGCCAGTGCACCTTCACCATGCGCTGAAACAAAGGAAGGGTGTGAAGGACAAGGCTAATCCCAGTTCTAGCTTTACAACCCATTTTATAACCGGACTAATGCTGTGCTCTCGGGACGGCGCAGGACGACATGCCATCGCTTTCTGTTCATTTGGACTGAATGAACTATTTCTCAGCTTGGCTAGAGCAGTTAGGAGTGAAACCGAGGTTATTGGGGAATTTTAGAATAGAACCGGAGGAATTAAGAGGGTTAGGAGAAAGCAGAAGCACTTGTTTAGAAAGTACAGGTTCCTTTGTGGGAACTGATTATAGTAAGCTTTGAATAATAATATTAATACAGTTCTCATATTAATTTCGACCTTGTCTTTCGCTTGGGTGGCACGGTGGCTTAGCATGTTCGCCTCTCAGCGCTAGGGATTCCCGGTTCGAATCTCAATCTGGGTGGAGTTTCCATGTTGGGTGGAGTCTCCCCGTATCCGTGTGGGTTTCCTCTGGGTTCTCCGGTTTCCTCCCACAGTCCAAAAACATGGATCAAGTCAATTGAATTCTCCAAATTGTCCCATATAGAGTGTGTATATGTGAGTGAGTGTCTGTCCTGGGTGTATCTGCCCAGCGCCTGAAACATTTTCCCCTGGATGGGCATGGGGAACCCCCCCGCGACCCTAATATAGGATAAAGCGGAAGATTATGGATGGATGGATGTCTTTTGCTTCTGATCATGTGACCGACCTTCATAGCTATCGAAAGCTAAGTGTTAAAGGAATGAGAGGGCGTGCAGTACTGCGAACAAAATCAGGGGAAAGAAGTGTTAGGCCCGACTCATAGAGGAGTGCCGTTCCAACCTTGCATATTGAAAAGACAGAGAACCCGGAAGAAACCCACACGGACCCGGGGAGAACATAGAAACTCCACCCAGATTGGGATTCAAACCTGAATCTCCCCATTGCTGAGAGGAGAACATGCTAACCACTATGCCACCTACTACCATCCATCCATTATCTGCCGCTTTATCCTCTATTAGGGTCGCGGCAGGGTTCCCCATGTTCATCCAGGGGAGAACGTTTCAGGCGCTGGGCAGATACACCCAGAACAGGGCTCCAATCTATCGCTGTGCACACACTCACACACAAACGCACTCTATATGGGGCAATTTGGAGAATTCAATTGACCTTGGTGCATGGTTTTGGACTGTGGGATGAAACCGGAGAACCCAGAGGAAACCCACGGGGAGAACAAGGAAACTCCACCCAGATTGGGGTTCAAACTTGCATTCCTATCGCCGAGAGACTAACGTGCTAACCACTAAGCCACTGTGCCCACTAGCCATTTTATAAAAGTCACTACAGTCATGGTTCAATTATACCAGCCACCTCATTTCATAAGATTACCCATGCTGCCCTGCTAGGCTTAATCGTCTTAGATTTTCAGAGGTTGGGTCAGTATTGCACCGCTTGATAACATAAAGTATGCAGATCAGCCGGCTGGTATTAACAAGCGGATACGAATGCACTAGATGTGGTCGGCGTCTCCAATGGTACCTACAATCGTTTAAGAATGATTACTATGCTGCCAGTGATTAATTCCTCTAGGATTTGATTGTGTCAGAGGGTAGGCGGAAAAAAATGGAAGGCGAAAACAGGGACAAAATTGGAAAGAATAATTAATAGATTCAGATCCTGTTAAACAGCATCCTTAAAGAGCAGTGAGTAAAGGAGGGTGCATGGAACTGGCATCCAATTTGTTCCCTCTTTGTTGCAGTAATAAGATTCCGACCTCCCCCGCGCAGTGGACGAGATAATTAACTCCCCGAGATACACTTGAGGAAGGGGGCCTCCCTGTTGATTTATTGTATGAAGTAGAGAGATCTCTGATGTCCTCTTCAACCTGCTGTTTAGAAATCACATCCTGCGCTTGATTGAGATATTTAGTCATTTATTGCTGATGGTTTTTTCAGTACAGTTAACATACACAAGTGGTGTAATGTAGTGGAAATAAAAACTTCTTTGCTCAAAATTCACAGATGCCTTTATTCCAAATGACTTGCAAGTATCTTAACCTAATGGTTGGGGTCAGAACACAGGGCCCTTATGACTCCTACAGCATCACTGGAGCAATTGACAGCGTTGGTCTGCGTCATTGTCAGTAATGTCACAGCTGGATAAATGGCTCGGCCAATTAGATTTAAGGACTGGTCCATTTTAAGAGTCAATAATAATTGTCATGGCAGCACCATGGCTTAGTGGTTAGCACGTATGTCTCTTAGCGCTAGCGATTTCTGGTTTGAATCCCAATCTGGGTGGAGTCTCCATGTTCTCCCCGTGTCTGCTTGGGTTTCCTCCGGGTTCTCCGGTTTCCTCCCACAGTCCAAAAACATGGATCAAGTCAATTGAATTCTCCAAATTGCCCCATTTAGAGTGAGTGTGTGTGTTCCCAGCGATAGATTGGCACCCTGGCCTGGGTGTATCTGCCCAGTGCCTAAAACATTCTCCCCTGGATGGGAATGGGAACACCCCCCCCCCCCCACGAGCCTATTAGAAGATAAAGTGGAAGATAATAGATGGGCGGATGAACATTGTCATGGTTCAATTATTCATACCAAAATCGTGTCGTACGATTACCCATGCTGCCCCGCTAGGTGGATCTAATGGTCTTAGATTTTTAGAGGCTTGGTCAATGTCGTTTCACTCGCCAACATAACGTATGCAGATCAGCCAGTTAGTATTACTTGGGATTTGAACACACATCCATCAGGTCGCTGACTTATCACCCTAACCACTGATTTACCTTGCACTGTAGTACATGGATGTTACCATGGTGTGGGGATGTGATAAGTAAATCCTGTAGAATAGTAAGGCAGGCTTAGGTCAGGTGGTCAGGTTACATGACCTGGCACCGCAGTTAGTGATCGTTTTCCCATTTGTCATTAATTCTAATCTAAAGAAATAACAAAAAGGGACTCCAACTGCCTTTAACCATCATTTCAACGAGCTAAAAATATCAAACCCCTCTGGAAAACCTTGCTTAATAGCTGCTCTTAGTATGAGAGTTGGTGGCATGACATAAGGTCATGCTAATTTCCGTTGCTATAAAGTGTTTGACCTTCCGTCATTGTGCTTTTCTCCGCGTCAACTTCATTGGAACATGTAGATAAGGCTTTCCTGCCATTGTCTCCATGAGTGACTGAATGGGAACTCATAGTCTTTCTCAGAGACAGTAAGCTAAGAGAATTTGCAGCTATTTCCATTTGGTTTTATCTCTTTCGCTTTGGCGTACATGAGTCGGTCGCCTTTGATCATCCTAATTTAAAATAGCTTTTTTTTTGTCTTTTGCAGAAACATGTGAAGGAGCTGAAACAAAACCAGAAGGAACCATACAGCTGAGCCTTTAGGACTCTGAGGGTCCTTACTTCTGATTTCCAGCTCGATTTCCAAACTTCCTTTTTCCTTGCAGCCCTTTCAGATCATGGAGGGCCAGCAAGATACACAGAGGACTTTCAGGATAAAGTCAATGGGAGCATCGACACTGCGTTTTTGTGCCTGGTTATTGGCGTTGACCTTCATTGAAACATGCAATGGACAGACATTCACGACATTTCATCCCGAGAGGCGAGAATGGTCCTTTAATCATTTGACCGTCCACCGAGCAACCGGAGCCCTGTATATCGGTGCTGTTAATCGCGTCTACAAGCTCTCGAGTAACCTCACACTTCTGGTGTCCCATGATACTGGGCCAGAAGATGACAATAAGGCCTGCTACCCTCCTCTTATAGTTCAACCCTGTTCTGAACCTCTGGTCTCCACCAACAATGTCAACAAGTTGCTCCTTATTGATTACTCTCAGAATAGGCTGCTGGCCTGCGGAAGCCTCTATCAGGGTGTATGCAAGCTACTCCGACTTGATGACCTCTTTATATTGGTGGAACCTTCCCACAAGAAAGAGCATTATCTCTCTAGTGTCAACCAGACAGGCACCATGTATGGAGTCATTGTGCCCTCTCAGGGCAAAGATGGGACTCTCTTTATTGGCACTGCAGTTGATGGAAAACAAGACTACTTCCCAACCATCTCTAGCCGCAAACTACCCCGCGACCCCGAGTCATCGGCTATGCTGGACTATGAGCTTCACACTGACTTTGTCTCCTCCCTCATTAAGATTCCTTCAGATACCTTAGCATTGGTCTCCCACTTTGACATCTACTACATCTATGGTTTTGCCAGCGGGAATTTCGTGTACTTCTTGACCGTGCAACCGGAGACTCCCGAAAACGGCATGGCCTCCAGCGGCTCCTCCAGTGACCTCTTCTACATTTCGCGCATCGTTCGTCTCTGCAAGGACGACCACAAGTTTCACTCGTACGTCTCTTTGCCCATTGGCTGTGTGCGCAACGGGGTGGAGTACCGGCTACTCCAGGCTGCTTACCTGGCCAAACCAGGACGGGTGCTTGCAGCCTCCCTTAACATCAGCGTCACAGACGACGTCATGTTTGCGATTTTCTCCAAAGGCCAAAAACAGTACCACCGCCCCCCTGATGACTCGGCCCTCTGCGTGTTCACCATCAAGGACATAAATGCTCGCATCAAAGAGCGGCTGCAGTCTTGCTACCAGGGCGAGGGCAACTTGGAGCTCAACTGGCTGCTGGGGAAAGATGTTCAGTGCACCAAGGCGGTAAGGCACATGGCTTGAATCGTGTTTTGAAGACTTTATTTCTTTTTCTACAGACTGGCTGGGTTTGAGCTCTTAAAAAGTTGTACTTTTCCATATTATCATGTCTGAGTAATTATATGAATCAGAAATTTAGTCATAGGATTCATGCTTTGAAGTTTAATTAGCACTCGTTTCTTCACATCACCCCACTGCTGTGTTATATTCACTAACTCTACATTACATTTTATACTCTGAGGCCGAAGTACAAAATGAGAACCAGACAGACTCCATTCTGCCTAAAGATACCAGTCAAACCTTGGTAATTACATGGAATATCCTCTAACGTTAGCATAGCTTGGCTTATTCCATCCCATCTATCCATTAGGATCCCGGGGGGAGGGGGGGGGGTTACCCATGCCCATTCAGGGGAGAACGTTTCAGGCTCTGGGCAGATAAACCCAGGACAGGGCGCCAATCTATCGCAGGCCACATACTCACTCACACATACACACTCTATATGAGGCAATATGGAGTATTCAATTGACCTTGATCCATGTTTTTGGACTGTGGGAGGAAACCAGAGAACCTGGAGAAAGCCCCAACAGACAAGGGGAGAACATAGAACTCCACCCAGATTGGGATTCGAACCCAATATATATAAGATAAAATAAGAAATAACTTTATTGATCCCATTGGGAGGATTTCCTTGGGGGAATTAAGGAACCCGGTTCCCTGTTTGAAACCCAAATTGGGTTTCCATGTTCTCCCCGTGTCCGCGTGGGTTCCTCCACGTTCTCTGGTTTCCTCCCACAGTCCAAATACATGGATCAAGGTTAATTGAATTTTCCAAACTGCCCCTTATAGTGTGTCTGTGTGAGTGAGTGTGCACCCAGCAATAGACTGGCACCCTGACCTGGGTGTATCTGCCCAGCGCCCGAAATTTTCTCCCTTGGATGGACATGGAGAGCCCCCCCCCACACACACACACACAACCCTATAGACAGTAATTAAACTAGGCTTTGTTTGCAGTGTGGTGTGAGTGCGGCCATATACAGGCAAAACTAACTGTCATTAATGCAATTGTTTAAATAAAAAAAATACTACATTATTAAAACCAAATTCCCAAAGTGTTCAGTTTTACAGTTCGGAAAAGTTTTTAATAGCATTTCACCCAAGGCAGGAAAAAATCACTCATCTAATGCTATTTTTTTCATTTCGGAGAAAGAGGCTGTGTCCTTACACCTACCTTCCATTCTATTCATAGAGTGTCTGCCGTGTCCTGTTCCAATGAATGAGAAACATGTCAATGCTCATTACACTGGAACAAGCTCTTTTTTTTACAGGGCGCATTAGGCCAGATTATGAAGAGTGCTAGAACGATCTATTCCAGCTCTGCATCTAGTTTGTGACATGAACGTGTAACTTTCCTCTCGCCAATTAAGATAGTACTATTGTCATGTCCTGCAGGCAAGTGGGAACAGTGGGATGGTTAGGTTTCATCAGCAGAATTGTCAGCGATGTGGGCTGCGTAGGGTAAATCCGGCTAATGAAATCCATATTTTACACTCACTATTTTAATTAACCAGCAAATGCAGACTACATGACAGTCGAAGTCCCATGTCTATAATATGCATGAGAAATCATTAATACAACCACATAATCTACAAAACATGTTTCAGTACCAGGCAAAAGTTTGGACACGCCTCCTTTATGCTCCACTTATTGTCCATGTTCTCAGTTCCAATTACTGTAAAGATGGACTTTGTAGTTCTACAATTAAAGACTGTAGTCCATCTGTTTGTGGAATACAGTACATGGTGGTGTAGTGGTTAGCATGTTCGCCTTCCAGTTTTGGTGATTCCAGGGTTGAATCCCAGTCTAGGTGGAGTTTCCATGTTCTCCCCGTGTTCTCCGGTTTCCTTCCACAGTCCAAAAAACATGCATCAAGGTCATTTGAATTCTCTAATTTGCCCCATGTATGTTCTTCCCTGGATGGGCATGGGGAACCCCCCACCCGAGAACTTAGTACAGGATAATGGATGGATGGATGAAAGTTGTAAATTGCCCCATATAGAGTGTGTTAGTTTGTGTGAGTGAGTGTGTCCAGTGATAAATTGGCGCCCTGTCCTGGGTGTATCTGCCCAGCGCCCAAAACGTTCCTCCCTGGATGGGCATTAGGAACCCCCCCCCCCACGACCCTAGTAGAGGATTAAGTGAAACATACTGAATGAATGAATAAATGAGTACATACTGATTTATGTCCCCTTTACTCTGTTCTAATGGTCAGTTCCCCTATAGTAGCACCTCAGAGCAGGATTTATTTGGTTGGTGCATTATTCCTATCCCAGCAGTGTCACTTAGGTGTTTAATAAATCTTAATGGAAGTTCCTAATACCCATCCAGGGGAAAACAGTACAGGGTGCCAATCTATTGCTGGGCACACACTCACTCACACAGACATAAATATAGGGCAATTTAGAGCAGCCAATTCACAATTCACAGAAGAACACGGAGGGGGGGGGGGGGACACGGGGGAAGAGAGGGGCGGGGGGGGGGCCCACAAAGACACGGAGAGAACATAGAAACTCTACAGAGATTGGTATTTAGTGTGGTAGTCAAAGTGTTGGGCTAACAATCCAAGGGTTTTGGGTTCAAATCCCTCATTGCTCCAGGGATGCTGTATATAACCCTGTGCTTTAACCCCAAACATTAAGTTGGGACACTAAGTCGCTTTGGATTGAAGCTTCTGCTAAATGACCAAATGTTAATTTGAACCTGGATCCTCTGTGTTGGAAGGCGGACGTGCTAACCGCTTTACGCCACCATGCATCAAAACAACAAACGTCCATCCATCATCTTCCGCTTTATACTCTAGTAGGGTTGTGGGGGGTTCCCCATGCCCATCCAGGGGAAAACATTTTGGGCGCTGGGCAGATATAACCAAGACAGGACGCCAATCTATAACAGGGCACACTCACTCACACAGACACACTCTACGTATATGGGGCAATTTGGAGAATTCAAATGACCTTGATCCATGTTTTTGGACTGTGGGAGGAAACCGGAGAACCCTGAGGAAACCCATGCGGACATGGGGAGAACATGGAAACTCCACCCAGATTGGGATTCGAACCGGGAATCCCTAGCGCTGAGAGGCGAACATGCTAACCACTAAGCCATTGTGCCGTTCCAAAACAACAAACAAACTGACAAAATAACAAAAAGTCTGTAATTGTAAGACTACAGTCCATTTATGTGGTAAGTGGAGGAAATGGACAATGTTGTGCTGTATATTGGTATTAAATGTAATTTGTTGGTCTGCCCAATGGACTTAGTAAACATATTAAAACCATAAGTAGCTGAATAAGATATGTTCACCAGTGAGCATGGGTTTATTTGTCTTGGCAAACATTGAAGCCGAGCTGTAATACGCTCCCCCGGAGCAACAACAGCAAACAAGAGCGGGAAACACAGGGAGAGAAAAGAATGAGAAAGAAAAAGCAAGAAAGAGAAGGCAAATCAAAAAGAGCAAGACAGATTCAAATGCCTCCGAGTGCAACTAGCCTCACTGCATGTATACGGCGATGCTAATTCACTCGCTTTTTATCTTTTGTTAATTAGTTGAAAGTTTTTGCCTCGGGAGGCGAGCATCCTTAATGTCTTTAATTTCTCGTTGCTTAATGAAGGCAGTGAAGACATAATATACGATGACATAATAATCACTTATTGTTAGTATTACTATGGATTTATTGATCATATGTAATCATATTATAGGGGCGGCACGGTGGCTTAGTGGTTAGCACGTTCTCCACACTAGGGATTCCCGGTTCAAATCCAAATCTGGGTGGAGTTTCCATGTTCTCCCCGTGTCCGTGTGGGTTTCCTCCGGGTTCCCCGGTTTCCTCCCACAGTCCTAAAAACATGGATCAAGGTCAACTGATTTCTCCAAAATGCCCCATATAGAGTGTGTTTGGGTGTGTGTGTCTGTGTGAATTAGTGTGTCCAGCGATAGATTGGTGCCCTGTCCTGGGTGTATTTGCCCAGTGTTTGAAACGTTCTCCCATGGATGGGTGTGGAGAACCCCCTGCGACCCTAGTAGAAGATAAAGCGGGAGATAATGGATGGATGGCTATAATAAAGGATTTTAGGATTCAAAGAGATTTTATTGCCATTTACGTAACATGTGGTACATGAGATGTAAACGAAATTCCCTTTAATGGACCCCATTTACTTTTATTTAAAATTTATTTAAAAAAATAAAATAATAATAATAAAATTAAATAGAGCAGCGTATCTTAAAAATGTAAATATAAAAATGTTATGTTAGTGTTTTTGTGTGTATACAGTAAGCCACTAATTGTCCATGTTCTCAGTTCCACTTCCCGTAAAGATGGATTTTGTAGTTCTACAATTCCAGACTGTAGTCCATCTGTTTGTGTTCTACAGTACATACTGTGTACATCCCCTTTACTCTGTTCTAATGGTCACTGAGGTGTTTAAACGAAACTACAGCAGCACTGCAATTAATGCAGTCTGTAATAACTTCCATTCCTGTTGGGAGAAATCCTGTCTCCGGTCCTTGTTTATGCCTCCCCCTTGTTACAGTGACATACATTCTATAGAGCACGTTCGCCTCTCAACCCGCTGGGGTTTACTCCAGGTTCTCCACTTTCCTCTCACAGGTCAAAAACAGGTTTAAGGTGAACTGGCTGCTCTTAATTGCACCTATATAGTGTGTGTGTGTGTGTGTGTGTGAGTGAGTCTGTGAGTCTGGCGCCCTGTCCTGGGTGTCCAGCGCCCGAAACGTTCTCCCCTGGATGGGCATGGGGAACCCACCCACAACCCTAATAGAGGATTAAGCAGAAGATGGATAGATGTATTAAAGTGGCGGCATGGTGGCTTAGTGGTTAGAACGTTCTCCTCTCAGCACTAGGGATTCCTGGTTCGAATCCCAATCTGGGTGGAGTTTTTATGTTCTCCCCATGTCCACAAGGGTTTCCTCTGGGTTCTCCGGGTTCCTCCCACAGTCCAAAAACATGGATCAAGGTCAATTGAATTCTCCAAATTGCCCCATATAGAGTGTATCTGTGTGAGTGAGTGTGCCCAGTGATAGATTGGCACCCTGTCCTGGGTGTATGAGCCCAGCGCCCAAAACGTTCTCTCCAGTAAGGGCATGGGAACCCCCCAACCATAATTAAGAAGTTAGGAGGATTAAGTAAAAGTATAATGAATGAATGAAAGTCTAAGAATGGCAGATCTAACAATTCTTCTTTCCTACATAACTCCTGAACACTGTCTTATAATGTCAGCCGGCGACTTCGCTGTCAACTTGTGATGTCATCCTGACCCTTCTCCATGCTTTTCCATAGGTCTCATTAAAACATTCTACAGTGCACTTAAGTCTTCATCCCCCCTCACCTTTGTTCTTTTTGATTTCAGTCTATGGACTCTGACATCACTAATGCGATGGTGCACTTTGTGAAAATGCATTTGTCAATACGCACTCGAGAAATCTATAGGGTTTAATGGCTTGCACATGCATTTTCAGTGATTCCCGTTGAAATCGGTCTCACGCTAACTCAAATCAGTACTTTAATTTATTTATTTGATCTACAAACCAGGAAAGAATCTACCTCTACAATCCTCACCTCATATACACTCTTCACATTTGCTGTGGTTCACAAAATGAACTCTTTTTGACCACACAAAGCTGGCTTTACATCATAGACAATAAAAGCCAGCAGCTTTAATTTCATTTCCTTTTTGTTATTTCTCTTTACTGTTACGATGTTGGTTTTTCTGCTAGAACCCTCCAGCTTAATTCTGGCTCAAACACAAAGAACTAACTGTGACCTGTTACAGACTTCCACTTGTGACGATGTTACCTTCACATAAATTATTCTAAAAACACTCACCGACATGGTGGCTTAGTGGTTAGCATGTTCCCCTCTCAGCACTGGGGATCCAGGTTCGAATCCCAATCTGGGTGGAGTTTCCATGTTCTTCCCGTGTCTATGTGCGTTTTCTCCTACAGTCCAAAAACATAGATTCAACATATCTTGGCTTCTCTAAATTGCCCCATATAGAGTGTGATTGTGTGTCTATGTGAGTGAGTGTGAACATCGATAAATTAGCGTCCTATCCTGGGTGTATCTTCCCAGCGCTTGAAACGTTCTGCCCTGGATGGGCATGGGGAACCCCCACAACCCTAGTAGAGGATAAAGCGGAAGATAACGAATGAATGAATGAATGAATAAGTTGGCGGCACCATGGCATAGTGGTCAGCATGTCCACCTACCCCAATGGTGGGGTATTGGGTTTAAATCTCAATCTGGGTATTGTTTCCATGTCCCCTTACTACCAGCGAACATGGCATACACATTATAGTTAGACCAACTTTCACTTTTGTTGTCCCCTACATCCAACATGGTACTAATTATGTCATTAATTCACCTTATTAATGCACCTGCAGTCCACTATCCATCCATCCATTATCTTCCTCTTTATCCTCTATTAGGGTCGCGGTGGGGTTCCCCATGCCCATCCAGGGCAAAACGTTTCGGCCGCTGGACAGATACACCCAGGACAGGGCGCCAATCTATCGCTGGGCACACACTCACACAGACACACACACAAACACACTCTATATGGGGCAATTTGGAGAATTCAATTGACCTTGATCCATGTTTTTAGACTGTGGGAGGAAACCGGAGAACCCACACAGACACGGGGAGAACATGGAAACTCTACCCAGATTGGGATTCGAACCGGGAATCCCTAGTGCTGAGAGGAGAACATGCTAACCACTAAGTCGCCATGCCACCCTCAGTCCACTATCCATTAGACATCAATTTGTAGTTGGTCATCATCATGTTGCATCAAGATGAACCTTTTTCAAGATTTATATGATGCAACAGAATTAAAATGGAATGGATGAAAGTGAGCTGCCCGGGCTGAAGTCAGTTGAGCTCTTGCTGTGAGGTTCTTCAAATTGCGATTGCTTGCAAATTACATCATCACTTTCCTTCAGAATTATTCGACATCATGGCTTCCTTCACATTAGTTGCCCATTGTTCAAATCAACAGTTTGCTGAATAACGCTGACTCGGGACACATCTACAGTCAAAAGTGTGGACTTTTTGCTCCACTTATTGTCCATGTTCTCAGTTCCACTTACAGTAAAGATGGATTTTGTTGTTCTACAATTCCAAACTGTAGTCCATTTGTTTGACTACAGTACATAATGTATACATCCCCTTTACTCTGATCTAATGGTCAGGACCCCAATAGTACCATCACAGAGCAGGGATTATTAGGTTGGTGCATTATTCCTATCCCAGCAGTGTCACTGAGGTGGAGAAATGAAACTACAGCAGCACTGCTGCACTAAAACCCCCTCACCACATCAGTGTCACTGCAGAACTGACAATAAACAATCCACCACCCAAATGATACCTGTTCTGTGATGATCCTGACCAACAGAGAACAGAGAACCAACAGGGGACCAACAACAACAAACAATATAGATAGATGTACTACAGTCTGTAATTGTATAACTATAAAGTCCATCTATATGGTAAGTGAAGAAAATAGATAATGGAGCAAGAAGGGGGCGTGTCCAAATTATTGACTTGTGCTATACATGCACAGTGGCATAGTGGTTTGCTCGTTCTTCTCTCAGTGCTGAGGATCAAGGTTCGAATCCCGGGTGTTTCCATGTTCTCCCCGTGTCCGCATGGGTTTTTTCCGGGTTCTCCAGTTTCCTCCCACAGTCCAAAAACATGGATTCAAGGTAAATATAATGCTTTAAATTGCCCCATATGGTATTTGTGTCTGTGCCCGTGTAAGTGAGTGTGCCCAGTGACAGATTGTCCTAAGTTTATCTGTCCAGCACCTGAAACGTTCTGCTCCGGATGGGCATGGAGAACCCAATAGAGGATTAAGCCGAAAACAATGAAATTAAATAAATAAAAGAATCAAAGGAACGTTTTTGCAGCTGTAAAATTACAAATGAAGGAGTCTGTTGCAGTTTGAGTCCTTCTTGTAGCTCAAACAGTTGGTTGAGGCAATCATGAATGCAGATGTGCAGATTTGCATCTGCGGGGCTCTCATCCATGCACATCATCTAAACACTCAGGCTCTAATAGAAAACCAAATGGGATCAATTAAACGTGCAGACTTGGGCAGACAGCTGCACCTGCAGTCCCTTGCCACCGTTTCCTATTTTTTGGCTAGCTTTGAAGAAGTCATGGTTACAGAGTTAGGGCTCAGGTTGTACCCTAAAATTAACAATGCACACATGTGATCGTGTACCTCAAGCCACTTGGTCCTCTTCACAGCTCTGGGTGTACCCTGCAGAGCCACATAAAGGGATTCGAGTCCACCTTTGAGAATTGGTAGAGCTATTTTGGGAAAGTGGATAAAAATGATGTGGCGGTGCGGCAGTCCGGGGTTCCGATTCCACCCTTTGCGTATTATTGCTTCCCCTGGAACCATATAACTAACTGGGTAGCAATAAAGTTTACAGCCTTGAGTTTGAGTGTCAGTGCTAATGTGTGTGAAGGCTCTGTGGTGTTGATGATGAACAGCTTCTCGCATCAGTGGGCTCCTCCCTCTTACTCATAGTGGCACTTTGAGGCCAGTGTCAGTCACAGAACATGGGCTGACCTGAATGGGGTCGACTGTTTTCTGACTTTAGGCACCTAAATAGAAAAAGAACTGGATAAAAACACAAGACGTCCTATTATTATGAACTCCATTGACCATTATATGTGTACTAAACATCCATCCCTCCATTATCTTTCGTTTAATCCTCTATTAGAGTCGCAGGAGGTTGCCCATCCAGGGGACAACATTTCCAGTGGGCAGATACACCAAGGACAGGGGGCCAATCTATTGCTGGACACACACTCAGAGACATATGCTATATGGGACAATTTAGAGCAGCCATGTTACCTTGAATCCACCCTGATCGGGATTCGGGACGGTTCCCTTCCCATCCAGAGGCGAAAGTTTCGAATGCTGTGCTGATACACCCAGGACACACACTCACACAGACATTATTTGGGCCAATTTAGTGTATCCAATTTACCTTGAATCCATGTTTTCCGACTGCGGGAAACCAGATGAAACCCACGCGGACACAGGGAGAACATGTAAAATTCACCCAGATTGGGATTCGAACCTGGATTCCAAGTTCTGAGAGATGAATGTGCTAACCACTAAGTCACCGTGCCACCAATATTCGATCAATATTATTATTCTAATATATAATTGTATATATATATTTTTTTCTTTGTTATGTTGTGTTTTTTATATATATATATATGTGTGTATATATGTATGTGCACGGTGGCTTAGTGGTTAACACGTTCGCCTCTCAGCGCTACGTGGAGTTTCCATGTTCTCCCCGTGTCCGCGTGTTCTCCGGTTTCCTCCCACAGTCTAAAAACATGGATCAAGTCAATTGAATTCTCCAAATTGCCCCATATAGAGTGTGTGTGTGAGTGAGTGTGTGCCCAGCGATGGATTGGTGCCCTATCCTGGGTCTATCTGCCCAGTGCCCGAAACGTTCTCCCCTGGATGGGCATGGGGAACCCCACCGCGACCCTACTAGAGGATGGAGCGGGAGCTAATGAAATATATATATATATATATATATATATATATATATATATATATATATATATATATATATATATATATATATATATGCTGGGCAGATACACCCAGTACAGGGCACCAATCTATACCTGGGCACACACTCACTCACACACACACACACACACTTTATATGGGGCAATTTGCAGAATTCAATTGACCTTAATCCATGTTTTTGATCCACGTGGACAACCTCAGTGTGATCCTCAGTGCTGAGTGACTAATATGCTAACCACTAAGCCACTTGGCCGTCCTATCTATCTATATATATATCTCACTGTGGATATATTAAAACCATAATTTTACGTAATCTAACATATATCTTTATTCCCCCGCAGCCCGTGCCTATCGATGATTCGTTCTGTGGGCTGGACATCAACCAGCCCCTGGGTGGCTCTCAGCTGGTGACCGGCCACACGCTCTACACAGAAAGCAGAGACCGCATGACCTCGGTGACCTCCTACGTCTACAACGGTTACTGCGTGGCTTTCGTCGGCACTAAAAGTGGACGACTCAAGAAGGTACGTTTGGATATTAAAAGTCTTCCATTTACCTCGCCAAGCTTCTGGACCTTTAGCAATAACAATCATATAATATGACTGATGTGTTTCATCCTTTGCAGAGGTCATATTTTATTATTTCGAAAATTCTAGGTTTTTTTTGGCTACGATTCTCACTCTCTGTTAAGAGTTGCTTCTCTCGCCAAGGATTTTTAAAAACTCAAGGTTAAGAATGATATCTTATTCTGGCCTCCACAGCTCGGCTGCAAACTGTGACTCAGCTATGGCCTTATATTATATTTAAAGGTGCGTATGCAGGGATAACTGCTGGAAAGGTCCGGAAGACTTAATGAATACTTGATGCTGTCCTTTAGAACTTGTCTGGAACTTTTCGCACTGTGCTCAAAGCTACTTCTCAATTACTCATACCATCACGTATCATTAAGCTCATTTGAGTTCTAGCTAACGTTTGATGATCAGATGGGATCTGGTCCAGTGTTCTATGGATGTTAATACCCAGAATATAATTCAGAGGTATTTATATAAAAAGTAACCTACTGTTCTAGTGGTATTTCTTTCGTGTTGAATAACTGAATGAAGGGATATTCAGTTACAGAATCAAGAGGTTTGGACATGCCCCATTTTTATTCCACTTACTGTCCGTGTTCTCAGTTCCACTTCCTGTAAAGATGGACTTTGTAGTTCTGCAATTCCACGGGGAATCCACTCCATCCACCAAAATCCCACACCATACCATAATAGTAGCACCACAGAGCAGGTATTATTGGGTTTGTGCATTATTCCTATCCCAGCAGTGTCACTAAGGTGTTTAAATGAAACTACAGCAGCACTGCTGCACTAAAACCCCCTCACCACATCAGTGTCACTGCAGAACTGACAATAAACAATCCACCACCCAAATGATACCTGTTCTGTGATGTTCCTGACCAATAGAGAACAGAGAACCAACAGGGGACCAACAAAAACAAAGAACACAGATGGACTACAGTCTGTAATTGTAAAACTACAAAGTCCATCTATATGGTAAGTGGACTAAATTGGGTCGTGTGTCCAAACTTGGTGCAGTAGAGTAATATTGCTATCAAGCAATGCACATAAAATAGATTTGTGATGTCACTGTATGGTTGTTCCAACAATACCACAGCAAATGTGATTTGTAATCAATGCTATGGGTCTACTAAATTTAAAGAGTGTGCCTCCTTCATGTGCTTCATCAAAGTAGTCCATCCTGGTATTCCCTTTAACAAAATGCTTAGTGAATCATTTCGAGCCGCTGTGCTCATTACTATTTTTCACATGGATTTGTTGACATAACCTTGCAGTGCCCCTTAGGGAGCTACTTGTTACCAACACAAGTGAGACTCTATTAACACCTCGGGGTTGATATATGAGTACTTGGACATCTAAACGGCCAAATAAATACCATATATCATTACAGATTCCAGGTTGTTCTGACCAAATACACATTACCCAGCTGCATCTTGGCATCCTTGGGATCCACTGGCGTTCTTTTTTCTACCCAATTATGGTGTAACATCACCACTATACATCACCAGTCAAAAAGAACGATCTTCCCAACTCTGTCACTTACAGTAGCATCTTCAAGAAACATTCATCCATCCATTATCTTCCGCTTTATCCTCTACTAGGCTCGCGGTGGGGTTCCTGCTTTATTATCTAAAACTTTGCAAAATGAAGTTCTCATTGCAGAAAAATACTTTGGTCCTTTGCGAATTGCGAATTTTTATGTTAACTATGTTACCAAGCTGTGAGAGTTACATTTACATTACATTAACATCTAATCTACCCATTCATCCATTATCTTCCACTTTATCTAGGGTCGTGGGGGGTTCCCCATGCCCATCCAGGGGAGATCGTTTTGGGCGCTGGGCAGATACACCCAGGACAAGATACAGGGTGGCAATCTATCGCTGGGCACACACTCACTCACACAGACACACACAAACACACTCTATATGGGGCAAATTGGAGAATTCAATTGACCTTGATCCATGTTTTTGGACTGTGGAAGGAAACCGGAGAACCCAGAGGAGGGACACGGGGAGAACATGAAAACTCCACCCAGATAGGGATTCGAACTGGGAATTCCTTGCGCTGAGAGAGAACGTGCCAACCTCTAAGCCACCGTGCCGCCCACGTTAAATTATACAACTCAATAATATTTTTGGCTTAGTGGTTGGCATGTTCTCCTCTCAGCACTAGGGATTCCCGGTTCGAATCCCAAAATGGGTTTCCATGTCCTCCCCGTGTCCGCGTGGGTTCCTCCAGGTTCTCCGGTTTCCTCCCACAGTCCAAAAACATGGATCAAGGTCAATTGACTTCTTCAGATTGCCCCATATAGAGTGTCTTTGTGTGGGTCAGTGTGTGCCCAGCGATAGATCTGCCCAGCGCCCGAAACGAGAATCCAGTTCTCCCCTGGATGGGCATGGGGACCCCCCCACGAACCTAGATAAAGTGGAAGATAATGGATGAATGGGTAGATTAGATGTCAATGTAATGTAAATGTAACTCTCACAGCTTGGTAACATAGTCGAAAAAATGAATTCGCAAAGGACCAAAGTATTTACTGCAATGAGAACTTCATTTTGCCAAGTTTTAAATAATAAAGCAGGACCTTGGCTTGTTGGCCAACTCCCCCTCTGTGTTCAAGCAGCTGCTTGGCTTTGTCCAAGATCCATTAGCTGCACTGAAGACACTGCGGGGAAAGAGCCGAGAAGGCTGCTGGGGAAATAGTCTTTGTGGGGAAAGGGATTTCGGTGTTATTGAATTATTAGATGTTATTATGTGGCACTATGGCTTTATTCTTATGTCTAGACTTTATCTCAAGGACACACACACACACACACACACACACTTACCCGCACACCTACACAACATGATCACGGAAGCAATTTTCATCTCTAATTGAATCGGCAGTGTAATCAGGATGTGGCATCGGTGCGTTTCATTGAGTGTAATCCCCTTGTTTGATCAGGTTAATAATTCATGCTAACACTTGCCTCTCATCCATTGTGGAATTGAATTAAACAGGAGGTTTGTTCCTCAAACACAACTGCCCAAACGTTGTAGTACGGTTTGCTTGTCTGTACACACTTGCCCGCAGTCCTCAAGTGTCTGTGCAAGTCGAAACCCAAACCATGGAGAGACCGTCGTTATATGTGTGGAGGGATGTGGCAACTTTGCAGTCCACCACACAGCATGGATACCCGTGAGAATCTGATCAGACGTCCGGCCATGCGAATCCTCTGCTTGGGTTGCGGGGGGGCTCCCCATGCCCATCCAGGGGAGAAAGTTTTGGGTGCTGGGCAAATATACACAGGACAGGGCGCCTATCTATTGCTAGGCACACACTCACTCACACAAACACACTCTATATAGGGCAATTTAGAGCATTCATCTATCCATCCATTGTCTTCCACGTTATCCTGTACTAGGGTCGTGGGGGGTTCCCCATGCCCATCCATGGGAGAACTGGATTCTCGTTTTCGGGCACTGGGCAGATACACCCAGGACAGTGCACCAATCTATCATTGGGGACACACTCTCTCACACAAACACACTCTATATGGGGCAATTTATAGGGTTAATCCATCCATCCTTCATCTTTCGCTTTGTCCTCTACTAGGGTCGCGGGGGGGGTTCCCCATGCCTATCCAGGGGAGAAAGTTTTGGGCACTGGGCAAATACACCCAGGACAGCGTGCCAATCTATCACTGGGCACACACTCACTCACACACACACACAGACACACAAAAACACACTCTATATGGGGCAATTTGAAGCATTCATTCATCCATCCATTATCTTCCGCTTTTTCTGTACTAGGGATGTGGGGGTTCCCTATGCCCATCCAGGGAGAACGTTTCAGGCACTGGGCAGATACACCCAGGACAGGGAGTCAATCTCACACACTCATACACACACTCTATATGGGGCAATTTGGAGAATTCAATTGACCTTGATCCATGTTTTTGGACACCTGCCTCTCATCCATTGTGGAATTGAATTAAACAGGAGGTTTGTTCCTTAACGTTGTAGTACGGTTTGCTTGTTTTATTTGTACACACATGCCCGCAGTCCTCAAGTGCCTGTGCAAGTCGAAACCCAAACCATGGAGAGACCGTCATTATATGTGTGGAGGGATGTGGCAACGTCGTAGTCCACCACACAGTGTGGATACCCGTGAGAATCTGATCAGACGTCCAGCCATGCGGATGACAGTTTGAGTAAAGGAGGGTGAGACTGCTTTTTCAGGGTTTGTAACTCTGTTTATTTATTGGGTGGGTAACACGCCCGTGTGTAGATGAGCAGGAAGACATGGACAGGTCCAAAAAGCACTCTCTGTGTTCCTGTCTGTTTAGGATTCAACGAGAAACTCTTTTCAAACAGAGAATCATTCGCTTGCAGGGTAACCTTAAAGCTTTGAGAGAAGGACTGGAGGTTTACAGAAGCCACTGTTTTAAAGGTTCTCAGCTGGTTCTCCATCCTCTACCCCGGTAAAGTAATAAGTGGAAGATAATGAAAGAAATAACGAATGAAAATAACCTCCAAAACACATTTGAACATACATATATATACAAAGTCAATTTAAGTGCAAGCTTTTAAAGAAACTAAGAAACTTAGCATTTTAAAAACTCAACAAAAATCCTGCCCGCTTCTGAAACGTTCTTTTCTTTGTCTCTTTTTTATAATTTTTTTTTTATAAATGATGATCAAATGAGGATTTTATCCATGCATCCATCCTATCCATCCATATATCCATCCATCCATATTATATTATATAATATTATATTTTATATATATATATTATGGCATGGTGGCTTAGTGGTTAGCACGTTCTCCTCTCAGCACTAGGGATTCCCGGTTCGAATCCCCATCTGGGTGGAGTTTCCATCTTCTCCCCATGTCCGCATGGGTTTCCTCCGGGTTCTCCGGTTTCCTCCCACAGTCCAAAAACATGGATCAGGTCAATTGAGTTCTCCAAATTGCCCCATATAGAGTGTGTTTGTGTGAGTGATTGTGTGCCCAGTGATAGATTGGCACCCTGTCCTGGGTGTATCTGCCCAGCGCCTGAAACATTCTCCCCTGGATGTGCATGGGGAACTCCCCGCGACCCTAATGTAGGATAAAGCGTAAGATAATGGATGGATGGATATGTATATATATATATATATATATATATATATATATATATATATATATATATATATATATATTACGTAACCCACTTTCAGATCCAGATCCACCAGTTGAGCATCTCTTTTGTAGACGATAGAGTGTGAGTTTCCAGGAACCTGAAAGCCCGTACTGACTGTATGGCATACATGCTTAAAAAAGGGAACTTGAAGAGATAGAAAGGAAAAGCGGGCAACGCGACTGGTTCAGTTAAAGGAATCGGGCTCACACTGCAGCATCTAATTGGATTGGCTCCTTTCTGAAAGAGTAAATCCTCTTCCTCTATCCAGTCACCGTCTCACTCTTAAAGCCTCTTTTGCACGTGCAACCCGGTTTATTTAGACATTTCCTAGAGGAACTGAATATATAATACACATTTAAGAAATACATTTCAATGAGGGTGCAAAAAAAAAAAAAAAAAAACTAGAACGGTGCGGTTCCTGAAGAACGCATGTGATTGCAGCTTGGCCGTAAGAGACACAGTGCATACGTACTGTATATCAAAGCAATACAGTGGGTAAAAAAGTGGGCATGGCCAGGTAATAGACAGTCTCTCAATCACTCTGTGATTTCACAAGACCGGTCTGTTTCTGTGTGTCTGTGTTCTAATAAAATGTACTATAAAACATACTAACTATAGTGCATTCTAATAAAATGTATATATAGAAAGTCGAAAGTGTGTGTGTGTGTGATTAACATTTGACGTACTTACTCTTCGGAACCCTCTGTAGGTTGTACTCTTTACAAAGCACCAAAAAGCAACACAAGAGGCTTAATTTTAGCGGATTTTAGTGAGCTTGGTGATTTGGCGTCAGTGTGTCTTTGCTATCTTGACAACGTAATTCATGTGTGTGATTTGGTAACTGAACACTTTACACTGTTTGCAAGAAACGTCATGCAAGCCGGGCCAAGTGAAGCCTTGTACCTCAACTACCCACTATAGAGACTAAGAAAACCTTGCACCATGTGTCTACTTTAAGTTATTCATCCATCCACACCTCAAAAGAAACAAGCATGAAACCGCATTTAAGTAATAACCACTAGGGGTGCTGAAAAAAATCGATCAACGGATCGCGATTCATAGTCCTGGCGATTCTGAATCGATTCAAAATGCCTAAATATGGATTAAAAAAAAATTTGACGCTCAAACTCCCGAGCGTACTGCATATCGCATTACGTATCCACTCAGCCACCGTACAGCAAGCTTGTTAGAAAGCTCCCATTGTCTGAATGGAGTCCGCTAGCATGGAGCAGGAAGCATGGAGCAGGGGGGATTGCGATTCGCCAGTGTTTGGCACACTTTGGATTTTACAATGTCCGGGAAAGAGAGAGCTTGACATGCACAACTGTCTGCAAGGAGTGGAAATTGAATTTTATTTGAGGTACTTTGGAAATACGACAAATGCGCGAGCCCATTTTGCGCAACATCACCCTGAGCTAAAAGAAGTTGAATAGTTGAAAATATATATCATATTTAAGGTGAAGTTTTGAAAATGTAGCGAATGTTGGTGCAATATAGTTAACAAGACTGACGTTTGTATTTTATTTTCAATGTTAAATTTTAAAGAATTGCAAAATATATATGCACTCTGACTGTAAAGTCTGTATTTTAGTAGATTAAAGGCTAATGCACCATGGTAACTTTTGTATTAAAATATTTTGAATGATTTGTTCATTGATGGATGTTTTTTATGTAAGAAAAAGTAAGGCAGCTAAGCTAAACTAATACTGCTCATTTTAATTTAGCGCAATCCTATTATTCATTCATTCATTCATTATCTCCCGCTTTATCCTCTATTAGGGTCGCGGTGGGGTTCCCGATGCCCATCCAGGGGAGAACGTCTCGGGCGCTGGGCAGATAGACCCAGGACAGGGCGCCAATCCATCGCTGGGCACACACTCACTCACACAGACACACTCTATATGGGGCAATTTCGAGAATTCAATTGACTTGATCCATGTTTTTGGACTGTGGGAGGAAACCGGAGAACCCGGAGGAAACCCACGCAGACACGGGGAGAACATGGAAACTCCACCCAGATGGGGATTCGAACCGGGAATCCCTAGCGCTGAGCGGCTAATGTGCTAACCACTAAACCACCATGCCGCCGCAATCCTATTATCATTTATTCATTATCTCCCGCTTTATCCTCTATTAGGGTCGCGGTGGGGTTTCCCCATGCCCATCCAGGGGAGAACATCTCGGGCGCTGGGCAGATACACCCAGGACAGGGCGTCAATCCATCGCTGGGCACACACTCACTCACACAGACACACTCCATATGGGGCAATTTTGAGAATTCAATTGATTTGATCCATGTTTTTGGACTGTGGGAGGAAACCGGAGAACCCGGAGGAAACCCACGCAGACACGGGGAGAACATGGAAACTCCACCCAGATGGGGATTCGAACCGGGAATCCCCAGCGCTGAGAGGCGAACGTGCTAACCACTAAGCCACCGTGCCGCCCCAATCCTATTATATAAAATATAAATGTAATATAAATATAATATAAATATAAAATGGGGCGGCACGGTGGTTTAGTGGTTAACACGTTCGCCTCTCAGAACTAGGGATTCCCGGTTTTAATCCCCATCTGTCCCACAGTCCAAAAACAAGTCAATTGAGTTCTCCAAATTGCCCCATATAGAGTGTGTGTGTGTGTGTGTGTGTGTGTGTGTGTGTGTGTGAGTGAGTGTGTGCCTAGTGATAGATTGGCACCCTGTCCGGGGTGTATCTGCCCAGCGCCCGAAACGTTCTCCCCTGGATGGGCATTGGGAAACCCCACCGCAACCCTAATATAGGATGAAGCGGAAGATAATGAATGAAAGGATAAATATAATATAATATTTATAAATATAAAATAATGCAAAAAGATTTGATACATGAAGGAACCTGAAGGTATTGTTTTAAATAATTGTTCTATTTGTTTACGTTGTTGTTTCATCTTGTCAATCACATAATTTAAACAAAATTTAAAGACCATTTCAACTGAAAAGTTGTCTCTGAATTGAAAATTGATTCAGAATCGAAAAGTCGTGACCTCAAAAATTGGAATCGAATCGCACTGAGAGACATTGAGAGATTCGCACCCCTAGTAACCACTCTCTCCACCAATCACTGGTGTTGCTCGAACTCCGTAGAGCTGTTGGGACATCTTGAGATTCTTCTGGATGCTTTAGAGTATATATACCTCTGCAGGGTCCTGCTGTGTAAGTATGTCAACTGTAGTAACTGTGTGGATTTGTATACACACTCCCACCAAATTCATCACATGACTTTAGATGTAAACTATAATAATCTAATAATGATATAAAAGCATGAATCCACTTCATTGTATGTTGTGTTTCTCAGTTCGACAATCTAACACAGATGGAGAACCCCGTCCTGTTCCGCTGCTTAAAAGGGCAGTTTAGGAGAATCGGGTCTGGACGTCATCCAGAGCTCATATGAGACCACAGTAAAGGAAATGGGCTCGCACTGTTGCATCTAATTCGATTGGCTCCTTTCCGAAAGAACGACTCCCCCTTCCATGTCCAGACGCAGGGTCTCACTCTCTTAAACGCTCACACTGACTCACACTACTTTCCCATTCACTCCGCACACTCTCCTCTTCTTCGGCAGAGCCTCCCTGCTGTTTTGGCCGCTCCGCTATAAGCCCTGTTAGGGCATACGGTCAGGGGGAGAAGTTCGATTGGTTCTGGCAGAAATGTGGAAACTGGCCAAGTGCGGATTTCTCGTGGTATCTGAGGGAGGTTTGGGAGATGTGTGTAGAGTGGGAAAACCAAAATAAATCCCGAGTCTTAAAAATCATGTGTTATCAGATGTAAGGCCTGCTCAACGAACTTTTATTTTAGCTACATTGTATATTCAAGAAAGAGGATGTGTGCTGTGAGTGACTCACGTTTACAAAATCCATCCAATTCCATCCATTATCTTCCGCTTTATCCTCTACTAGGGTCACGGGAGGGTTCCCCATGCCCATCCAGGGGAGAAAGCTTCGGGCGCTGGGCAGATACACCCAGGACAGGGTGCCAATCTATCACAAGGCACACACTTACACAGACACACAAACACACACTATATGGGGCAATTTGGAGAATTCATTTGATCTTGATCCATGTTTTTGGACTGTGGGAGGAAACCGGAGAATCCAGAGGAAACCCAAGTGGACACTTGAGAACATGGAAACTCCACCCAGATTGGGATTTAAACCGGGAATCCCTAGCACTGAGAAAACACAAACGTGCTAACCACTAAGCCACCGTGTAATTTTTCATTTGTTCCCCATGCACATCCAGGGGAGAACGTTTCAGGTGCTGGACAGATACACCCAGGACAGGGTGCCAATCAATCGCTAGGCACATACACTCACACAAACACACTCTATATGGGGCAATTTGGAGAATTTTAATTGACCTTGATCCATGTTTTTGGACTGTGGGAAAATATAATCGGTTGCAGATAACATGGAAACTCCACCCAGATTGGGATTCGAACTGGGAATCCCATGTGTCGAGAGGCGAAGGTGGATTTGTCAGTGTATCTATACCCCTTTGTAACATTGTAACATACAGAATACCAGTTAAAAGTTTGGCCCAACCCCCTTCTTGCTCTACTGTCTTTTGTTGTTGTATAATTACAGACTGTGGTAGTGGTTAACACGCCGCCTCTCAGCTCTGGGGATCCAGGGTCGAATACTGATCTGCGTGAAGTTCATGTCCTTCCCATGTCTGCATGGGTTTCAAGTGGGACCCACAGTCCAAAAACATGGTTTCAATGTAAATTGGATCCTAAATTAACCCATATACAGTAGAGAGTGTCTGTGTGAGTGAGTGTGTGCCCAGTGATAGATTGGCGTCCTGTCCTGGGTGTATCTGCCCAGCGCCTGAAACGTTCTCCCCTGGATGGGCATGAGGAATTCCCCTTGTCCCTAATAGAAGATCAAGTGGAAGGTAATAAATGAATGAGTTTAATCCCCCACATGCTACACATTAAGGTACCTTGCTCAACTGAAGCAAACCCCGGATTACAATGCCCAAAAGCCCCAATGGCCCCCGTGTTATGCTACACAGATAACACGCAGCATCCCAAGTTAAGACTGATTAAGCTATTTTCCTTGTGATCACATTCATAATGACAAAGCAGTAATGCAATTCCAGTGTCCTCAATGAGAAGCCTTCAAATCTGATTGCATCTCATCTGGTCTAGTTAGGGAAGCCTAATCTACAGTACACAGCAAAAGTAAACAGGCCCTGTGTACTCGTGGCGTGTAATTAATTTCTTTCATGTCGTGCCAGTGCATAATCAGTATTTTGTTTGTCGCCTCAAACTTGAAAGCCAGGTTCAGGTGCGTCCCACTTGGCAGCGCCGGGAACTTAATTGGACAAATGTCCCATTGAACTGGTCAAGTGAGCATCTGGGCTCCGCTCGCATGGCTTTCTCAACCGGGCTGCTCCGTTTGACCTGGTACACAGAGTTAAAGGCCGAACCCGGGCCACAGCGGCGAGCTCCAACCCGGCACGGCACATGAAAGGACAAGCGGCCTGACGAGCGACACTGGCAGCTGCTTCCAGCTCTTGTTTACCTTCCTCTGTCAGTGGGCTTTTATTTCCGGTCCTGATTTAAAAACATAACCCTCTCAGATGTTGTCAGCTCTGTATCCATGGCTCTGCCGGAGCACTGTGGCTACGACGATTACTGAATGGAACCTGGATTTTTATTGGACTGGCAGTCCTGCAGGATGCCCTCAATGGACTTGTATAGTTTTCCAATTGTTAAATATAGATCACCTGATCATCACACAATCTGTACATTAGTGTCCTATACTGTTGATGCTTACTGGCTGCTCAAGGAGGATGAGTCCCCCACTGAGTCTTGGTCCTCCCAAGGTTTCTTCCATAAGGGAGTTTTTTCTCTTTTAGGGTTTAATGGCTTATAACACTGTAAAGTAACGTCAATGGACCTGGGATTTGAACTCTTTGACACATTTACATTTACATTTGGTCATTTAGCAGATGCTTTCTTCCAAAGCGACTTACAAGGTGAGCACAGGGTTAATCACAACATCCTGATGCAATGAGGGTTAAGGGCCTTGCTCAAGGACCCACATTGGAGTTCAAAGGCTTAAAACACTGTAAAGCTGCTTTGTGACAATGTGCTATTTTAAAAAGCACTATATAAATAAATTACTTGAACTTACTCAGATGTGGTGGTACCTGAGACTACGTGTTAGTGTGCTCGGATGGAGGCTGATTCGTTGGCTCACCGCCTTGTTTTCATCAGCCGGAGGGCAACAGGCACTTGTTTTTGTGGCTCACTTTCTTATTATTAGTGCTTCACCGGCTCGTCTGGCTTAATAAATGCTCGATAGAGGTGTGCGGCTTTGTCTACGCGCTAGATAAGAGATCGAAATTGAGACACAGGAAAACGGGTCGGTCAGGGCAAGTGAATGAAAGGGGGGGGGGGGGGGGTAATGCTTTACAGGGCTCCTCTATGCCAGGAATGGCTGCCCAAACCAACATGAAGGAGGGTGTCCCTAGCAACAGCCGGGGCTCATGGCAACGGCTGAATAGCGTTCCATCCCCAAGGAACATTCATTACTCCAGTTACAGCAAGACAATCGCCACAACCTGTCTTAAGCGAAAGAATGCAGACGCACACACAAATGCCAGCACTGACACAATAGCACGCAGCTGATTTTCCGATATTGTATTATAATAGACTTCTCCGGCTCTCCTTCCATCGCGCCACTCTCCATTCGTGGATTTGCTCTGCTGATATATGGGAACGAGGCTTAAGGGGTAATTTATAGTCGGCATAGAGAATGCTGCGAAAAAAAACGAAAAAAAAAAAATCCCCTGCCTGCTGGTTATGTGCTATTTTTAAGGTCAGTGATTATGCACATTTATCATGGTTCTCTTTTTTTGTACTCGTGACATTGCCTCCACATAGTACAGTGGGAGACTTGATCAAGTTTGTATCGCAGACGACAGGCTGTGGTCGTTCTCTCAGCGTAGGTAATTGGCTATGATATCGGTTATTTGAGCATCTTGGAAAGCCGGGTGGAGGAAGACGCAACGGCGTCTCGGTAAATGCCAATGGGCATCATGTCCGTGGGATTAGTCATTTAGCTAAATGTTAAGCTCTTGATTTTGGCGTTATATGAAGGAGTTAGCATTTATGCATGGAAGCATGGTGCACTGAAATGGGTTCCGCAGGTACAAATACCAAATGACTCATGCATTGGGTCTCCGATATACGATCACCTGAATGGAAGCCGAATGCATGAGGGTTCGGAAAGTTTCCAGAGCGATTTCCGAATACACTACTGTATGTTATGTGTTCATTCTTTAAATTAGAACTATTAAAACATTGTTAGAATTATAATTTTTTAAATTCCAGATAGTCGTGGGCGGTACGTTGGCTTACTGGTTAGCACCTCCGCCTTTCAGCATTGGGGATCCAGGTTTGAATCCCGATCTGGGTGGAGTTTCCATGTTCTCCTCGTGTCTATGTGGGTTTCCTCCGGGTTCTCCGGTTTTGTCCCACATCCAAAGACATGGATCTAGGTCAATTGAATGCTCCAAATTGCCCCGTATATAGTGTGTTTTTGTGAGTGTATGCCCAGTGATAGATTGGCGCCCTGTCCTGGGTGTATCTGTCCAGCGCCCAAGACGTTCTCCCCTGGATGGGCATGGAGAACCCCCCCCCGCGACCCTAGTAGATGATAAAGCAGAAGATAATGGATGGATAAAGGTAGTACTAGGTGGTACTACCTTTGTTTTTGGACTGTGAGAGGAAACTGGTGAACCCGGAGGAAAGCCACACGGACACAGAGAACACCGTGCCACCCTGTATAGAGTTATTGTCTTTGGAAATGTCTCTTTAAGCCAGTTCTGCCTCTCCTCTCTCCATTTGATGGCTCCTTGTCTTTTGTACATACATGAAATACATTTTGATTAGAGCTCCCTCACTGGGATGAAGTTATTATGGTCAACAATGATGGTCTGCGGTGATTTCAGCCGGTCCGACTCGCAAAACATTACCTTGCTGACGCTCACGAGATTGCAAACAATCTTCCTAATCATGTTACTGTATGCTTGGCAGCCTCCCTTCAATTTGCCTCCTGGTAGTAATGAGAACCACTGATTGGTTGGAGGAACCGGAGGCTACAGTGCACCTTTTCAGGAGCCGCCTGCTTTAATTTTACACCCGAAAATCCGAATCCTGCGTCTGAGAACCCTGCCGAAAAGACATATTCATATTTGATGAGAGAACAGGAACAGTGAATTTCGAGTAGCCAGCATCAAAGAACGTAACGGTACTGCTGTTAGTATGCTATCCGCTAGTTTGCTATTATTAACTGTAATCTTTTTGTGCTTGAGGTGTGACATGCCTCTCAAATAAAGGGTTGTGTGATACTCCATCGAGTGTTTTTTTTCATAATGGCAACCCCCGTAATGGCATTATAATATCAGTGATATGATGTACACTGCCTTAAAGGCATAACCTTCGCCACTGTATTGTTTCCACCGGCGTTTGAATGATTAGTGTTTATGGTTGTGGCAAACGTACGCTTATACACTTTAATCATCCGATTATTTTCTGGAATGTCTTTAGACAGTGGTGACCTTTAGATGCATTCAACCTTTGGCAGGTCAATATTTACAATGTTAGCGGTTGAAGCAGTGACACAGCGGCAAATCACTGATTTTTTGGAGGTTTGTATTGTATTGTAACTTGAGGATCATTCAAAAATGATACATGAGCTTATAGAGTCTTATTTTGGCGATATTGGGTGAGCCATCGACCAATTGATTTGTGGATTCAAATCCCAGATCCACTGAAGTTACCAATGTGGGTCCTCCAACAAGACCCTTAACCTTAATGGGCTGTATAGCCAACAATGTGTTCTGACCCTGGTCATCAAGTTGGGATACTTGTAAGTGGCTTTGGATATAAGCATCTACTAAATGAGCTAATGCAATTAAGAGAATTACTACATGCCCGCTGTAATTATTCCCTCCTCATGATAGCAACAACACAGTGACATGCCCTTAATCAAGTTCAAGTAATTTATTTATATGGCGCCTTTTACAACAGTACATTGTCACAAAGCAGCTTTACAGTGTTATAAGGCTGAACCCCCAAAGAGCAAGCCAAAGCAACAGTGGCAAGAAGAAACTCCCTGTTATGTTGTTATCTTAAGGAAGAAACCTTGGGAGGACCAAGGCTCAGTGGGGACTCATCCTCCTTGAGCGGCCGGGCCGCATCAACAGTGTAGGACACTAATATACAGATTGTGTGATGATCAGGTGACCCATATTTAACAATTGGAAAAGTCCATTGAGGGCGTCCTGCAGGACTGCTGGTCCAATAGAAACCTCTTCTCTCTTCTCTTGAGCAGAACCATGGATACAGGGCTGACAGCACCTTCAGGAATTTAGCAACACCTCAAAAAGTTCATCATGCGCTCATTAATGATTACATTATGGCGGACCACAATGGTATCAATACCTACATCGGTTTCGTTCAGGGTGGTTAGTGAGCTTAGTGGTTAGCACATTCGCCTCTCAGCACTACGGGTTCGAATCCCAATCTGGGAGGAGTTTCTATGTTCTCCCCGTGTCTGCGTGGGTTTCCTCCTGGTTCTCCGGTTTCCTCCCACAGTCCAAAAACATGGATCAAGGTCAATTGAGTTCTCCAAATTGCCCCATATAGAGTGTGTTTGTGTGAGTTCTCCTCTGGATAGGCATGGGGAACCCCCCTGGGACCCTAGTAGAGGATAAAGCAGAAGATAATGGATGGTTTCGGTCAGTGCAGGAAATTACGTGAAGATGGCGCCATGAGTAAGAAAGTTCAAGATGGCAGCATTGTGAGCGTTACGGGTCGAATTTCGAAATGGAACTTTTTAAAGCCAATTTGCAGCCTTCTGCCTGAGTTAGAGCGAAGATACATATCACACTTATTAAGCTACAGTTTGGATCGTGAGTTGGCATTCCAAGCGACACTTGAGAACGTCAGTCGCCACAACTAGACTCTCTTCATCATGCCTGCTTTGTTCACACAGCCCTCGCCGTCTGAAGAGTCGATTAGGTATTTGTGTTGGCTGCTAATGCTTAGAACCTTTTGGCACACATGTACGCCCCCACAACCGGCGCGCTTACTCATCCCCGTTCTCATTATCAAATGGCTGACGATAAACTTTCTACTTCCCCCGGACTTATCATTTCCTATCGCGTGCTGTTGATCGGTGGTGCGAGAAAAAAATGACCCCCGCTGACTAGCTATGTTAATCACTCTTCACATCAGGAAATGATTAAATGAGCCCTACTATGATTAGCATCACTTATCGCCTGAGCGACACAGCCATGGGCACCGAAAGGCACTCCTGCTCTGGTATTGTCCCCTAGGCTGAAATTTAAATGCAGTGAATAATGATAAGGGCTGCCGTGTCTCAATACACTCAGCAAAATCGGAATATGTTAAACATGCGCCAGTTTTAGGCAAAGCCGGAATAAAACGGCTCCCGAACAATATACTGAATCCGCTGAAAGTGAAGTCAGGTGAGGATATTGCAAGGTGGTGGAACATACACTGAGATTCTAGTCCATGGTGACATCATTTCATCATGCGGTTCAGAGTGTTCAACTGTTGTTTCATGCTGCTGAGGTTCTACCTCGTGTGCCACTGGTTTCAGATCACGTATGCTGAAAAAATTCTATTAAAGGTGATACTTTGTGTCTTTGCAACAATACTGAAATCAACTATGCAATGATTATTTGTATGAAGACGCCAAAGTGTGTATGAAAATCATCCATCCATCTTCTGATTTACCCTCTACTAGGGTCGTGGGGGGTAGGGGTTCCCCATGCCCATCCAGGGAGAACGTACACCCAGGACAGGGCGCCAATCTATCGCTGGGCACACTCACTCACACAGACACACACAAACACACTCTATATAGGGCAATTTTGGACAATTCAGTTGACCGTGATCCATGTTTTTGGACTGTGGGAGGAAACGGGAGAACCCGGAGGTAACCCACGCGGACACAGGGAGAACGTGGAAACCACCCAGATTGGGATTCGAACCAGGAATTCCAAGTGCTGAGGGGAGAATGTGCTAAGGACTAAGCCACCATTCCACAATAATAATTGCATCTTTATGAACAACAAATGTTCCGTAAAAGATTTATATTTGTATTAGAAGGCTAGGACGTTCCGGAGATGTCTGCAGTTCTGATTCTAATATCTGTCAATGGCAGTTAAAGGTAAGTGAGGTTTAGGAATGTTAAGGCAATTTCTTCCCTGAGAAGATTATATTTCTTTTACAAATAAAAATTCGACAGATTGATACTTATTTTATTTGGCAGTCATAAAAGAAGTGCTAAATAACGCACACTCAGAAGTGCTTTGCTAAATAAACATCGCAGTGAACTTAATGAAGCCGAAAAAACAGAGTAGCTTTGTAATGTGACATTCACGTCTTGAGGGTTTGGGTTCGAGATTTGTTCCAACTGTGGATGCTTTACAAGCCAAATATCGAGAAATATCGAGATCCCCTCGTGGGTTTTATCCAGGTTCTCCGGTTTTCTTCCCACAGTCCAAAAAACATGGATCAAGGTCAATTGAATTCTCTAAATTGCCCCATATAGAGTGTGTTTATGTACGTCTGTGTGAGTAAGTGTGATAGATTGGCGCCCTCTCCAATATATAAGGGCTTATATATATATAAGGGTGGCACGGTGGCTTAGTGGTTAGCACGTTCGCCTCTCAGCGCTAGGGATTCCCGGTTCGAATCCCCATCTGGGTGGAGTTTCCATGTTCTCCCTGTGTCTGCGTGGGTTTCCTCCGGGTTTCCTCCCACAGTCTAAAAACATGGATTAAGTCATTTGAATTCTCCAAATTGCCCCATATAGAGTGTGTGTGTGTGAGTGAGTGTGTGCCCAGTGATAGATTGGCGTCCTGTCCTGGGTGTATCTGCCCAGCGCCTGAAACGTTCTCCCCTGGATGGGCATGGGGAACCCACCGCGACCCTACTAGAGGATAAAGTGGGAGATAATGAATGAATGTTATATATATATAGTGTGTGTGTGGTTAGTATGTTCTATGTTCGCCTCTCAGCACTCGGAAACCAAGTGTCCATGTTCTCCTCGTGTCCACGTGGGCTCCTCTTAATTCTCCAGTTTCCCACCCCAAAACATGGATCACGGTCAGTTGAATTCTTCAAAATTGCCCCATACAGTGTGTGTGTTTGTGTGTGAGAGAGAGTAAGTGTGTGCCCAATGATAGATTGGTGCCCTGTCCTGGGTGTCCTTCCCCAGCGCCTGAAACCTTCCCCCCTGGATGGGCACGGGGAACCCCTGCTGCGACCCTAGTAGATAAACGACGGATGGATGGAATATCGGTGCCTATAGGATGTTCGTTTCCCTCCAATGTTCCCTTTTATGGTACACCACGCCAAGTTTTTAAATATATGTGGGTTACGACGGAGTGCGAGTGTGGGAAGAAAGAGCTGCAGACTGAGAGGACGAGCTACAACAGTGGAGTGTTTTTTGCTGCAAATCCAAATATAGATTTTTCCCGTCCATCAAAGTGGCCCCCTGGCCCATTGCCAGACTGTATTGATTTACTTTACAAAGTACTTGAATGGGTTAGATATCTGTGATTACCCAATTCATTACTGTAGTCTTTCAGAGTGGTAGGAAATTAGATAAAAGCATGGCGAGATGGGATAACCTCAGAATGTACTGCATATGCATGGCTGGCAGAGTAAAGTGCACTCTAAACCAATTAGGTCAGTTGGAATCAAGATGAAATGACATGTTTTCATTTCTTTTATTCGCCAACGTGCGTTTTCCTCGAAGAGGCTGGGGATAAATATAGCGATATCTTCCATCTGAGATGGATGGAGACGTGTATCGTCACTTGCATCTTGAACGCCTTTCAGCACAAGCACACAGAGCCATCTTGTTTACACGGTCTTAATAAAAGCCAGCTGTGAAACTCTCCGATGTGATTAGGTTCACAACAAGGACTTTATTATTAGCAGCACTCACACTTATTCTTATGGATCTTATAGCGTACTGTATACAGTACAGACCAAAAGTCTGGACACACCTTCTCATTCAAAGAGTTTGCTTTATTTTCATGACTATGATAATTGTAGATTCACACCGAAGGCAACTATGAATTAACACATGTGGAATTATATACAGGGCGGCACGGTGGCTTAGTGGTTTGCACTTTCGCCTCTCAGCGCTAGGGATTCCTGGTTCGAATCCCAATCTGGGTGGAGTTCCCATGTTCCCCCCGTGTCCGTGACCAGGTTTCCTCCGGGTTCTTCGGTTTCCTCCCACAGTCCAAAAACATGGATCAAGGTCAATGGAATTTTCCCAATGACCCCATATAGAGTGTGTTTGTCTGTGTGAATGAGTGAGTGTGTGCCCAGTGATAGATTTGCGCCCTGTCCCTCGTGTATCTGCCCAGTGCCCGAAATATTCTGCCCTGGAAGGGCATGGGGAACCCCCCTGCGACTCTAGTAGAGGATAAAGCTGAAGATGGATGGATGGACTTACCAATGAGGCATGGTGGCTTAGTGGTTAGCACATCCACCTCTCAGCGCTAGGGATTCCTGGTTCGAATCCCAATCTGGGTGGAGTTTCCATGTTCTCTCCGTGTCCGTGTGGGTTTCCTCCGTGTTCTCCGGTTTCCTCCCTCAGCCAAAAACATGGATCAAGATCAATTGAATGCACCAAATTGCCCCATATAGAGTGTATTTGTGTGTGTGTCTGTGTGAGTGAGTGTGTCCAGCGATAGATTGGCGCCCTGTCCTGGGTGTTACTGCCCAGAGCCCGAAACATTCTCCCCTGGATGGGCGTGGAGCAACCCCCGCGACCCTAATAGAGGATAAAGCAGAAGATAATAGATGGATGGATGAGCCATAAGTCTCCTTCTCGTGAGCCTCTTGTATTTTTCTTGCTGTGTACTGTTGTAGCTCATCTGCTTTGAGTGTTCCATGTTCTTCACAGGTACATTTCTGATCACCTCAGCTGTTTAACAGACTAATGAATAGATTTTCACCTGCAGAAGCTGTGCTCTGTTTTTTCTATTTTTTATTTTTTTTTTTGCCTCTCGCATCTTTCTGTGTGAACCGTTTCCGATGTTTAATACGAACATTATCTCAAGCTCTCAAATCAAGATCGCATGGTGTTACGCACTGTGCAGCTGCAACAATAGCGGGATAATTGGATAATAAAGCTGGTACCCAGCTAAAATCATCTCCGCACAGAACATCTAGTTAAGGAGGTCACCGGCAAAATCCAGTGATTATTTATTTATTTTTTATAAATACTCAGCTTATTAAAAAAGCCAAGTTCATACAAGTAAATGAGCAAAAGGATGAGGTATGAGTCTGCGTTCGGTAGGACTAGTGTGTTATGTAGATGTGCAAACATAAAATACATAATAAAAAAAATAAATAAATCAGCAATTTTTAAATCTCATCTCATCTCATTATCTTCTGCTTTAACCTCTACTGGGGTTGTAGGGAGGTTCCTAATACCCATTGAGGGGAGAACCTTTTCGAATCCCATTCTGGGTGGAGTTTCCATGTTCTCCCCGTGTCCTCGTGGGTTTCCTCCGTGTTCTCCGGTTTCCTCCCACAGTCCAAAAACATGGATCACGGTAAATTGTATTCTCCAAATTGCCCCATATAGAGTGTGTTTGTGTGTGTGGTTAGTACTTTCACCTCTCAGCACTGGGAATCCATGTTTCCATGTTCTCCCTGTGTCCACGTGGGTTCCTCTGGTTTCCAGTCCAAAAACATGGGATCAAGGTCATTTTGAAATCTCCAAAATTGCCCCATATAGTGTGTGTCTGTGTGAATGACTGTGTGCCCAGCAATAAATCAGCACCCTGTCCTGGGTGTATCTGCCCAGTGCCCGAAACGTTCTCCCCTGGATTGGCATGGGGAACCCCCCCGCGACCCTAGAGGATAGATAATGGATGGATGAATGATTGACACAGTGCAGAATGTGACCCGGGTATCACTGACTATACCCGAGCAGCATAATTAAAAGGGGCAGATACTGTAGGGTACTTGGTTGAGAGGGCTCCCTGGAACAGCATCATTTCGGTGCCACACCCTCCACTAGTGACGAGCTGGATGAGGAGGTGAAATGCCATTGAAACAATATGCTGTCCTTCATTTGATTTGTGTGTGTGTGTGTGTGTGTGTGTGTGTGTGTATTTTGTGCCATTGTTTTCTCTAAACCACAGTCGCTCTGCTGTCGTTCCCTCATTGCCGATTCCTCTCAGTTTTCTCACCGTCTGTCTCTCCCTGCCCATTTCCATCGACTTTGACGAGCAAGCTCAGGGGTGAGTGCTGGATACCATCACCCCTAACGAGTTCGGACTTTCATCTAATAGCATGCGATAATGTTTCCAACGACGGGTAATAATGTATCCCTCAGAAAGTCGTTGGTGAACGAGCTCCCTCTGTTCTCCACCTCGTCAGAAAGCAGAGCTACAAACCTCCTTCACATCAGTGGGCTCGTCCATGCTGCCATGTCTCTGTACATGTAATGGACATTGACAGCTTCCATTCCCTCATGTATCTCCGCGCACTTTATCCAACGAGTTCAGGAGGCATCCCAAGGGGAATGTACCTACATAAACTCAGCTCCCTCGGTATACCATTCTGTTGATGTACACACAAGGCTACGATGTGCCCTTCTATGTTTGTGTAAGTAGTATTTCTGTAGTATGACTGAATGACGGTGGCAGATTGGTGTAGTGGTTAACACGTCTGCCTCTCTGCTATTCGATTTTATTTAAGTTCTATCTACTTGGAAATTCTCCTCGTGGGTTCTCCAGGTTTCCTGCCAAGTGATCCAAGGTAAATGGGCTGATCTAAATGCCCCTATATAGTCTGTGTGTGGGAATGATTGAGTGTGTGCCCAGCAATTAATTGGCGCCCTGTCCTGGGTGTATCTGCCCAGCGCCTGAAACGTTCTCCCCTGGATGGGCATGGGGAACCATCCCTAGTAAAGGATTAAGTGGGATATAATGAGATGGGGCGGCACGGTTGTTAGCACGTTTGCTCACAGTTCTGGGAATCCAGCTTTGGATCCCGATTTGGGAAGAGTTTCCATGTTCCTGTTCCCTGTATCTCCGGGTTCTCCAGGTTTCCTCCCACGGTCCAAAAAGTGATCCAAGGTAAATTGGCTGCTCTAATTGCCCCATATAAAGTGTGTTTGTGTGTGTGTGTGTGTGTGTCTGTGTGAACAAGTGTGCCCAGTGATAGATTGGCGCCCTGTCCTGGGTGTATCTGCCCAGCGCCTGTAACGTTCTCCCCTGGGAAGATGAGGAACCATCCCCTAGTAAAGGATTAAGCAGAATATAATAAGATGGGGCGGGACGGTGGCTTAGTGGTTATCACAATCACTCTCAGCGCTGGGGATCCAGCTTCGGATCCCAATTTGGGTGGAGTTTCCATGTTCTCCCTGTATCTCCAGGTTCTCCCGATTCCTCCCACAGTTGAAAAAAATGGATTTGAGGCTGCTCTAAATTGCCCAATATGAAATGTGTCTGGGTGAGTGAGTGTGTGGCCAGCGATAAATTAGCGCCCTGTCCTGGATGTATCTGCCCAGCGCCTTATACGTTCTCCCCTAGATGGGCATGAGGAACCCTCTTCCCCCCCGCGACCCTAGTAGAGTATTAAGTGAAAGATAATGAACGAATGGCAGCTCTAAATTGCCCATTGATAGTGTGCTTGTGCTCCTAACGGATTGGCGCCATGTCTTTGGTGTATCTCCGTTGGATGGGCATGGGGTATTTGATGGGCATGGACCCGAGGACAGGAATAATGTTTGTACAACATTTAAAAGTCATGTTACTCAGACTACAGGTCTCAAATTGCCTTAAAATCGCAAAACCTATGGACAGGATCTATTTTCTGCTTGTTTTGAATCATGTCAGTCGTCGTTTTGTGGCTGGCTCGCTCTGGGCTCTTTAATTTTGTGCTGTCTGAGAGTTCCTCCACCAGGAACAGCAGCGCTGGAACAAAGAGCAAGGTCAGGGCCATGCAATGCCATTACACAATCAGAGAGAAAGAGGAGAGGAGGGAAAGTGGCTTAGGGACGTGACTGTGTAAGCTCTAGGTGGATCAGACTTTGTCTGATAGAACCGATGCAGAGGGCAGTCTATGGTCAATATGCTGGCGGGCTGCGACGGAACGCTCTTTGTTCTGTATTAGGTGCATTATACATTGCGATTGCATTGTTTATTTATACTATATTATTTAAGTTTGTTTTGTGTAAAGCTAACCATTCGTGCTGTAGTTTTGTACAGTGTGTACAGTATTCAGGTTATGTGGAAGTTCATTCATTATGTTCCTCTTAATCCTCTACATGGGTCATGGACGGGGTTCCCCATGCCCATGTTTCAGGTGCTGGGCCAATTTTTTGTGGGCGCACACACTCACTCATTCACCCACACTCCTATATGGGGCAATTTAGACCACTAAGTTTACCTTAAATCCATGTTTTTGGACTGTGGGGGGAAACTGGAGGACCCCACGCAGACACAGGGAGAACATGGAAACTCCACCAAGTTTGGGATTTGAACCTGGATCCTCAGCGCTGAGAGGAGAACCTGCTAAACACCAAGCCACTGTGCCACCAGTTGTTTTGTTCATTCAGTCATTCATTCACTATCTTCTGTTTAAGTCCATACTAAGGTCACATGGGGGGGGGGTTCGGGTGCTGGGCAGATACAGATACACACTCACTCACATAGACACTCACTCATTTTCACACACACTATATGGGGCAATTTAAACCATTCAGTTTACTTTGAATCCATGTTTTTGGACTGTGGGAGAAAACCAGAGAACCCAGAGGAAACCCACACGGACACGGGAAGAACATACAAACTCCACCCAGATTGTAATACGAACCTGGATTTTCAGTGCTGGGTGGGGGTTGTGCTGAGGGGGGGGGGGTGCTGAGGGGGGGTCCCCATGCCCATCCAGGGGAGAACGTTTCAGGCGATGTCAGATACACCCAGGACAGGACGCCAATCTATCGCTGGGCACACACTCAATCACACACACACACAAACACACTCTATATGGGGCAATTTGGAGAATTCAGTTGACCTTGATCTATGTTTTTAGACGGTGGGAGGAAACTGGAGAACCCGGAGGAAACCCACGGGGACACAGGGAGAACATGGAAACTCCCCCCAGATTGGAATTCGAACCTGGATCCCCAGCGTTGGGAGACCAACGTGTTAACCACTAAGCCAACATGCCGCCAGTTGTTTTTTTTTTCCTCAGTCAGTTAAATACAGGTTCTTTTTCTGATAAGAACTCACCAAGAAGCGACTTAAAATTGCAATCACACATAAATAATGGTTTACACCATTTGTAGGACACGTCATCGCAAGCCCAGGCTAATTAACGACTAGTGGGTTAGTACAGACTTCCACTATGAACTCAACAACAGCTGAGGTACTGCATTCTGACCTTTTTATTAAGACAGGCAGGAGTATCCTCATTGGAGCTCAGTGTTGTATATGTTACACACACACACACACACACACACACACACAAAGACACACACTCTTTGGTTTGGCTGAAAACAGCTGCTGCCCCAGCAGGGGTTCAGCCCCACAGGCGCTGTCTGTGTGTGTATGCATCTGACCCGTGGTCTGTTTGTTCTTACCCTCACCGGGGCAAGTAAACAGCTGCACCTCGGGCTAGATCAACGTTTTTTGCCCTGCTTTATCAGGTTGTGTAAACTTCTACTAATGCTTGTCAGTGTGTTTTCCTTGTTTCACTGTAGTCAGCATGAAAACGTCCCTGTTGACATTGGCCCTAACCCTGTCCTGTAGGATAAAATATTGCTAAGTGAAGTGGTTTGGTCTAGCTTCGTATTTTCTTTCCGATTCTCACTAACTCGTAAGTGGCTCTCGGCACAAATGCTGGAAATGGAAGCTAATTCAGTTACCGCTAAGCAGGTTTTATCAGGAGATTCTTCAAATGGAATTAGGGCGGCGTAATCTTACTAACACACCCCAGATGCTACATTAGCCGCAGCCTTACTCCACAGGTACCCAGTATGTTGGCATGGAGGGTAGCAGCTGAGGTGTGTGTGTAAGTGTGTGTGTGTGTGTGTGTGTGTGTGTGTGTGTGTCAAGGGAGCTCTGATGTCAGTCTTGGCTTCCTGGGTTGCTCCTCTGAAACTCAATACTCGTGATGTTTGGTCTGCGTTCTCCCCGGAGTGCCTGAGCATTTAAACACGGCAGAGCGGCTGCAAGATGATGAAATGTGTCGGAGTCGGATCGGGTTCCCAAAGCTTACCGTCCACTTCCGCGGTTCCGTCCGCCGGGCCATTTCAGCCGTGTCTGGCGGATCTCGAAGTGCGCCGTATGTTTATATGCCCCGAGGCGGTATTCGCAACTTGCAGTTTTTCGGTCTCTGGGGGAAGCTACGTCTTTGCTTTGGTGCTTTTCCTTTTCTTACACACCTAATTAAATTCATTAGCTAATTGTCAAGCTTTTTGCGATGTGATTGAGGCTTTGAGGAGGAAACCACAAACATCTGGCGTGTGTTTAACGCCCAGGACGGGCCTTGAAATCCCCACGTTTTAGTAATCTGACCTTTTTACTCACTTCGGCATGAACAGTTGATGTCATTGACCCAATACAAATACAGGTGTTTGGACAATCACTGTACCACAATCGCGGAAGTGAAAGTTAGTTCTGCAAATCCTGTACTTCCTTTGTTTTAATCACATTGGATCTTTTACATACTGGTTTGCAGATGATAAGCCGCATGTAGAATGTGCTACTGTTGTTGGCTGAGGCATTTGTTTTACTTGCTCTACGCAGTCTCACACTGACACTATGGTTTTGACAACAGATTTGTAAGGTCTCAATTAAACAGAATCTAGGTTTTATAAATTTGAGTTGCTAATTCATTCATTCATTATCTCCCGCTTTATCCTCTAGTAGGGTCGCGGTGGGGTTCCCCATGCCCATCCAGGGGAGAACATCTCGGGCGCTAGGCAGATACACCCAGGGCAGGGCGCCAATCCATCGCTGGGCACACACTCACTCACACAGACACACTCTATATGGGGCAATTTTGAGAACTCTATTGACTTGATCTATGTTTTTGGACTGTGGGAGGAAACCGGAGAAACCCACGCGGACACGGGGAGAACATGGAAACTCAACCCAGATGGGAATTCGAACCGGGAATCCCTAGTGCTGAGAGGCGAACGTGCAAACCACTAAGCCACCATGCCCCCCTGAGTTGCCAATAAACATATATTTTATCAACATATATATCCATCCATTATCTTTTACTTTATCCTCTACTAGGGTCGCGGAGGGGGGGGTTCCCCATGTCCATCCAGGGGACAACGTTTTGGGCGCTGGGCCGATACACTCCGGACAGGGCGCCAATCCATCGCTGGGCAAACACTCACTCACACACACACACACACACACACACACACACACACACACACACACACACACACACACACACACACACAAACACACTCTATATGGGGCAATTTGAAGCATTCAATTGACCTTGATCCATGTTTTTGGACTGTGGGAGGAAACCGGAGAACCTTGAGGAAACCCACGTGGACTCACCTACATGGAAACATTCTAAGCACCACTAAGCCACCGTGCTGGCCTATAATCATATATATTCTAATATATTCTCTCATTAATATACAGCAGCAGTCAACAGGTTGGACACGCCCCCTTCTTGCTCCATTGTCTGTTTCCTTCACTTACCATATAGATGGACTTTGCAGTTTTACAATTACAGACTGTAGTCCATCTGTGTTCTTTGTTTTGTTAGTCCCCTGTTGGTTCTGTTCTCTATTGGTCAGGACCATCACAGAACAGGTATCATTTGGGTGGTGGATTGTTTATTGTCAGTTCTGCAGTGACACTGATGCGGTGAGGGGGTTTTAGTGCACTCAGTGACACAGCTGGGTTAGGAGTAATGCACCAATCAGGCTCCGCCTTATGAGGTGTGCAGCTTTATAAGCTGTGACATCTAAAGCTGTGGGGAGAGAGGTGCCATGGACTCGACGAACGACACAATGGCTTTACAGCTGTGGTTTAAGTGTCATTTTAAATACTCTGTGATAACGTATTCCGTTCCGTTCCCGTCGGGGCAACATCCGGTCTCCGGACCTCAATCGTGCCCACCCCTTGTAATGTATATATAGACATAATAGGACTGGGTAAGAAAAAATACCCTCGGCCACCTCTATTTATTTAATGAACTTATTGTATTAAAACTACAAGGAAAGCTGGAGACGAAAGCAAGAAATGCTGTCGAAGTCTAACAATGGTAGCAGTTTCCCAAGCTGGAAGATATTGTTGGTTTGTGAGACAGAGGAAATTGTTTCTCCTTTGAAATTACAACAACTTCCTCCCTCGAACATGCCAAAAGAACCTCTGCCAAGTGTCAGTGCAGGAAAACAATTTATTTACTCTGGTTGGGAAGACTTCGGGCAGGCTGTTCTTTCTGTCTGGCTTTTTTTTTTTTAGTTTTTTTTAACTTGCTTTCTCTGTTAGTCCCTTATTCTTATTTTCGCCTCTCAAGACAGAAGGCAATCTGTTATACTACATGATGCCTTTAGATTTCCATCACGGGTCGGTTCATCTTCGGTTCATCGGGGCAGTCATGGGCTTGTGGTTAAGGAACAAGCCTTGTGACCTGAAAATCTCTGCTTCAATTCCCGATCCCACCAAATACTGTGGCTGAAGGCACCTACATTACATTTACATTTGGTCATTTAGCAGACATTTTTATCTAAAGCGACTTACAAGGTGAACACAGGGTTAATCACAACATCCCTGCAGCAATGAGGGTTAAGGGCCTTACTCATGGACCCACACTGGTAACTTCAGTGGACCTGGGATTTGAACCCACAACCTTCAGATTGATAGCCCAATACCCTAATCACTGGGCTTACCCCAATTGCTCCCCCAGGCGCCGTATTCAAGGCTGCCCACTGCTCCGGGCACGTGTGCTCGCTTCCAGTGTGTGTATATGTGTGTTTCACTGCACGGATGAGTTAAATGCGGAGGACAAATTCCTCTGTGTGTCTGCACCGTAGGCAAGTAAATCACTTTATCACTTTTTCCATGCCATCCTTTGATGACTTATAGTACTTTTGAAATCACTCTCTTAAGACACCCAAAGACAAGCTCGCCCCAACTGATCAAACTGCAAGTCATTTAAACGGGGCTAAGCTTTAAGACGTATTAAAGGGCCATAAAAAGGACAAAGACATCTGCGGCCAGCCTAAAAGGCCTATTAACTTTTTAAAAGTCTCGCACGCCTATTATTGCTTCGGCAAAATTTCCCTAATTTCCTTTTCCTTTCTTTCCAACCTTACAGCCTTGTTTGAGGTTGATTAGTTTCACCCCGAGCAGCACTGTCATTTAAGAGATCTATTATTTGAATGTCCGTAGTTGTTATAAGTCTGCAAAGTGATCATTCTCAAGGAAATTACCTTCTGTGTTTCATCAAACACAGCCCCCCCTACAGTTCTTCCAATCATCCTGTGGAAATCAATCTTATTTATGTCTGTTTCGTAACACTATGTGTACCGTATATCACATGCCCATCCAGGGGAGAACGTTTCGGACGCTGGGTAGATACACCCAGGTCAGAGCGCCATTTTATCGCTGGGCACACTCACACACACAGACACATTATAAAAACACTATATGGGGCAATTAAGAGCATTCGATTTACCTTGAATTCATGTTTTTGGACCCACATAGACACGGGGAGAACATGGAAACCCAGATTGGGATTCGAACCTGGATTTCCCAATGCTGAGAGGTGAGCGTGCTAACCACTAAGCCACCATGCTGCCCAAAATATCCATACTTTATTTATGTATTTATCTACTTAACCTATTTTAAAAATTACACTGATGTATTATTTTATATTACCTATATAAGTATACCACTTTTTGTCCATGTCCTCAGTTCCACTTCCTGTAAAGATGGACATTGTAGTTCTACAATTCCAGACTGTAGTCCATATGTTTGTGTTCTCCAGTACATACTGTGTACGTCACCTTTACTCTGTTTTAATGGTCAGAACCCCAATAGTACCACCACAGAGCAGGTATTATTTGGTTGGTGCATTATTACTATCCCAACAGTGTTACTGAGGTATTTAAATGAAACTACAGCAGCACTGCTGCACTAAAACCCCCTCACTGCATCAGTGTCACTGCAGAACTGACAATAAACAATCCACCACCCAAATGATACCTGTTCTGTGATGGTCCTGACCAATAGAGAACAGGGGACTAACAAAAACAAAGAACACAGATGTACTACAGTCTGTAATTGTAAAACTGCAAAGTCCATCTATATGGTAAGTGGAGGAAATAGACAATGGAGCAAGAAGGGGGTGTGTCCAAACATTTGACAGGTACTGTATATCTTTGAAACATTGATAATTAAGGTCCGTTTGGTTCGAGGATGAAATGTCTGATCATGCCTGAGCACTTTGCCGCCAAAAGTGTAAATACTTAGTAATTGGTAAGGAAATGAATATTGCTTATGTAGATAAATCCTTGCTCGTGCGTTTGGGTAAGCGGCTTGTGCCAGGCTTAGCCGTCTTGATTTTTCCTGATCCCCGTCAGAAATAGAAAAAGCATCTGATAAGTATGACCTCGAAATGGGATTTGCTTAGAAGCAAAATAAACACTTCATTAAATCAGTCATGGGTGGCACGGTGGCTTAGTGGTTAGCACGTTCGCCTCTCAGCGCTAGGGATACTGGGTTCGAATCCCAATCTGCGTGGGTTTCCTCTGGGTTCTCCGGTTTCCTCCCACAGTCCAAAAACATGGATCAAGTCAATTGAATTCTCAAAATTGCCCCATATAGAGTGTGTTTGTGTGAGTGAGTGTGTGTCCAGTGATAGCACCCTGTCCTGGGTGTATCTGCCCAGAGGCTGAAAAATTCTCCCCTTGATGGGCATGGGGAACCCCGCCGCAACCCTAATGTAGGATAAAGCGGAAGATAATAGATGGTTGGATTAATAAATTAGTCATACCCGAAGACTCTTTGGAAAACATCTTCCTTTCTCCATCGCCGTGAAATGTAACCTGCTCCATACGTTCCCGCAGTCTTTCTCCAGTCTCGCATGGAGAATGTTAATAATGGAGGAAGTTAAATCACGGCATTTCATATTCCATCCATCCATTATCTTCCGCTTTATCCTCTACTTGGGTTGCAGGGGGGTTCCCCATGCCCATCCAGGGGAGAACTTTTTTGGATGCTGGGCAGATCCAGGACAGGACGCCAATCTATCACTGGGCACACACTCGCTCACACAGACACATTCTATATGGGGCAATTTGGAGCATTCAATTGACTTGATCCATGTTTTTGGACTGTGGGAGGAAACCGGGAGAACCCGAAGGAAACCCAAGTGGACAGAACTGGGAGAACATGGAAACTCCACCCAGATTGGGATTCGAACCGGGAATCCCTAGCACTGAGAGGAGAACATGCTAACCACTAAGCCACCGTGCCGCCCCACACTTCATGTTGTTCTCCAAAATAGAATGCTCTTGGTGTTGGAAGGGGTGTGTGCACACGCCTAAGCGCTTACGATTCTCCGGCTCGCTGAGACAGTCGAGATGACCTGGAGAGGCCTGTTGCTTTTGCTATAGACTTCTTCCTTCATGTCCCTTTTCTTCCCAGTCCCCTTTTCTAACGTTCTCCTATTCTGTTGCGGCAACTCTCCCGCCACCGCACTCGCTCTTTGTTCATGTGTCTCTTATTTTCTTTTCGCTCTGAAACCAGACTTCTCTTTGCTTGAAAATATTAGCATAACATTGCCATGGGAGACTTCAATTTTGCAATTAATGGCTGTTTAATGGCTCCCCTGGCCGCCGAATTATGCTGCCTGGCTTCAGTAAGCCATTGAAGGGGGGGACCATATGGACGGCAGCTAGGCCCCATGCTGAGGGGTCTATGGGTTATAGCAAGCTTTCATTAAAAGTCAGAGAAAGTTTATTTGTCTGAACGTTGTGGGGGTCTGTTAGGATTGATAGATTTTTTTAAAGCCACTTAAAGATGTGTTTGTGTGGTTTTGAGTTACTGTAATAGTACGGGGGGTGGCAGTGGGGTGGAGGTTGGGGATTTGGGCCTAGAACCAGCTGTCGAGTAGAAAAAAAACCCCGAAAAAAATACTGAGAACCTTGAAATGAACAGCTGAAGGAACCCTACTGGTCTTTAGACTCATCACGGAGGAACAACAAGCATTGACAACCTTGAAATTTCTGAACCCAGTCGAGGTTCCAATGTCAGTCTGGGCATTAATAATAACTGTTTGTGGGATCTGATCAATGAAGTTCCTTTAGTTCAGAAAGACAAGCTGCCTGATTAATGAGTGTACAGAATCTGTTTAGACAAGTTGGGGAAAACATGTTGAGACATGTAGCTGCGTAGCGCTTTACCACATTAAAGCCAGATGCTTATCGCGCTGATTCATGAAACTGTATCCAAGTCCTGGCATAACAGATGAATTCAGATGTAGAGGAACTGTACGCATGCCCGTGACCTTTAAACAGCTCATCCTCCATCGCATGCTTCCTTTTCATGTGTATTAAAGGCTTCACAACACAGATAAACCATTTTATAAGTGACGAACAAACTGAGGAAATGTAGCTGAGGTCTGTGTGAGGACAATGAACGAGTCAGTTATAAGGTTCCCATTGTTGTACCATTTCCATCCATTATCTTCCACTTTATCCTCTACTAGGGTCATGGGACAGGGGGTTCCCCATGCCCATCTAGTGGAGAACATTTTGGCGTGTCGGGCGATGGGAAGATACACCCAGGACAGGGTGCCAATCTATCACTGGGCACACCAGTTAGTGTTAATAACTATCCATTCATCCATCCATCCATTATTCTCCACTCTATCCTCTACTAGGGTCATGGGGGGGTTCCCCATGCCCATCCAGGGGAGAACGTTTTGGGTGCTGGGCAGATACACCCAGGACAGGGCGCCAATCTATCACTGGGCACACCAGTGAGTGTTAATAACTATCCATTCATCCAGCCATCCATTATCTTCTGCTTTATCCTCTGCTAGGGTCACGGGTGTACTAGGGTTCCCCATGCCCATCTAGATGCTGGGCTGGACACCCAGTACAGGGCGCCAATCCATCCCCGGGCACACACTCACTCATAAAGACACGCACACAAACACACTCTATATGGGGCAATTTAGGGAATTGACCTCCATCCATGTTTTTGGACTGTGGGAGGAAACCGGAGAACCCGGAGGAAGCCAAGACGATATCCTGTTACTCAGCATTCACGATAAATTTTCTTTATAGTAAACTCATTTATGCTTAGAGTTCTCCCTGTATCGGTTCTCCAGTTTCCTTCCACAATCTGAAAACCTAAAAACATGGATTCAAGGTAAATTCATTCATCCATTCATTATCTTCTGCTTAATCTTTTATTAGTAGAGGTTGTGGGGAAGGGGGGGGTTGCAGGGGAGAAGGTAGTGGGCGCTGGGCAGGGCGCCAATCTATAGCTAGGCACACTCACTCACACAAACACACAGTTTATAGGGCAATTTAGGGCACTTAATTTATAACAGTAGACCAACCCCCCGCAACCATATAGTGTGTTGATAACCACTTTATAAAATGGTTTATTTTATTTTGTGAACTGTGTGGTGGTGGGGTGGCTGGAACAATGAGAATATACCAAATAAAGGTCCAGTCCATCACTGGACAAACCGGATTTACCAACAATATACAACATAATGTGTTTTAGCAGCTGCTACTCACCCAAATGACATGTATACAGACTGTGGAAGGATGCAACATCCATGCAGTTGTGGGAAGAGCATAAAATGACATCACACATGACAAAAAAGTCATGCCATCAAACCCATGACCTTTTTGCTGTGAAAATCCGTTGGGTTCTGAGTTATAGCTTCCTTGGCTTCAGGGTTACAGTGCATATGGGAGAGGGTCTCTGGTCCCTTGGGTTGGGTGGTTGACCCACAGCTGCTGAGATTGTGTGAAGTAATGACCTCTACGTCAGCCAGTCTTAATGTGTCTTTTACATCCTTGAAACCTCATGATGGCAAAACAATATTATTAACGATCGGCATGAAAGATAACCTCCATGCGCTTAACCTCCCTACTTGTTAAAATGCAATGAGAACTTTTCCCAGCTCTTCATGGTCAGGAAACGCTGACATGCCTTTTCTCCAAGATGCCTCGGCATTATCCTCCCAGCTCCACCAGTCAGCGGGGGTTGACATTTGCCTTCGCAGGTTAATTAGTTTGATTTATACAAAAAGGTAAAGCTACCTCTCCAGGCTCCCGTCTAATGAGGAATTTTAGATTGTGATGACCAAAGTCCCTTGTATTTTCTAAGAAGGATGTTCAGACGCCATAACAAAAGAACCGCAAATGAGTTTTCGAACTACCTCTGCAACGGCTCCGTTCACCTGAATGTTCTGCCTGCTTGAGACCCGTCTTCATTACATTGTTCTTTAATAGTACCAGCTATGATTCTATTCTTAACGAGCCTCTGAAAATGGTGTAAACGTTAGTTTACGTGTAATTGGTCGCTTCTTGATGGATTTTTTTGGAAAAATAATCTTTATTTAACTAACTGAGAGAAAAATCCCTATCTCGGTAGAGTGTCCCTATTCTCCCCGTGTCCACAAGAGTTTCCTCGGTTGAATTAAGCGAAGATGAGATGAGTTTTCGGATAGTTAACCACATGATATTTATGCTCAAATCTATCCATCCATCCATTATCTCCCGCTTTATCCTCTACTAGGGTTGCAGGGGAGTGGAGGTCCCATACCCATCCAGGGGAGAACATTTCGGGCGCTTAGCAGATACACCCAGGACAGGGCGCCAATTTGTCCCTGGGCACACACTCACTCAAACAGACACACTCTATATGGGGCAATTTGGAGAATTCATTTGATCTTGATCCATGTTTTTGGACTGTGGGAGGAAACCGGAGAACCCGGAAGAAACCCACACGGACATGGGGAGAACATGAAAACTCCACCCAGATTGGAGATTGTGGAGATTCAAACCAGGAATCCCTAGTGCTGAGAGGCGAACGTGCTAACCACTAAGCCACCTTGCCGCCCAAACACAAAACTAGTTATCCCCAAATAATTAGAACCCAGATCCAGATGAAGACAGAATTTTAAAGAAAGCTGGATTAGCCTCAGGAAAAGAAAACTTTTCCTCCAAAAGGTATAAAAGAGTTTTCAGTAAATTTCAAAGCGAATGATGGATGATAACGTCTCTCTACGTCGGAAGAAATGACAAAAAGTGTCCTTCATGTGACTGACTATTCGATTCGCAAAACAATTTCTTATCAGTGCCTGTCGGCGCTGGGACAAATTTAATTTGGGAAACTTTAAAGGAGTTGTGTATCCTGATTACTTTTAAACTTTCATTAGTTTTTTCAGCACATTGTATAGTTTATTGACATTTTGCCTTAAAGCTACGCTTTTGACTCATTGCTTTAACTTCAGCAAACGCAATAAGCTAGGATTTATTATGCCCATTAATCTGAGGTCCTCATAAATGATGGAGAGTCTTCATCCTTAAGCATTTAAAGTTTTAAGCATTGCATACTTATTGCAGTATAAGACTTTCTGACCGGAAAAGAAACTACCCACTGTTTTCTCTTTGCACTTCTGCCGCTTATAACCAAGTGACATAAGCTAGGGTTTTTAGTTTTATCGGATCACAGGGTCACGGGGGGGGTTCCCCATGCCCATCTAGGGAGAACGTTTTGGGTGGTGGGCAGATACACCCAAGACAAGGGACCAATCTATCGCTCACTTGCATTGACAAACACACTCTGTATGGGGCAATTTAGAGCATTCAATGTACCTTGAATCCATGTTTTTGGACTGTGGGAGGAAACCGGAGCACACGCAGGAAACCCATGTGGACACGGGGAGACCATGAAAACTCCACACAGATGTTCTCCCCAGTTGCTTTTTTTGTTCCAAAAACATGTATCCAAGGTACATTGAATGCTCTAAATTGCCCCATACAGAGTATCTTTTTTTATTGACTTATGTGAATTGCCCTTATATGGTGTATATTTAAAGAGTATATAGTGTGTCCAGCAATATATAGGCACCCTGTCCTGGGTGTATCTGCCCAGCGCCTGAAACGTTCTCCCCTAGATGGGCATGGGACCCCCCCCCCCCCCGACCCTAGTAGAAGCCAAAGCGGAAGATAATGGATGGATGGAATGTTTCTTGAACCCATGTTCTGGACAGTGGGAGGAAACCGGAGAACATGGAGGAGAACATGGAAACTGGATCCAAAGTAATTTGTCTTTTTTTTTTGACCTACGTGACTTATATAGCGAGACTGAGTATATTGTGTGCCCAGCGATATATAGGCACCCTGTCCTGGATGTAGCTGCCCACTGCCCGAAACGTTCTTCCCTGGATGGCATGGGGAATTTCCCCCCCCCCACCACCACCTCCCACATCCCTAAAGCAAGATAATAAGATGAGCTGAGATTTTTCTGGTTTCTTAATTTTATTTCTTAACTGTGTAATAGATGCCTGACGTAAGAAGTTGCTGGTGGTTTGGTATTTCGGCTTGGGTCACGGTTTCTAGCTCAATAAAACCTAGACATCACGATCAGTTTATTCAGCGCTGGATCTCCGTGTTCTCTTTTAAGAGCTGCTGTTTACATGACTGTTTAATATGGTGGTTGGAAGCAGCACACATCTGGATCATTAACATATCATACACAGAGTTCCTCTTGTGCTGTACATGACCCCAGAAGTGGCATTTTGGAACTGTGATCACCCCCCCCCCACACACACACACACACACACACAGACACACACACCACACACATTCTTTTGTGCATTGTGGTGTTTTACATAGACTTCTATTCTTTTGATAGAGACTTTCCCACAACCCTAACCAAAAATATAGAGCAGCCAATTCACCTTAAATTCATGTTTTTGGACTGTGGGGGGAAACCGGAGAACTCCTCTCGGACGCGGGGAGAACATGAAAACTTCACCCAGATTGGGATTTGAACCTGGATCCCCAGCGCTAAAAGGTGGATGTGCTAAGCACTGCATGCGGAACCCCAATTGTTTGGTTTGAATGCTTATCTGGGTGAAGTTTTCTGGTTTTCTTTGGGTTTTCTTCGGGTTCTCTGGATTCCACAGCTTAAAACATGGATTCAACGTAAGTGGCTACTCTAAATTGCCCCTATGTAGTGGGTGTTTTAACTCGGAGGAAACCCACACGCACACGGGGAGAACATGGAAACTCCACCCAGATTGGGATTCAAACTTGGAAACCCTAGTTCGTGTGGGTACTGTGGGTTCTCCAGTTTCCTTCCACAGTCCAAAAGCATGGATTTAAGGTAAATATAATGTTCTAAATTGCCAATATAGAGGGTGTCTGTGTGAGTGTGTGCCCAGCGATAGATTGGCACCCTGTCCTGGGTATATCTGCCCAGCACCTGAAATATTCTCCCCTGGATGGGCATTTGGAAAACCCCCAAACCGAAAATATTACTAACAAAAGGAAACCGGGCGCCCAAGAAAAAAATATTAATAATAATTTGAGACATTTGAAAAAGTCTATATGAAATTGTCCATCATCCGAAATCACAAAGTCTTCCACACACTCGTCAGTCAAGGCTTTCATGTTTAATTCGGGGTTGCTGTCATACTGATTAGGGTCTGAACCTGTACCCAGCCATGCGTTCGGGGTTTTTTGGAAGCGCCAAATAGCAGCTGTTAGTCCTCATCTTTTCAGCTATTGAGATTTCAACATAGTCTGCCCCCCTAATGGATTAAGGTCTCTTGCAACCTTTCAGTGTTCTCACGTCGCAATTACAGTGTCTATCTGTCTGATATTACAGACTGTGGCTCAAGGCTTTGTTCCGTCTCCCACACCCATCGTCTCGGCGCTGATTACTAGCTACGTGTGTGAGCCGGTGTCTACTTAGTCTCTGCTCTTTCAGTTCTATACGTTCCGTTTTTCATTTTTGTGAATGACTCATGTTCTTCGTATAAATTCCTCCATACCGGGTTAATTGTTAGTTGTGGGTACGGGTAGTCGCCTCAGGCCCTCACAGCTCTCCGCATGTTATGCTGCTCACACAGCCTTCTTCGAAATGTAAAGTCGTTATGACGGGATAAGCCAGAAATGTTAATGATGCGTAGAGTACTTTCTCCTTTCAGATGTTTATTGGTTTTCAGGGTTTTTTTTGCATTCTACTCCCGCCAACTCCTTCCAAATCACCTGTGCTACCTGTATTCAAGGTGAAAGGAGGTGAAGGAGGTGGGGCAACCTCCATGTGGATCAGTGAGTCTATACCCACTATATCCAGGACTATATCCATCCGTTATCTTGCGCTTAATCATATACTCACGTGGGGGCTCCCCATGCCCCTCCAGGGGAGAACGTTTCGTGCCTGTGGGAGATACGCCCAGCACAGGACGCTAATCCATTGCTGGGCACACACTCACTCACACAATCTATATAGGGGCAATTTAGACTAGCCAATTAACCTTGAATTCATGTTTTTAGACTGTGGGAGGAAACCGGAGAACCCCACATAGACACGAGGAGAACATGTAAACGGCATCCTGATCAGGATTCGAACCGCACGGAGATACAGACGTGCTAACCACTAAGCCATAAATGAGTTTACTATAAACCAAATAATTTGAAGAGTTTCCATGTTCTCCCCGTGTCTGTGTGGGTTTCCTCTGGGTTCTCCGGTTTCCTCCCACAGTCCAAAAGCATGGATAGAATGTTCTAAATTGCCCCATATAGTGAGTGTGTGCCCAGCAATAGATAGGCACCCTGTCCTGGTTGTGTCTGCTCAGCGCCTGAAAAGTTCTCCCCTGAATGGGCATGGGGAAGCCCCCATGTAGGAGGACACCGGAGAACCCCACACAGACTGGTGGACTCAATCCTGTTGGGATTCGAACCACACTGAGATGCAGATGTACTAAGTTTACTATAAACAAAAACGTTTGAAGAGTTTCCATGTTCTCCCCGTGTTCTTCGGTTTCCTTCCACAGTCCAAAAGCATGGATTTAGGGTTAATAGCATGCTCTAAATTGCCCCATATAGAGTGTTTTTGTGTGAATGTATCTGTGTGAGTAAGTGTGTGCCCAGCGATAGATTGGCGCCCTGTCCTGGGTGTATCTGCCCAGCGCCTGAAACGTTCTCCCCTGAATGGGCATTTGGATTCCGACCCATGAACCTAGTAGAGGATAAAGCAGAAGATAATGGATGAAATAATAAGAATAGAGAAAATATTATACTAACAAAAGGAAATAGCAAAAATGGCTCCAGCATGTTTATATTTAGTCTTCTTTTGGTTTTGTGAGTGACTACAAATCGCCTCCATGTTCCACCCAGAACTCACTACTAGCCCTAATGGTGTAATTAAGAGTTTCCATGTTCTCCCCGTGTTCTTTGGTTTCCTTCCACAGTCCAAAGGCATTGACTTAAGGTAAATAGCATGCTCTAAATTGCCCCATATAGAGTGTGTCTGTGTGAGTGAGTGTGTGCCCAGCTTTAGATTAGTGCCCTGTCCTGGGTGTATCTGCCCAGTCCCCGAAACGTTCTCCCCTGGATGGGCATGGGGAACCCCCAGCGACCCTAGTAGAGGATTAAGCGGAAGATAATAGATGAAATAATAGGAATAGCGAAAATATTATACTAACAAAAGGAAACAAAACGGAAAAAAAAAAAAACAGTCCAAAAGCATGCCCCAAATTGCCCCAATAGTGTGTGTTTGTGTATGTGTTTCTGTGTGAGTGAGTGTGTGCCGAGCAATAGATTGGTGCCCTGTCCTGGGTGTATCTGCCCTGTGCCTGAAATGTTCTCCCCTGAATGGGCATGGAGAACCACCCCCCAACAACATAGCAAAAATGGCTCCAGCATGTTTATATTTAGTTTTCTTTTGGTTTTGCGAGTGAATACAAATCGCCTCCATGTTCCACTCAGAACTCATAGCTGCTAGCCTTAATGTTGTTTTTGTTGTTTTGTGGGAGAGAAAAGCACACGGGGCCGTGCATGTCTGCTCTCTAAGCTAGTTTCAGACAGAAGTGCAGGTTCCCACAGGAGAGTGATTACTCACTAATATCGCAGCACTCAAAGCAAACATCTGCTCCACTTGAGCTGGCGTCGATTTCAGAGCTACCTTTAATACTTCCTCTTTCCAGGATCAGCGTGACCTGCATCGAGGATTAAGTAAATCTGCCAACAACTCCCTTTTTTGAAGTAAACTCTGTGACTTAACTGTAAATCACTAACACTCTTATTAAGTGACGCATTTCACATCAGACACCGACGTGTGAAGAATTCAATCATCACAAAACATTATTTACATCAGATATTCCAGTTGTCGGCAATGGTGGCTTAGTGGTTAGCACTTTCGCCTCTCAGCACTAGGGATTCAGGTTCAAATCCCAACCTGGGTGGAGTTTCCATGTTCTCCCTGTGTCTGGGTGGATTTCCTCCGGGTTCTCCGGTTTCCTACCACAGTCCAAAAACATGGATCAAGGTAAATTGAATGATCCATTTTGCCCCATATAGAGTGTTTGTGTGTCCAGTGATAGATTGGCATCCTGTCCTGGGTGTATCTGCCCCTGGATGGGCATATATATATATGTGTGTGTGTGTGTGTGTGTGTGTGTGTGTGTGGTTAGTACGTTCGCCTCTCAGCACTGGGGATCCATGTTTCCATGTTCTCCTCGTGTCCACGTGGACTCCTCTGACTTCTCTGGTTTCCAGTCCAAAAACATGGATGTAAGGTAAATTAAATGATCTAAATTGCCCCATATACAGTGTGTGTGTGTGTGTGTGTGTGAGCCCAACGATGTATAGGCAACCTGTCCTAGGTGTGTCTACTCAGTGCCCAAAACATAAGAACCCAGTAGTTGAGTTGACATTTCCACCAAACAGTGAAGATGCTAATTTATTTGTAAATAGTCACTTTGTGGACATGATGGCTTAGTGGTTAGCACGTCAACCTCTCAGCATCCAGGTTCTATTCCCAAGCAGGATGAGTTTCCTGTTCTCCTCGTGTCTGCATAGGTGTTTTCTTGGTTTTTCAGACTCCCACATTCCAAAACATGGATTTTGAGGCAAATGGGTTGCTCTAAATTGCCCCTATATAGTGTATGTCTGTGTGAGCAAGAGTGTCCAGCAATGGATAAAGTGCCATGTGCTGGTTTTATCTGCCCAGCGCCCAAAACATTCTCCCCTGGTGACCCTTATAAAGAATTATTGGATGATAATGACATAAAATGAGATAGTGTGATGCTTTTTACAATAACACATCATCTCAAAGCAGCTTCTGAATCCTAAGGGGCCAGAATTCCCAGCTGACAATGAGAGAATATTCATAACAGCACGTTCTCAGGGAAAAGAGTTCTTTGAATAATAGGGGTTTTAAAACGTACCAGACGTTATCAGGCCACATGACACCAAAATGGATGTTTTTATAACGTTTAAGGCTGCAGATTTGCAATTTGGGTTTTTGTCCGAACGGTGGATTAGACGCCTTTATGTGCTGAATAAATATGTTTTAAAGCATCAGCCATTAATCCTACTAAATCGATTACATTTTTAGAAGTCAGCTGTTTTGCTGTATGCCAGTTCAGTAAAGCAATCATGGCAATTATAAGCAGCTATAACAAATGTCTTATGTAACTCTCAACAAACTGATTGGGCAACTCAAAAGTGCACGTAAACCTTCCCTGACATTTATTGGATGGTTTTCTCATGTTTTTGCAATATTTATGTAAATAGCGCTTGATTTCTTGCAATTGGACGCATTACGGTTTATAAATATTTGTTTAATTGCATGTGCTATGGCTCTGTTTAATTCAGTTCCCATGGTTTATAAATCTCACTCAATCCCAAAATCACGGACGCCGTCACACTCGCAGTGCAGCTGCGTTTTATGCACTAAACCCGTTAAGGAAACTTACATGCATCGTGTTTCCATATTTTTATATTTTATATGCTGCTACATAGATGTTGGCTTAGTGGTTAGCATGTTCACCTTTCAGCTGAAATGGAATCTCAATCTGAATGATGTTTCTGAGTTTCCATGTTCTCCCCATGTCCATATGCAAACATGGATTCAAAGCAAATTGAATGCTGTAAATTGCCCCATATAGAGGTATGTGTGTGTAAGTGAGTGTGTGCCCAGCTTTAGATTGGCGCCCTGTCCTGGGTGTATCTGCCCACACCCGAAACGTTCTCCCCTGAATGGGCATTGGGACCCCCTCCCCTTGGCAGATACACCCAGGACAGGGTACCAATATATCGCTTGGCACAGACTCAGTCACACAGACACACTCTCTATGGGGCAATTTGAAGTCTATGTTTTTGGACTGTGGAAGGAAACCGGAGAACCTGGAGGAAACCCATGCGGACACGGGGAGAACATGGAAACCCTACCCAGATTGGGATTCGAACCGGGAATCCCTAGTGCTGAGAGGTGAATGTGCTAACCACTAAGCCACCGTGCCGCCGTTATTCCTTATATATTCCATCCATCCATTATCTTCCGCTTTATCCTCGTGGGGGGGGGTTTCCCATGCCAATCCAGGGGAGAATGTTTCGGGCACTTGGCACACACACCTAGGACAGGACACTAATCTATCGCTGGGCACAAACTCACACACACAAACACACTCTATATGGGGCAATTTGAAGAATTCAATTGACCATGATCCATGTCTTTAAACTGTGGGAGGAAAGGGGAGAACCCCGAGGAAACCCACGCAGACACGGGGAGAACATGGAAACTCCACCCAGATGGGGATTCAAACATGGAAACCCTAGCGCTGAGAGGAGAACATGCTAACCACTAAGCCCTTATTCCTTATATATTATTTCAAATTTTTATTTCTACACCTAATTCTTAAATTCATTCATTCATTATCTTCGGCTTCATCCTATATTAGGGTTGCGGTGGGGTTCCCCGTGCTCATCCAGGGGAGAACATTTCGGGCGCTGGGCAGATACACCCAGGACAGGACGCCAATCTATCGCTGGGCACACACTCACTCACACAGACATGCACGCATACACACTCTATATGGGGCAATTTGGAGAATTCAATTGACTTGATCCATGTTTTTGGACTGTGGGAGGAAACCGGAGAACCCGGAGGAAACACACGCAGACACGGGAAAACTCAGAACATGGAAACTCCACCCAGATGGGGATTCGAACTGGGAATCCCTAGTGTATGTATGTGTGTGTATATATATATATATATATATATATATATATATATATATATATATATATATATATTATTTTTTTTTTTTTTTTTTTGCTTTAAGGTGAAACTGGGTTCTTGAGCCACAATTTCGTTTTCATTTCATTTATCACGTGACGCAAATGACCATAAATTCTCCTTGAATCACACATCCCCTCATCACCTGCTTTATACTGTAACTGCCTTGAACTGTTGCAATGGCTTTCAGAAACTCATGATCCGGCTTTTTTCCCATCTGGAAGCACCCAACCACACGGGAGACAATGTTTAACACTCAAGCCCAAGTCTTCCATTTTACTGAGCTAATGTTTAGACTGCCACAACGTGTGTTAAATTTACCCCGGCTCCAGACACATACAGTATGGAGGTGAATTATTTGCCCTCTGTCATCGTTTCGCAACTTTTTTTCCGAAGTCTATTGTTCCGGGTCGAAAGCTTTGATGGTTTCTGTTATTGTTTAGCCGCTAATTAGCATATTAGCTTGGGTCTTACTGTGGAATGTGGATAACTCTCAACAAGTGGTCATTGATGTGCTGAAAAATAAACACTTTACGTGTAACACAGGGGATTAGTTTGTCGAGTGAACTCCTCCTGCTTTGAGGGGAAATTCTTTCCCGCTTCGATGCTAGAGTTAGCGAGAGACGGGTTTTTCGAGAGGACCCTCATTAATCCGGTCTCTTGTCACTGCGGACGTTCTGCTTGTTTGAGTGTCTGCTTAATGTTGCATTGAAGTTACATTTGGAAATAATAGCCTTGGTCATGTGACCTCATGCCCAGACATATAGTTTCCTACATGCAGTTTGTTCCAATAATACAAACCCTACATTTTATTAGAACAATCACGCTGCTGTATAAACATACACATAAAACATGAGTGGTTCTTAGTGCTGGGGATCCAGGTTCGAATTCCTGTCTGATTGGAGTTTCCAATTTTCCAATGGTCTTCCTGTGTCTGCGTAGGGTTCCTCCCACAATCCAAAAATATAGATTCTACATGAATGGTACTTTAGGTTCCAAATGAAGGCGGCATGTTGGTGTGGTGGATAGTATGTCTGTCTCTTAGTGCTAGGGATCCAGGTTCGAATCCCTGTCTCAATGGAGTTTCCAATTTTCCATTGGTCTTCATGTGTCTGCATAGGGTTCCTCCCACAATACAAATATGTAGGTTCAACATGTATGGTACTGTAGATTCCAAATGATGGTGCCATGTTGGTATAGTGGATTGCATGACCACTTCATAGTGCTGGGGATCCAGGTTCGAATCCCTGTCTGATTGGAGTTTCCAATTTTCCAATGTTCTTCATGTGTCTGCATAGGGTTCCTTCCACAATCCAAATATATAGATTCAACATGAATGATAGCGGCATGTTGGTGTAGTGGATAGCATGTCTGCCCTTTAGTGCTGGGGATCCAGGTTGGTAGGATCCCTATATTCTTCCTGAATCTGTGTAGGGTTCCTCCCATGGTTCAAAAATATAGTTTTGACATTAATGCAGTGCTTCTCAAATAGTGGGGCGCGCCCCCCTGGGGGGGCGCAGTGCGGTGCCTGGGGAGGCGCATAAGATATCACAGAGCAACAAAAGTCAACCGAAAGTTAAAACGAGGAAAGTGTATGTAGCGCTTGGTTTCAAGGTAACGAAGGTGGGAGACGAAGAATGACCGGCGTGTCTTCTGTGTCTTTAAATGTTGGCAGCGGACAGCGTGAAGCCAAATAAATGAAGGCGTCACATAAAGACATTAAACCCAAAAACGTGACGCGTACAGCAAGCAATTATAACGCGTTATGAAAGCTGCTTCAGAAAAGCTGTGTGCTGCAGAACGGGCGCGTTGGAGACATCAGTTCTGATTTCCTTATTTTGATAAAAAAAAAACAGCACAAATTGTTGTATTCATTTTAGTTTTGTAGGTTAAAGTTAATAAATTGTGCTCCTGAATGAATGTTGCTGATGAATTTATTATTATTTATTGATTTTATATCATTTCATTTTTTAGTATCAAATGCCAGTCAGTTCAAAAATATTTCTAGTTTAAATAAGGATTTCATTCGTTTCTGTTACAAACTAAAAAACAAAGTTAATAAAATGATTCTTTGTTTTAAGTTGTTCTATATTTCTTTCTTTTTTTTCATTCATTCATTATCTCCCGCTTTATCCTCTATTAGGGTCGCGGTGGGGTTCCCCATGCCCATCCAGGGGAGAACGTCTCGGGCGCTGGGCAGATAGACCCAGGACAGGGTGCCAATCCATCGCTGGGCACACACTCACTCACACAGACACACTCTATATGGGGCAATTTTTTGAGAATTCAATTGACTTGATCCATGTTTTTGGACTGTGGGAGGAAACCGGAGAACCCGGAGGAAACCCACGCAGACACGGGGAGAACATGGAAACTCCACCCAGATGGGGATTCGAACCGGGAATCCCTAGCGCTGAGAGGCGAACGTGCTAATCACTAAGCCACCGCCTCTTTCTTTTTTTTTTTTTTTTTTTTTTTTTTTGTTTTCTTTATTGTTATAAAAGAGGGGTACTTATAACAAATTTATAGACAAATCATACTACAGTGGGCGTGTAAAAATACTTTTTCATCCCATTTTGTCATGTATGGGGGGGGGGGGGTGAGAGTGTGTGTGTGTGTGTGGGGGGGGGGGGGGGGCGCAAAAAGTTTTCTTCTTCCTAGGGGGGGCTTAACAGAAAATAATTGAGAATCACTGCATTAATGGTACTGTCTTTGAGAGGCACGGTGATGTAGTGGACAACATGTCTGCCTTTTAGAGCTGGGGATCCAGGTTTAAAACTATCTGGATGGACTTTCCATGTTTTTCCTGTGTCCGCGTGGGCTTTCTCCAGGTTCTCTGGTTTCCACCCACAGTCCAAAAGCATGAATTCAGTGTGAATTGGCTATACAGTGTGTATGTGTGTGTGTGTGTGTGTATTTGTGAGTGAGAGTGCGCACAATGATGGCTAGGCGCCCTATCCTGGGTGTATCTGCCCAGTGCACGAAACATAAGAACCATGCAAACAGTGAGAACTTAATATAATAAGTTAATTTACTTGCAATCGGCTCGCTTTGTGGGGCGGCACAATCCTAATGTGGGTGGACTTTTCTGGTTTTCACTGGGAGAGGTAAGTTTTCTCCCACATTTCAAAAACATGGATTCAAGGTAAATTGGCTGCTTTGAATTGCCCCTATCAGAAACCCCTCTATATAGTACAGTGTGTGTGTTTATAAGAGTGAGTGTGTGTGCTCAGAGAACGATTTGCACTATGTCCTGGGTGTATCTACCCAGCACCCAAAACATTCTCCCCTGGATGGGCACGGGAAACCCCCCCCCCCCCAATCTTCCCCAAGACCCTAGTAGAGGATTAATCGGAAGACAATTCGGAAGAGTAGTAGCCAAGATTTTTGTTTTCATGACCTGCCATGATTCTTATTGGATGTAGCTTTTGATTCTCCATCCACATCAAAACGCCAAGAGAATTTATTAGCGATGCTGCTACAAATGACATTTTAATGTGTTTACACCTCATCTGGATGTTAGGCCACCCATGATCGCTTCTATTCAAACAATTTTTCAGTGGCAACTACGCACTTATTGTTTGCTAACTTCTCATCCAAGCTATAAATATGCAGCCTTCCAGTCTCCTCTGGTAATAACAGCTTCCACTGTCCACTCAGTCAGCATGCACACATTTTTGTGGTCATCCTCACAAACTGGAATTCAGACGTGCTGTGGGTCATGCTGGATCATTCATTTCTTTATGCCTGGATATTTACAGTAGAGCTGTGAGTGGGATCAGACAGACGTATACATCACCGTGAGGGCAGGTCATGCCCATGTTATGCGTTTGTGCGTCTGAAGGCCCCAGGGAGATCGTCTGGGGCCGTGGTCTTAATTCATCCGGCCCGATATGTAGCAGATGTAGCAGAGAGGGCTGGTTAATGAGAGGAACAGCACTGTTTGTCTACTGACTTCTGTAATATGTCAAGGGTGATGTGGATAATCATACTTTGTCTTGGCATATCGCCATCTGCACAGCGTTTCTGTATCTTATAATAGTTTGGAGTTTGTCAAAATGGAACTGATTTATTGTAAAATAAATACTAAATCTGTTTTTTATTATTATTATTATTATTATTATTATTATTATTATTATTATTACCACCCCTATATTAGCTTCATCTGTTTGTGTCTGTGTGTCTAATAAAAAGTTTAAGCTGAAACTCTTTTGATAAATTAAATCAATTTTAAAAATACCAATTAATTAACTAATTATTTGTATTTGTTTTCTACGGATGAATTGCCCATTTTCTACAAAATTTTCAACTTCACAAGCGGGGTGTTTGGGGGGGGGGGTGGCTTGGGGTTGGGTTCCCCACGCCCATCCAGTGGAGAAGGTTTCGGGCGCTGGGCAGATACACCCGGGCCAGGATGCCAATGTATCGCAGGGCACACCCTCACTTACACAAACACACTTTATATGGGGCAATTTTGGAGAATTCCATTGACCTGGATCCATGTTTTTGGACTATGGGAGGAAACCCACGCGGACACGGGGAGAACATGGAAACTCCACCCAGTCTGGGATCCAAACCGCGAATCCCTAGTGCTAAGAGGAGAACATGCTAACCACTAAGCAACCGTGCCACCCTTAAGCAGAATTAATTTAGGATAATTTAACACTGTATAGGGGTGTTTTTTTTTAAAAAAAGTTCGTAGTATAGGGGACAGGGCGACTTTTAAAGTCTGTGTTTTTTGCGAATACGATGATCAACCACGTTCTGCTTTTCTCCTCGTTTCACTAACACACACCCATACCCATCTGGCGGAGAATGTTTCGGGCGCTGGGAAGATACACCCTGGACAGGACGCCAATCTATCACTGGGCACACACTCACTCACACACAGACAAACACTCTATATGGGGCAATTTGGAGAATTCAATTGATCTTGATCCATGTTTTTGGATTGTGGGAGAAAACCAGAGAACCTGGAGGAAACCCATGCGGACACAGGGAGAACATGGAAACTCCACCCATGTTGGAATTCGAACCTGAATCCCTAGCATTGAGAGGAGAACATGTTAACCACTAAGCCCCCCCATGCCGCCCTTCAAGCAGAATTAAGTTAGCATAATTAAACACGATATAGGGGTGTTTTTTGAAAAAGTTCCTACAAGGTTTGTAGTATAGTGAACAGGGCGACGTTTAAAACGTTGCGTTTTTGCGAATAGTGCTTAACTTTTTTAAACGATCAACCACGTTCTGCCTTTCCCCTCATCTCACTAACACACACCCACGCTACATTCCCCGTACATGGACACTAACTCACCAGGTTGACATGGGGACAGCTGGAACCCCACTCCCAGCACTCGTAATTTTTTTTTTTTTTTTTTACACATAGAGTCTGTCAGCTGCACTCCCTCCCCTTTCGGCGGGCCCCAGGGTCTGGCAGGCTACGCTCAGTTTAATTCACCCCCTCCACTGTCTCCTTCATTGTCATTTCATTGGGGATTAGTGTTATTGAATTATGGTAAAGCTATGTCACTCTCCCTACTCCCCCTGTTTCACCCTCCCTCTGTCGACCCCCACCCCCCCCCTCGGATGAAGGTCAAAGGAAGTGCAGCCCTCTGAAGCGTGGCACGACCACCTGGGCACAAGCTGCTTTTAGGGAGGTTTAACGCCTTCTCGGCATACCGGCACGTGACTTAGGGAAAAGTACGAGTCTTCATCAAAGGGCCGGAGTAAGAAGATAAAAGAGAATGCGGGGTGTGAGTGAGTGTGTGATGCAAATAACGTATGACTGATTTTAAGCCATTTTTTTTGGTCGTAGTAGTCATATGTGTGTGTGTGTGTGTGTGTGTGTGTGTGTGTGTGTGTGTGTGTGTATTCGATTATCATTAAGTTACAGACAGGACCCCACAGAGCATTAAGTATTACACATTTAGGCAGTAAAGCTATTTCAAACCACGAGGTACATACTAGGGTTCTCAAAAACTAATTTGTTTTAGTCAAATCATAAAATATATAAATATATATATATATATATATATATATATATATATATTCATTCATTATCTTCTGCTTTATCCTCTATTAGGGTCGCGGGGGGGTTCCCCATGCCCATCCAGGAGAGAACGT